>CM021767.1:28477659-28544544 GCA_011076525.1 Nettapus auritus
GGCAGCGCTGCCCAGAGGGGCTGTGGGGTGTCCGGCCTCGGGGATCTGCAGAAGCCGCTCGGAAAGCTGCTGTAGGTGGCCCAGGTTGGGCAGGGGTTGGACGTGGGGACCTCCAGAGGGCCCTTCCCACCTCATGCGTGCTGCAGTGCGGTGACACAGCACTGGGTCCTCACCTGCAGCCTGCCCTCGGGTAGAGGTACCCGTCCTACAGCAGGGTCAGGCCCACAAGGAGCAGCTGTGCATCCCACCTCAAGTCCCTCCGGTCACCCAGACAGCTTATAGAAGGCCTCCAGCAGCAGGGAAGCCATCACCACTGCCTCTTCTCGCAGTGTGACCAGGATGGCATGGGCTCCCACTGCACCACGCGCCCTACAGAGCTGCAGCAATGGCTTTTCCAGTGCTCCGCGTCCCCCGCCAGTTCCCCTGGCAAAACAGCCAGGAAAGTTATCAGGGACTGACCGATACGCTTCCAGCCGCTTTGAACTCACAGGAAGCCACCGACAGGTTTCTCAGAGGCACTAGCTAGCAGCACGAACAAAGGGCTTTTAGGCACTGCCAACTCCATGCCAGATACAAGCTCCCTGTGTCTAGGTGAAAGGCTCCTTTCACCCGCTACCAGTCCCTTGGGGCCAGCAGAGCCTTTTGTCCCAACCCTTCTCCTGGGAAAGGTTTGGAAGCCTTGAGGAGGGCTCTCTACATATTCTGGAGCAGCGCAGGCTGGTTAACGTATCAGTTGCCTGTTCTCAGCCAGCACGCCTGTAACAAGATAAGGAAAGAGCATGTGTAAACTGCTGGCTGCAGAAAGAAAAAGAACATCTTCATTTTAGGGGAAGGGGACTCAGGTCAGCTCCAGCTAGCAAAGTATTCTTCTTGGAAGACTGCAACAGGCACAGAGTCCGAGCCAGAAAATAGCCTCCCTGCCTTCCTGAATAGATGCCTTAGATGCCTGCAGTAGTAAACTAGCTCATTTTTAAAACTGCATTTGCTCTCTGAATTCTGCATTCACACCGTGGACTTACTTCCCCCTGTTTTCCCCCAGTTCACACCAAACTGAAATCACCATCCAGCCTTAAGACTCTAAGTCACCGTTCGTTGCTCTAGGTTCTTCTGTTTCCTTATTGCATGAACACAGGGGAACGGGTAGCTGCATATACCAGCTCGCCAGCCTAGCATCCTGCCTCTCGGGAGAGAATAAGAGGCCAGATGGAAGCAGAAGTCCTCCACATAGATATGCAACAGCACATCTGTTGTGAGGTATGAGTTACTCCTGACCCCTAGCTGATAACTAAGGTACATCCCAAAGCTTGACAACTGAGAATCTCTTACCATTTTCTTACCCTGGTGGAAGTCACTTCAGATTTATTTTTTTTTTCCCTTCGTATAAAGCCAAATTCCCCAGGCCTTTATTTGTTCCTTATTCAGGCACCAGAGCCGGGCTTCACCCGTAGCGGTCTGTAAGATATGACCCATAAACTGGCCTGTTCCCAGGCCAGCGCTGCTAAGGACAAGCAGCACCACGGCCTGCCTCTCGCTCCACAACTCCACAACCACAACGCCAGGATCACAAGCTCCCCGCTGATCCACAGCGCCCAGCACCTCCTTGAACACGGTACAGGGACGCACTGCTGCTGCCAGCAGCAAGCAATCGCAGAGCCCCACAGTAAAAGAAGCCTTGCAGAGAGAAGAGCTGCAACCTCCTGCCACAGCTCTTCCTCCTCGTGCGATCCCTGCCCCAAAAACAAGGCTTGACACACGAGCTGGGTGCTGCTGCACCGTGCATCAGAAACACACATACAGGCTGCGGAGTATTTCCAAGTAACTTCTACCCAGGGACAGCAAAATACTTTCCGGGAGCAAGTTTTCTCCTTTTTCCAGTGGAGGAAACTAAGATTGGGGAAAATTACTTGACTTTCTGAAGGTCACAGTGGAAAGCCGTGGAAGATCCAGGAACACGAGCCCTACCTCCTGGCCCCCGGCTGCAGGCTCCCAGACTACCCCGGAGTGTAACCTAGCCTGTTACCAGATCACACTGCTGGAGCTATGCAAAATTCAGTGGTTTCACTTCCCAAGCATTTCATGTGATCACTTTGCTTGGCTTTGGGTTCCTATGGGTTTCTCGCTCCTGGAGTTTTGATCTGAATAATGGGTTCAGACCAAACCCAGATCTCAAGCCCAGTCAGAGAGGCCAAGTTTCCTCTGGTCACTTGATAAAAACACATTCCTCTGTGGGAATCCTGACCAGCAGCAGGGGAGACCAGCAGGGCGGGTGAAGACAACGCAGCGAGGATTAGTTTAATACAGAGATCCCTCCGAGCTGTTTCCCGTGGTGCCTGGAGGACAGCCCAACACCTCTGCAGCCTGAGCTCCCCGTGGCGTGCCGCTCACACCATGAGATGCAAGATCAGGAACGTGTGTGGGTGCGGAAGGCCCCACCAGGCAGGCCCGGCCAAGCCTTCCCACGAGGAAAGGGGCGCTGATACCACCCCTGGAAATCACCTGGGGATGATGCCCTCCTCGGCCTCCCTTCCCCTGTGCCGCAACGGGAGCGTGCCCCGTCTGGGAAGAGGCTCAAGTGCCATCTGTTGGGCATCGCCCTTATTACACCCAGAGACGGAGGGATGAGCTGGAAGGAAAACATCCATCCATCTCCTCTCACTGCGGGCGATGTCCGAGACGAACAGCAGAGCTGCACTGGCACGGAAGGAGCATCCGTTTGCCAAGGGCGATGAGGAGGGAGAGCAGCAAGGCAGAAGTGGGGTGAAAGCTGAGCCTGGAGACGCAGGCCCAAAGCCGGGCATGTCTTGAACGGTGCCACCAAGCAGGGTCATCCACCAGCTGCCTCAGCTACAGTTGGTAGAAAGCAGGGAGCCCATAAAAATCATGAGTTGTTCCCAGAACAGTACAACTGAAGAAACAACAGCAGCTAGGGCATCCAGCATGGCAAAGGGCACTGGGCTATGTCCGTGAGCCAGCCACCAGTCATCCCCAGTAGGTACCACGGGGTGTTTCTCCTCACGGCGTGAGGATTGCCTGTAAGCTCCTCCAGAAGGAATCATCTCTGACTTGGCCTTTGAGCAATGTTCTGCCTCGGAGAAGCTGCTCTAAGCAGAGTCCCCACCTCACGAACCACAACCACCCCCTAACACCATGGTTTTCATAGCGGGAGCATGGGCCAAGCAATTCATAAAGATCCCACAGTGGAGGGGTCCTTCATGACTGCCTAAGGCTACAGGTGCCCACAGGTGGAAACAGCCCACTGTTACCTTAACAGCTACAAACCAGATGGGAAATCTGACCCGAAACTGAGCCAGCTGCGGTCACACAGACACTTTGGACAGCCAGGGAGTGTCAGGAAGGAGTGGTCACAGATGGCTGACACTGACAGGTATCCATTCCCTTTTGGATGCCTGGTGCATCTGAGTGATGAGCCATCTAGGACACATGTTTTTGTGGATGTTGGTTTGACTGACACAAGTGGGAAAGAAGCAGAAGAGAAACCGAAGAGAAAGATGTTCCAAAGTTAATGACCCCTACTATTTGATAGAGAAGCACTGACCATGCCAGCACAGGCCACATGAGCGCAGTAAGGAAGAGATGATCCTCTTAACAGCACAGCTGGGCAGCCCCGTACCTGTTATAATCCTTGGGGACTGCTCTCGCCCTGAAAATGATTAGGGCCAATTGGAAAGTCAGCATGTGGCTACTGCACTGAGAACCAGGGAGAGACGGCACTGCCAGCACAGTTCAGAGCATACTTCTCTAGCTGGTGTTGCAAACATTTGTTCCTCAGCAAAAGGGGTCCCTGAAAGGGCCCCGTGAGACCCACGGGGGTGCGGGGTGCACGGGAGCATGGCAGCTGGGAGCTTCAGGACGGCAGGGCACCCTGGCTCCTCAGAAAGGCAAGCAAAAAGGAATGATGACTTCTGGCTAAAGGGTCTCTGACCTCCTCTGCTTCAAACACACTCACTGCAACTGCCTGATGTCTTTTTCTTTTCAAACACCTCAGTGGTAACAATCCTCAGCTAGGATCACACAGTGGTCCTGAGCCCTGCCATGCAGCCAGCAAGGAGCAGTGAGTCTAAAGATGCACGGACCATCCAGTCTGTACATCCCACCCCCCAGAGAGGGCCAACCTACTCATCAGCTGCTGCAGACTTGAAGTCTTTAGGTCAAAGAGAAGAAACCTCAAACTACAGTACTTAGAAGGGCAAGCATCGGAGAGAAAAGGCCTAGGTTCTTGCAGAAGCAGGTAACCTCTTAAGCAAAGGTGCTAGAAATATGAGCACTCACTCTCTGCAGAAGAAGAGCAAAATATTATTATGGTTGCTAGTTTGATGGGGGAAATTCCTTTCTGGAACTTCTCAGCTGCTCAGACAGGCTCTGGGCTCATACCAAGTGCATAAACAAGACACAGCTTTCAACATCAAAGAGGGTTCCCACTTCCTCTAGCTGGGCACCCCATCTAAGTCTGCTTTTATGAGCAGTTTCAGTACTTCCAAGGAAAGTGGAGAAAAAATAAAAAGCCGTGTTAGTATCACTGGAGAAAGAAATTCCAGGAAGAATTTCCAGGAGGAACAAGTCTGGTCCTGCTGCCTTGCAGTTCATCCCTAGCGTGAGCAGGGTGCCTCGGTGAGAACAACGTGGCTGCACCCACACTGTGGCCTGGCTGAGCCAGCCTGGGGGGCTCCTGGCCACAGTGCCTCATGCAAGCCTGGCCAGAGCTCTCAAATTTCCCTCAGACACTCAGAAAATATCTGCCAGACACCAGTGATGTCTCAGAGAACTGCCAGGACTGCCCAGCAGCCTCACACACCCCACCACCAGCTCATCAGTCAGGGGACGACAGTTCTGTGTCCACCATAGCCATTGGGCAAACCTGTGCTGTGGAGATGCTCTTAGTGCAACAGGGAAGGCTGGGGAGAGACACATGAGTACCGCCTGAGGCCTCTGCAGCAGTAAAAATACAGCGGAACCCTCAGAGAAAGGCTCTGAGATAAAACATACAGCCCTTAAAATAGCTGTAGAAATGAAGAGTGCTCTCATGACTCAGGGTTTGTGGCCACAAACCAGCCAGAAGCCAACAGAAGGGGTCTGAGCACCCAGTTAAATGGCACTTGGAGGAAGAGAACAGAACCTGTCCTCAGAAGCCTCTGCCTCACATGTTTAGATCACTAAACCTGCCAAGGAAGACTTCTCTGACAAGAATAAATCACAAGCCTGTCATCTGCCCTCTGCTTTCTGAACTCTGTCTGCACACTGCATCTGTGCATTCCCCAGGCTCTTCTAGAAGCCAGGGCCAAATGCTGAAGCCTTTATCAGTTTCTTAGAACTAAGGACAGTTACTGGCAAACTATCCTCCAGAAATCCCAGTTGGAACAGTTCTCCAGGCAGCATGGCTGTATAAACAAGGACGAAAACGGCCTTGGGAGGGAGGAAATGAGTTTGGGATCAGAAGCAGCAAGCTCTGCATGCAAGCACGCTAGCACTAAAATTAGTAGGAAAAGGGGGCAGGAGAAGGGATGGGAGTGGAATATTTTCAGGGAAATTTTACCACACGCTCTTCCCTTATGTCCCTTTGTTCCCAGGGTAAAGCCTCTCAGCTAGGGGGCACTTTCAGAGCAGGGGCTGGCAGGTCAGTGTTGACAGGACAGACGTGCTCCTGTCCTATAAACCTCACATACAGATGGTCCAGCTAGGAGAAACCCTAGCTGTGAACACTTCATTTTGCCTGTGTTATACACCAGCCGTCCCCAGAGGGCACAAGAGACCACGACTTTGCCTCTAAACCCGCTCACCCTCGCACACGAAGGCCTGGCGGGTGTGTTGGTGGCTTGGGGGCTTTCCCAGCTCTGCCTCTGTTCCCGTGGGCCGATGGCAGGAACTGGGATTACCACACAGCGGCCAGGAGCCGTTTCGGGCTGACGAGCACATACGCAAGCATCCAGCAGGAAGTTGCGCTTTATTAGCCAAAGGCCTGGGTGTCTCCCAGGCAGGCAGCCAGGGAAACGATCCCAGGCTCTGCGTGCTCCCTCCTCAGCACTTATGGCCCGGGATGGTGTCTCCAAATCCCACCCAAGGCTGCCTTCGCATTGCCCAGCTGCGTGCGAGGGGCACTGCACTTGTCACAGCGTGCCACCGGGGTCCTGGCCCTCAAGGGGTGCGGAAGCACGGCCTATGCAGCCTGACTGCATTCGGGTGAGGAGGTGCAGAAATAAACTGTCTTAGCTTCCACACCATGGCCAGCAGTGCTAGAGGTATTCAAGGGTAGTTTTCTGGAGTTTGTTTTTGAAAAACTTTTCCTACTTGGCTGTCCTGGTAGGCAGGCGATGGGCCTCAGACACGTAGCATCAGATCTCGCAGGTGAACCTATGTACACCTCACGTAGGAGCACACGCAGCAGGTGCGTGGGATTCAGCCTCTGGGAGACTTGTGTAGCAAAAAACAAGAAAAACTGCAAATCATCACCGCAGCATCAG
Source organism: Nettapus auritus (assembly GCA_011076525.1). Taxonomy (NCBI): domain Eukaryota; kingdom Metazoa; phylum Chordata; class Aves; order Anseriformes; family Anatidae; genus Nettapus; species Nettapus auritus. Next base: position 28,484,136 of record CM021767.1, read on the forward strand.
AGCCATCCCAATACATACATTGAGGAGGCTGTGGTCAGGATGGACAGATGGATACTCAAGTCACGCATCGCCTAGTGCAGTGGTGGTCCCCCCAGACTGACCAGACTCACACAGATAACGAGACACTCGTTATGTCAGTGCTCATCACTGAGCCCTGGCCTAAGTACTCTGATGCTAATGCGGTGTCTGCATTGATAAAAATGAAGCTCAAGCTATGGTAAGAGTCAAGGCAAGAGGTTAACAGCCAGAAAGAGGTACGAGAATAGAGCTATGATTAGACCAGACAGATGGGTCAGGAGAAGTATGCGACGTGAAGCACTGTAATTGTCATCCTCACCAAAGGAGTTATGTTCCTCCACATGAACATAGGTTTGCTGTCAGTTACCTTTCTGTGCCTCTCACACAGTGAAAATTCAATAGCACCATTCCCAAAAGACGTTACAACACCAGGGCCAGTACAACCGAATACACTTGCAGTGGTGTTCCTCTGCAAAATCTATCCAGTCCTTTTATGATTTCATATAGCAAAATTAGCGTAATCTTATAATCTCCAGGTTTAACCTGAAGGCAAAGAAAGCTCTTTTCTACACAGCCTAATGAAAATTAACCAGCCTTTGAAAAATTGCTGTTTCATGTTTTTTATCCTTCCCCCCCGCCCCTCCCCCCCACTTCTGTTTTGGGTACTTTTGTTCCTAAAAATATAACAGAAAATGTTAATTAAGCAGAGTTCACTGTTGCTATATGCCACTGTCGTGATGGCGGTGGTAATACAACTGTGTAATTACAACCCATTTTACCTTCCACAGAATGTCTTCTATTTAGGAAAAAAAAAAAAAAAAAAATCTCCAAAAGATCATTATCACCAGGAGTCCACGCTTTTTAGCTAAGGTGATAGAAGAGTTAAAGAACCAAGGCCTGTGTCCACAAAAAACACAATGCCCCATAAATTGGATCTTGGGAGAAATCAAGTATCTAAGTCCAGGCACGCAACCCTTAAACCCCTGCCTAATCCCTTGGGCTCCTAGACTACGTCTATACCAGTAAATTAAACGTGCCCAGGACTGTTCTCTGGCACCAAGGCCCCTGGCACAGGATGGCTTGCACCCATAACATTAAACTCTTTAATCCTTCGAGCAAGACAGTCTGATCCAAAGTGGTTATTGGGAACGGCCCCTGGCCCACGCTAACTCCCTGAGCCATGCCTGGGAATTGTTTGGAAGAGTGTGAACTGGCGCAGGCCAAACCCGTGGCAAGAATAAATTTACAGGAATCAGCTAATAATTTCATAGGCAATGGAGACCCCACAACACTTGCTGGCATTGATGTGTCCAGAATCTGTATCACATGCACATACAGTATCTATGCATACACTTGTATACTATCTGTATATACTTCTGTAGAATTCTGTGCATTTATATAAAGAAAAAAAAAAAAAAAAAAAAAAGTATCAAGTTTGGCCTGTGTAGGAAGGATTTCTTGGCAGGAGCGTGGTAGATAGGCGTTCACGTGGCTGGCTGACTACTGATCAGCAGTCCTGACTTCCAAGTGTCTTCGTTCCTCCTTTCCACGTTAACCTCAAGTTTCTGCCTTTCCAGACAGTTTTATTCCGAATAACTGAAAACCTGGGGGTACATTTTCACACTCATTTTCACAACTGGAGTGTGCATTCCTCCATGCTCCGAGGTGTTTGGAGAGTGACTTTTTCTGAGATTTGCTGTGTGGATTTCCAGCATGGTCTTACATCTATGCTGCACGTGAGCGTGAAGCCCAGGGCTCTCCTTGCCTGTCAGGACACCCCTTGTGTAAGGCACCCAAGCTGGCCTTGCCCAGCCAGCAAACCATGCCGGGGGATATATAACAGCTGCCAACGGTGCGTGTCAGTGCTAGGAGGCCCACAAACAGGAGCGCGAGCCTCATCTCCATGCTAGCATAGCCCGAGTGTGAGCAAGAGCATCTCCACAGCTGAGGGCCCGCGCCAAGAGCGACCCACTCGGTGACTGATGCCGCTGAGTCAAAAGGAAATGACCCACGCCGTGGCAGCGCTGCAGGACACACACGCGTGCACAGGCAGGCAGCTCCGTAACCCAAAGCGGCTTACACCCTGCAGTGGGAGCTCTGTAACCCCATACCCCACCAGGGCAGCGAGGGCTCCCTGCAGAGCCAGTCAGGGAGACCTCGCTCCCCTGGGTGCAGGAGGAGCCCTCAGGGGCCAGAAGCTCGCCTCATCGCCCCAGAGCCCCCCGGGCTGTCCCCGGCCGGCAGGGGGCAGCAGCGGCACGCACCAACGGCCGGCCGGGCCCGCGCAACGGCTGTAACGGCCGTAACGGCCGCCGGGGCGCGGCCGCCCGCCCTGAGGCGGCTCGGCGGGGCCAGGAGCCGGGCTGCGCCTCACAGCGCCCCGCCGAGGGGACACCACACACAGGGTGCTGTCACCTCCCGGCAGGGCCACCCGAAGGAGCCCCGTTTTGGAGCCCGCAGCTCCCCCCAAAAGCGTCCCCGGGCTGGGGAAGGTGTACCCCCAGGGCTCCCGTCACCCCAGCGCCAAAGGGGAGCGCAGGCTGAGCCCCACATCACCGAGCACACAGGGCTGGGGTGCAGGTACAGCCTGCTGCCGGCTCCCTTGGCTGCGACCCGTTTCTTGTAAAGCGTTGGGACATCGAGGCCACTCGCAAGACCACGTGTGCGCGCCCCTGCCAAGAATTTCCAATTGTCAGGGCTCGCTGAGTTCCTTCCCCTTCCTCCACCCACCAAATCCTGCTGGGTTACTGGAAACGCCGCAGCCGTAATACGGCAGTGTCTTCAGGCCACCTATGGCAGGACGGGATTTTTCCAGGAAAGGCACGTTAGACCTATTACACAGTACAAAGTCAGTCCCAACTTGTGTTTTGCCGTTTGCAGCTGCTCCGTTTCCCATACGGAAAAGGGGTGATCACATATTTTTGAGAGCATAAGCTATTAGAGAGGAAAAAAAGCTAGCTGAATCTCTGTTTTCCAAACTCCAGAGCAGAACCTGATTTGTATTAACTCTGTCACCGCTGTGGTGAACAGCAAGCAGGTGGGCAGGTTACCCACACAGTGCCACTGCCTCCTCTAAGCCCTAGGAAACTTGAGGGGGGGAACAACCAGGGAACAATGTTGCCCAAGACTCAGAACACAAGAACAAAACAATCTGTTACTGGATGAGCTTTCATTTCCCAGATCCTTGGCCACATTTCTTAACCTCTGAGCTTCGTTATTCTCAATACAGCAGCAAGCATCTTAGCACCTGCACAGGGGCTGGAACACCACAATGAAGGTCACTATGTAGGCACGCATTTTAATTACACGTGCTTAAAACGACAATTGGATCTTTTTATGATCGTGACCTCAAGTAAAATCAGGATGCCGATTAACTAGAGGTGGAGAACACACCATTAACTAAGGTGACGAAAGGGGAACTGCGAGGTTCATGTTCTCTTTCTTAAGGCTGGTTTATGCTGTAGTGCTGCAAAAAGCTAATTAGCTTTTAAGTACTTTGGCTCCCCAAGCTGCAAAATGGAGAGAATTGCCTTTTACACAACAGCAAATGTAAGATTTATTTAAATAAATAGCACTGGCAAGGTTCGTGGAAATTGTCAGATAAAATTTGTCACCTAAGAACAGAGTACAAAGTAAATACAGCCGATAGCTTTATCGTGAGGGGAAATAGCAAATATCTTTGTCTTCACAACGCTAAGAAATACGAAGAATGAACAGATCCTTTTTATATTATTCCTTGCATTTACTTGCTGAAACGCTCTTTATTAGATGTTTAATTTGCTACTGAATAGGACTCAAATGAGCTAATGTGCTATTTTCCTAGCACATCAAACACAACCCCACAGAGAGCGAAACGCAAACAGAGAAACAACCAGAAGCTTTCTTGTACCATCAAAGATGTAGGAAAAGAAGCAAGGAAAGGTGGCAAACCACAAAGTTTGCCCAAGAGAGAGGCCAAAAGAAGGGAGAGAAGCATCAAAAGCAGCCACAGGCATATGGGAGGAAAGCTCTAGTGAGTGGGAGGAAAACAACGCGTAATACAAAAATAAAGCCCCTGGCCCATTTGGACAGGCTCAGATTAAAGGGCAGGGGCCAGCCAAACCAGCAGCTAACTCGGAGCTCTTCCCTGGGGAGCAAGGCACTTTTCTGCAAGCCATCCTCACGGCCCCACTAAATGTGTTCTTTTCAATTCTGGTGTCTTCTGCCGGGACCTCTTCTTCTAAGAACCTCCAGCTAAACCACCTGCTGGTTTTTTAATGAGATGTACCGGGCAGAAAGGCCACAGCCTGGTCCCCACCACAGACTCAGCTCCCCCGGTTGATGGCAGAATGCTTTTGGTATAAAATCATGAGATGAGCCCGATCATCTGAGCCGTTGTTTCTCCTGGCTCAGAGATTCACTAGAGAAAGCCAGTCCCTTGCTTTCCTAGATCTGAGAGGCTTGGCTCGATTCCAGAGAGATTAAAGGTGCTGAGCTGGGAGGGAGGGGAGGATCAGATCCTGTCGTTAATAAAGGACGGGTTGCAAGTCTGCGGAAGGAGTCTATTCCATTATTAAGATATCTCCCTTCCCTCCGGGAAGCATTGACCTGGAGGAAGGGTCTGAGTTCAGTGTAATTCTTCGGCAGCTCATTAAGCAGGAGGCCGGCGGAGGAAGCAATTTCTTCAATCTCTTCTTCCTGCTCCTGTCTCCACAGACTTGTTGCACCGTGACACAGAAGGGTTACCTGTGCGCAGCCCTAACCGACTGCCAGATGTTGGGAAAGCTGCGACTTCAGAACCAGTACAAAAAGGCCACTGAGCTGCTAAAATCCCACAGCATCCAAGCCGCAGCAGCCAGCTTGCTCCCTGCACCTCCCTCCACGGCCACAACAAAACGTGAGCAGCCCAGAAGACGATGCCTGCAACTCGGAGCAATTGAAACTGCGCAGGGCCTACCTCCAAGCCTGCCATTGTGCAAGTCTGGGAAAGGCACCAATTCTCCCCGTGTCCCCAACCCACCCCCCACGTGAAACAAAACACCCATCAAGCAGCAGGCTGGCTTGTCTGAAGGAATTAATAGCTATCAAACGATTTCGGTTTCACACAGGTCAAAGCCATTATCAGGAGTTTGACACTGGCTATCGCCCACTCCTTCAGAAAGAAAGGGTAAAAAGAGGCAACGTCAGCCAACTGCGGAACGACCTAGCCTCAGAGCACGGTTTGACATGGTGCAGATATTTAACAGTAACGTTTATCCAGCAGGACTTCACTAGACTGGAACCAGGCAATCTGGTGTTTCGTAGTCGCCCTCTTAGCTCCTAAGGCTCAGAGCCTTGAAAGATTTAAGCATCTAAAAAATGTCAGCTGCCTGAAAACTACCTTTGAAGAGCAGGGCCTCGGGATAAGCCTGCTAACCAGCAGAGCCTAACTTTATGCCACAGGGAATGCCAGCCCTGATGTCTCACCTGATACCTGTGGGGAAGCAGCAGAGGATTCAGAACCCACCTGGCTAATGAAAGCAGCATAGTATCTCGCTTCTTAATAGGGAGGTATAATCAATGTTAATCTTTTGGGTGTGCTACTAAGTACCCAAAGGGGATGTTTGTTTTGCAATTTCCCTCTTCCCTAATGGCAGCTTTTCCCTGCCCTGCACCATCAGTCACCCTGCAGTTCACAGCTATAAATATTTTTGCTTGCTTGATAGCTGTAGTATTTCGGTGTCTTCCACCTCATCCATTATCCGGGGCTCCCTTGTGACAGAGTTCCTGAGCTGACCTCCCGTGAAGGTGCACGGGCTGTTAGCGCTGTGCAGGCTCCTCTTCAAGCTCTGGATGCCAAGCTGATCCACACCAGGCACCTGAGGGAGCAGTATCAAAGGAGAGCGAGCTCCTGCCTTGGGCAACTTGGAGAAGATGCGAGCTGTTTGCCTGAACCACCAGAGGCAGCAGAGATGTCCATCTCTGAGGGAGATGGATGAGACAAGGAGACAGGGTAGGCGGAAGAGAGGCACAGAGAAGGGAAAGGACGGGGGGTAGTCATGAGAAGGGAGGGCGGAACACCCACAGTGGTGGGTAGGGATGGAAAAAACTAATTGCAGGTACGCTGAAGTTCCAGCTATGGAGGTAATTTTGGAGCTGCTACACAATGGACCTAGCAAGGGCCAAAAAAAATAAAATAAAAATAAAAAAAAAATCCAACTACCTTTTTATATTGGGGCTCCAGAAATGTCTAACACGATGTCTGTGACTGCAGGTGATTAAACCTCGTCACCCAGAGATTCCTCTCAGGCATAAAGCTTGGGAGGCTTGGGGATAGCTGGTGAGCCAACAGCAGAAGGAGGCAGCATCAGGATTTACCGGGAGAGAGGAGCAGGAAGGGTCTGTGGAGAATACGAACGGACTGAAGGAAAAGGACTTTTGTGCCTGCATTGTTCCCAGCTTCTTGGGCGACCGTGTGCAAGTGCCCTAGATGAAGCTGGCTTTGCTGCAGGCTTTACAGCTGATGTCATTTTAATTTCTGACATGTCACTAATGGAGAAATATTTAACATGTATTTATTCAACATCACTAAAAATACTCCGGCAGTAGTGGGGAAGGAGGGTAGGGCTGATCAGTGGGGAGGTGGGGAGAGGGCCTGCACGTCTGTAGGGACTCAGATGTGGCGCTTACAAACGGGGTTTGGAAAGCATCTCTCCCAGAAACCTCTGCCGTGAAAACCTGCTGTCAGGTGTCACAGCAGATCAGGGAGGGAGGTATCTCTGTACCTGGCAGATTCTCATTAGAATAAAATGCTGTTTCCCTGGTAATGAAGGAAATGTTTAATCCAATTTCCTTCCCGGTGAGTATGTTCAGCAGGGCGAGTCCCTTCACCACTGCTACACTCGCTGTGTTAGCAGTGAGAGGTAATCCCGCAGGTCTCGAGCTGTTTCACAAAGTCTGCAGGAGGTCAGCTGGGAGATAGCCGGGGACATCTCGCTCTTCCCCCTTCTCCTGCATGGTGCAAAGCCAGGTCACCGGCTCCTGTCTCGTGCTCCTCCCTCGTCTCTGCACGGGGAGCCTTGGACCTACAAGGAGGGGTGACTGCATCTACTGCATTTACTGACTTTTGGTCAGTAAATGACAAAGACCTCAACAGCGATAAGAAGCGTGCTTGCCCGCAGCATGCAGCTCTGTCCCTGTGCTTGCTCGTTAGAGAAGGGCTCAAAAAAAGCGCTAAGATTCGAGCCTCCATGAGCACCAGCGGAGTTCGGATCCAGATGAGACAGTGCTTGGATGCTTTGGTGATTGGCACCTTAGAAATTACACAGATAGACAGAGCACAGTGGAAATTGATGGGACTTTGCAGCTTTGGCTCTTCTCTGCTAGTTATAATTATTTAAGATGATGTTTCACATCGCATTCAGACTCCTGTGCAGATAGCAGTGGCAGAGAACAAGAGATCTCAGCCACCTAGGAGAGGATTATGTGGATATGACAATGTTCAAACCCACTGGGCTCTGCCATGCTGCATTATTTAAGCCCAATAACCAAATTTAGTAACCAGCCCCTGAGGCGCTGAGAGAAGAACACAGCTTCCAGAGCTCCCTTCCCTCGCAGTCCTCTCGGCTTCCTCCCTTAAAGGAGCCATTTTTAAGGCTTTTCTCTTCCTTTCTTGGACCCACCAGCCAGGCCTGATTCCCAGTGCCGGGAACTGCCAAGTCCTTTGCACGGGTGTAAGGCCTTGCCTGGACTACGGGCTGCTTCCCTGCCCCAATCACCCGTGTGTGCTGAGGGCGTTAGTGCTGCCGCTCTGCCCACACCACGTGAAGCTTTCCAGGCTCTCACCTTGCTGGGAGCTTTGCAGCTCCAGCTAAACCCGTGCCAGCATGCGCCTGCTGGTGAAGTATGTGGGGAGAAGCACTTCTGGACACACCGACAGGCTCGGGCTTGCGCCTGGGTGAGCTCGCTCCCTGCCTCCCTCGCCCACCAACGCTGCAGCCGGTGGGAAGAGGTGGGCACACCTCTCCCTCTCCCAGGTCTGGCCTGCCCGCAGCAGCAGGGCTTTGTCGCAGCTCCACAACGTCACAGAGCCAGATGACGCTGTTCATTGACCAATTTTTGAAAGCACTGAGGCAAAGGGAGCCTGGGAGGCTTGGGCAGATCCTCTTCAAAGGCCTCTCACCTGGCCTGGTGACCAGGCGCCAAGCCACAGCAGGCCCGGGCCTCCCCTGGAGGACAGGAGCACCCACGTCCCTGTACATGACCAAGCTCTCCAAAGCGACCTGTGGGAAGGAGAGGAGGAACGAGGTGAATATTTAACCAGCACCGTGTCAAGTGCAGACACACGTCGGCCATGTTGTTCTACCATCACAGGGCCTTAGGCTCGTACGTGCATTTGAGGCAACATTACTCCCCGTGTAGTCTGGCAAAGCTGGCTCGGGACACCCGGCGCGTACCTCAGCATGCAAAGAGGTCATTTCAGTAAAAGCCAAGCTCGGCCTCAGGGAGCCACAAAACAGTGCTGAGACCTGCCGGTACTGTAGGTGACTCCCGACACCGTGGTTATTAACTGCAAGGCGTGCCCTCTCCCAGGCGGCGATCGGACGCCACAGCCTCTTAAAACTGTCTGCCGTCGTCTCTTAGATCCCTCCCTGGCCTTCAGCCCAATGCCCTGGAGGCTGCGAGATGGAGACTGCTGTTTACAAACACAGCCTTTTAAAACCTTGTGCGGAATGAGAAAAAGGAGCAAAGCCCGCTGAAGTGCCCTGGGAGGAGCAGATCTAATCAGAGCTCCCTGGAACATCTTCCCCAGCCTCTCCTGGCCTGCATGAGCCACAGATGAGCTGCCGGGATGAGGAGCAGCAGCTACAATCGTGAAGGCCAGACCTGAGAGTGAAGAGAGACTTGGGGGCTGCACGGATGTACCAGCCAGCCCGCAGGCTGCCTACGCTGCCCTACCCCACGGTGATTTTATCTGGAAACCACGGTCTCCTTCCCAGTATCCCGACTGTGCCAGTGGCCACCGGAGCCAACACCAACGCTGGCCTCCGATGGATGGTGCCGGCAAGTGGGCGAAGCTTGGCGTGAACCAAATGCGTCCCGTCAGCTCTCCCCTCCTCGGCACAGGCCAAGGACGGCGGCGGCGGCTGTGCTGCAGGCACGGGTCCTTGGGGAGCCGTCCCCATCCCACACGGCTCCCCCGGGGGCGCTGTCAGCTGCTGGGCGATTTTCTGTGAAGACCATTTACTAGAATCCCTTCTGAGGTCTTGTCTCCAGGGGGAAATTCCCCAGCACCGCTGTTGTGGGACAAGCTATTCTGCAATCACTTTTAAAATAGCTGCCCATGGGGACGCGGGAGGCTGGAAGAAAACCAGTCATTTTATTCTGGTGTGATCACTGCATGTTGTGAGCCGGGCTCCCGCCCCTCCCTCCCTCCCTTCCACTGGAAATTGGCGTGCTCAGCTTTGCAGGCAAGGGTTTGAGGGCCGTGGTGGCCTGGCTGTGCGGGCTGCAGCCCTCTCCTCGCTGCTTCCAAACGACCGATAGCGGCTCCCGGGAAGGGATGCGAATCCTCAGCCCTCCCGAGGGACCCGCATGGAACCAAGCTGTGAAAACACAAACAGCGGCCCTGGTGAGAGCGCGGCACGGCCTTCCAGCAGCTGTGACTGACATCAAACCGCTCGGCACAGGGAGCCTCAGGAAGGGCATCGCAGGAATCCCTGCCCAGGGAAGGGCAAGGCATGAAGTTGTTTGTGTGAGGCATCCACAGCAGAGCTGGCTGGGGCAGCGCAGACCTCTCTGTGCCATCCTGGGGCTGGGGGCTCCGCGCGGGCTCTGCCCCGGCCTGGCACAGCTGCAGCCTCCCTCGGGGCTGAGCTGCACGCAAGGAGACACACGCAGGTGGCAGAACGAGGAGGTGCAGGCGGGATGAGGCCCCGGGGCAGCTCGCCTTGGGGCTCAGAATCTGCCTGCAGGCCCAGGACAGACACCACGTGCAGGGACGCTGAGCCCTGCCGCTGGTGCGACAACTTCCCCATCAGATGAGGGCGGGAACGAGGCTGTGGCCCATCGGTGAATTCTCTCCCTGGCAGGACCATCCTCCCACAGCTCCACATCCTCTGCAGCCCCGCAGCTGATAGCTTGAAAGCAGCCTGCCCTGCAAACCGTGGCCCCGCTCTTGTTTGCACTGAAGTGCAAAAGCGTGAAGAAGATGAGTCCTCTTGGTTTCGTTTCTTTTTTTTTTTCCGGGCAGTCGATCGCTAACCTCCGGGATCCGGCTGCTTACGAGGCATGGAGTTTCTAAAAGACAGCGATAAAGAGTACGTGGGTGCCGGGGGAGGAGGAAGGCGGGGAGGGGGAGAGGAGGGATACGTGTGTCACGGCTTACCTCAGAGCCGGAATTAGAAGCTGGGTTAAAAAAAATAAAATCACAGCAGGAAATAATGCGTGGCTTAAAATAGCAACATCAAATGGGAGCGAGAATGGGGAGTGGGTGGCCTCTGAGGTTGCTGCTCTGTTCCTCCCTCAATGGCAGGGTGATTAATACGTCTACGCTCCTTGTGTTTATGTAACAAAGGGCACCGAAGGCCAGGGCTGCATTTTCACTAACACTGCAGGGGAGTCTGTGAATCTTTTCTTCCACCCATAGCATTAAGCGGGAGGATCTGCACTTGCACTTCCTGCCCCAGAAACAAACAGACAAAAAACGATCCACGCCGCACCGGCGCACACGCGGTTACGTTTCCACGGCGGGGTGGAACAGAAGAGACCCTTCAAGGCTTTGAAGGTTCGCCCGCCTTTCGTTGCTGCCCGCAGCAAGAGCCCGTTCCCAGCACACCTGTGACCGTGCCCGGCTCTGGCTGGAGGCTGCGCGGTACCAGCAGGCGAGGTGCCACGGCGTTGCTGCACATTTCCGTGCTCGCGCTGTGCATTCGTAACAAATCGTAGATCTCTGAGGTGGGTCACCCAGCACTGGTAACCCGGAAAAGCAGCCGGGTGAGGCATGCACTTGTTTTTTAGGCTGCTGTGATCTCCTCTGGACTCATGAGCAGAACGAGCCTGCTCTGCGCTTGCGGAGGAAGGTGGCAGAGTGTGCCAAGTGAGCCCCCGGGGTGCAGGAGGCTCGCCCCTCGGTGGGACACACTCGGTACCTGCCGCTCATCGGAAAGGCAGCGTGGGGCTGCGGCTCAGCCCTCTCCGTGCCTTCACCGTGAGCAAAGCACCTGCCAAAATACCTGCTTAGAGGCGCGCAGCACGAGGGCAGATCCGTCGTGTGCTAAAAACCTGCTGCCCACACCCGATCCTCTGACAGACGTCAGCGAGGATCTGACATCGGCCGGGACGTGCTGCTGCCGCAAGACAGGCAGTCAGGCCCAGCTCTGGTGCACATCTTCCCGCGGGCAGGCAGGGCGGCACACTTCGTTTAAACACGGCACGCTGGTGGCTGCAGACAGGGCCCGCTCCCAGCGACTCAATCAACACGCATAATATCCTGCGAGTCAGCTCCAGCCGTGGTAAATATCTCCACCATGCTTTCCCTCCAAGCAAATATAGTACCTGCGTGGAAGAAATTCCTCAAGACGCTTCCTGTCTGGAGCCGAAGCTTGCCAGGGACCGAATTTCCTGTGAGGCTAGAGCTGGGAATGCAAAGCAAAGAAGCTAACAAGAAAACGCGACGATACACATTTGGACCTGCTCTACAAAGATCCTCTTCAGCAAGCACGTTTCCCCCCGGTTAAATAAAAAGAAAGCAGCCGGATTTGCAAATAACGGCTGGGCTATTTTTCCTTAGTAATTCTTATTTTTACCTCACTGCCTCTCTTTCTGCCTGTTTTTTCCAGCTGCGATTCTGTGACTTACACATCCTGAAAATGAAAGGGGTTGTTTTTGCCAATAGCAAAGTGCTCCGCGTCCCTTCAACCATCTGGAAATAGATTTTTTATTCTTCCCCTCTCCCAGCCACACACGCACGTGCACACACACAACCGAGCCTTTGTCTCTCGGAAATCGTTTCCCGCACCAGCGCTGACGGGTGTGAAAAGAATTCAGTCCACAAGTTCCAGAGGCATGACAGGGCCCAGGCAGAACAAACAGGGGGACTTCCTGGGCACTTGTTCTTACCCAAACTGCCACCTCACGAGGAGGAGAGGAGTGCAGCGGAGTGTGTGGGCTGGTGGCTGGAGATTAGGAGAGGTGAAGAGTCTGGTGTTGTTTGGCTTGGTTCGGTTTTGTCCCGGCTCTGCTACAAATCCCCTCAGTCACTAAAAGCAAGTTGCCTGCTCGCTCGAGGCCTCAGCTCCCTGGCTATAAATAGGGATGTGGGTCCTGCCTACCCCGTGAGACGATCAATGTGTCTGTGTCCGTACCGTGAGCTGATGTCCAGAGGTGCACGAAGCGATCTGCAGTGAACATTACCACCATCGCTCTGTGCTGAGACTGACAGACTCAAGCAGGACCGGGAGCCAGAGACAAGACTTGATCATCCCCAGCCCAGAGGCACACGTTAAGTGAGCTGTGTCACCACGCTCTCCAGATGACTGCAGGTCTGCAAGAGGAGACAAAGAAGACCCAGAGCCGCAGCGGCTGGTACAGACACGCTTACGGTGTCCAGCTGAGAGTGAGTAACAGCTGCTTGCTCATCAGCCCGATTTCTGTCACTGCGAGTGCTTCTGAACGCTGAAGTGTCCCAGCGCTGTGACTCAGGGCTGTGAGTCACAGGCTGTGTCTCTACCACATGGAATCACTCACTTGCTCTCTCAGATGAAATTGCAGAAATCGCAGATCATCTTGGGTCTCCTGCGGTGGTAAGTCTGAACAATATAGGCAGATATTTACAAACACCTTCAGGAAAGATTCATCCTTTCTCCGCTGTCTGTCAAGGATTCATGCTAGAGATCAGTTTCACACCCACACCAAAAAAAAAGAGACAAGAAGCACAAGTCTTTTTTTCCTTATTGCAGATATTTAATTCCTAAAAATATATGCAAAGCACAAGTCTTTTTTTCCTTACGCAGACATTTAGCTCCTATACACCCAAAGCTCTAGGAAATCCGGCCTGGACAAGACGCGGTACAGGTCGCACTCAGCCTGTCGCCTCCCCTGCTTTTGCCAGTCCCCTTGCTAGCCCTGAGGTGCCTCCAGCAGGACAACGCGCTCCTTTTCAGCCCCGATCGCCTCCTCCTCGCCCGTGCCTGGTGAGGAAGCTCTGGTGCAGGAACGCAGCGCGAACCTCAGGGCCAGGCTGCAGGTGCAAAGCCCCGAGTGACCTCACCGGCGGGGAACCTCCCGCGCTGCCCGCCCCACGGCACCGCGCTGACAAGAGAGGGGCTGCTGACGCTCGCCAGCCTGCCCCTCCGGAGGCAGCGCGGTTTGTGTTGGCAAAAGAGTGTTTCTGTTGGCACGGGCCCCCTCCTGCATTGATTAAGTCACGCCTGTTTTATTTTTCGTAGGGGCAAATCTCTCTGCGGCAAGGTGTTTTGCTGGTGTGAAGACGTGGCAAGGAATCACGCCCGCTGCTCGCAGTGCTTACAGCCGGCCCGGATCCCGCTCCCAAACCCAGAAAAAGCCTGCGGCAGTCTCGCCGAGAGCTTTCTGTTTGCCGAGACAGGGCGAGTGCTCTCGTGAGCCCGAACGAATGCAGACAAACTCCGGGAGCGGTGCTAGGAAAGCAAACACAATGCTGCGAGCACAGGGACTCCCGGCTGCTAGGAAGTGACCTCAGCACGCAATTCCTCTATTCCCGTAACTCTCTGTGGGCTTGCCAATAATCCTTATCGCCCCTGCTGAGAAAGGAGTGCCTCTGCTAACTGATTACATCCTCTTCTCCTTACTGTGGTCAGCCGGTTGCTGCATGCCAGAAGCAGCTGGCATGATTGATAGATAAGCACACGTCTCCGTGTATTTCCCTCGGTCTGCCGAAACCACATCCAGCTCTGCAGCCGCTCTGGAAAGGAGCGAAACAGCACGGAGTGGCTTTGTCACCGATACTGGTTTTCTAGAGTGGTTTCGTCACCAATACCAGTTTTCTAGAAACACTAACCCAGAAAATCTCTGCGCTGTGGCCACCCTGGGTCTAACAGCGTGCCGTAAGACTAGCCAAGAAACCTTCCTAAACCAGAGCCCGTCCAGAAGGAGGATGAGTGCGGCTGTTGTGGAATCTCAGCCGGTTCAATCGAAGCTCTGTGCACCCTGCCTGCCTTCAGCGTTTTTTGGTAGCTTGGAGGTGTTCTTCGAATGCAGTGGCACAGCTCAGTGAAGTGATAAAACGCTTCAGGATCACCTCTGCTCCAAGCACATCAGCCTCTTTTAAGCAGCACATCATGACAAGAGGCATCTCGTGCCAAATTCCTCTTCGCTTTGAGTCACAGGAGTGACATCAGAGGAGTTAGCCCGGCTCGCTAAGTGACTAGAAGGCGGCCGGTCCCATTTATTTTTTTCTGTGCTAGTTCCTGGAATCTGCTTTGCAGACGCAGCCCTTCCCTTGCTGGAACCTCAGGCAGCGAAGTGGGCAGGGAAGCTCCAACAGCATCTGCCTTGACCTTTCTGGGGCCGAGATGACTTGTCGCTTTTTGAAGACTTCTGAGAAGCTCCCCCAGCCTCTGTCCCTCGGTCCCGAGCTGCATCGGCAGCATCCGACCACGGTCCCTGCGGAGGGCAGCGTGGCTCGCGCAGTGACGGCACTGTGCTCTTAATTTGTTCCAGCCTGCTTCGCGCTGACATTTTAGCACTGACGTCACCAGCTGCTGAAATTTCATTGCTGCGGCTAAGAATAACAGCCCTTCTCATCCCCCACCTTGCACCAAATAATTATTTATTAATACAGGAGGGATCCAGCCTTATCTCTCCTGACACAAATCGGGTTCTGGTGGTTAAAAGAAGGAAGAACAAAGCACCGAAGACGCCTGCGTGTTCCGTCAGGCTGGGACAAAAGGGGGGGGGGGGGAAGGCAAAACAAGAGCGTGTTTTTAAAAGGTAAGAGCCCTTCAAAAACCTACTGGGAAAAGTTCAGACCGATTTGTTTTAAGCCTTCCTTACTGGGTAGTCTTAGGCAGTATGCATCAACAGCCTCGGCTACAGTCCACCCCAGAAGTCGCACAGAAAGCCCTTTCCACATTCTCCAAGGCTTTGTACCTTGAATATTTGCTTATAGCGGTGCAGCGTGGGCACGAAACGCTGCCAAATCAGAACTCCCCATTGACTTTGGGGCCCGAACCAAATCCCATTGATTTCCGTGGGAGGATTTCCATTAACTGGAACGGGCATTGAATCAAACCTAAATTGGCAGTGCTCTGCACCCATTTGGCACAGCGCGGTTGTCTGCATAAGGTGGGGAATTAGGTCCAAAGACACTGAGAAATGCTTTAATTAAGCATTGCTGAGGAGAGGGAGAGAGCTTTTCCATCATTAAGCTGATAAACTGAATTTGTTCCGTACTTTTAATGGCGAAGGGTCAAGATTTTCAGACGCTGGGTCTGAAGACCAAGCTGGGTGCTTAGAGGGCTTCCAGACAGCCGTGTCCGAAGGACCCTGGGCTGGTGAGGAGCAGGGGCTGACCGAAGCCGGGCAGCAGCTCCTCCACCACCCGGGGACCTGGCAGACGTGAGGAGGGCACAGAGCAACCCAAAGGGCCAGGCCTTACAGAAGGAACCTGGCGGCAGGGCTTCGTCCTCCGAGCCCCGGCGGCTGTTTGTGGCCAGCCCGGTTGGGCTGTGAGGCGGCACACGTCTTTGGGGCGATGCACCCCGATTTTCTCAGCCCCTGCCTGACTTCCCCGCACCCCCAGCTTTATTTGTGTGCCCCGAGGAACTGCTGGGGGAGCTCAGGAAGGGACGGGGCCGAGCCCTCGCAGGCGCCTCCCGGCAGCAGCCCCGGGGTCCCCAGGGCTGGGGCCCGGCTGCGGCTGCTGCCCCTCGGGGCCCTCCCGGCCCCGCCCCTTCTGGGAAGCGCCGCTCCCGCCGCGCGGAGCAGCCAATCGGCGGCCGGATATTTGCATATCGCGCGCGGGCGCTGCCGGGCCGCCGCGAGTTCGAATCCCCCCTGCGAGAACCGCGCTGCGGGCAGGGCCGGGGCCGGAGGGCAGGCGGAGGGGTCGGGGCAGGGCTGGGCACGGCTTCGCTCAGCACAGCTCGGGCTAGCCCGGGACGGCAGCATTCACCCTGATATTGCGGGAGGGACTGTCCTTGGCTTTATATATCACAGTCGTTGCGGCTTGTAAGTTGCCCGGATGACCCTCAGTGGTCTGGGGTGCAGGCTTCAAACCTGTAGCTGTCTAGCGACAGAGTGGTTCAATTCCACCTTTCGGGCGGGGGGCGCTGGAGCTTTTGTACCTACTTGGCTGGTGGGAAAAAGGAAAGAGACCCCTTTTCTTTCCCCAGGGGGAAACCGTGCCCATGGGATGCTCCATTCAGGCAAAGACAAGTTTTCCCCTTTCACTGCTTTCCCTCAGCCCTGCGCTCTGTCGTGGACCATCCCCTCAGAGAGGACCTGTGCTGGACAGATGAAGTAGCCCACCTGAAGCAAGCAAAGTCTCCCAAGGGTGCCTGGGTGACAATTCAGTTTTTAATTAGATTCTGCTAAGCAGTTCTACTTTAAGCGGTGCCACACATCCTACAAGAACAGAAAAGAAGTAAATAACAGAAGCCATTCTCTAGATCCGCTCCATATTGACTGTAACCCATCTCCCGCCCACGCTACAACAAAGATGCTTCACTTCAGCAGCAAGCATGGGTGCTAATAATGTCACCCAGCCCCATGAAAAATAAAGGTTACCGTGAAGCTAGGAAACATATTCTTCAAGCAGAAGGCATTTATTCTGTGATATCCTATCGCAACAACTCCAACAGATGCTTTGCAGAGCCTCCAGTTAGGATGAGACCCCAAAGCAACCCCGCCCCAGGGGATGGCGAGGATTCAGAGCGTTTCCTCCTCGTCCCCCGGTCCCACAAGCAGGACGGGGGCTCGGACGGAAGAAATGCAACACTAATCGTCACCTCTCTGGCATTCCTGGGAGCATTCGGGGCCAGGAAGTGTCATCCGGAGTTAAGTAGGGAAGCACCTCTGAGGACCTAAGCCTGGATGACTGTGCTTCCTTTGCACGAAATGACTCACTCCAGCTGAAAGCCTGGGAGGAGAAGGGAAGGGCGCAAAGGGCCCCGCTGCCACTCCTGCCTGGCTGCAATTGCGTCCAACCTGCCCAGCGCCTGAGCCAAGCAGGAACAAGCGGCCGTGGTGAACACACGGGCTAGTGATGGGCAATCTGGTAAAAATAACTCCATAAAACAGAATAATAAGAAGAAATCATAAATAACATAAATAATATAAAGCAAAATAAAATAAAATAAGACAAAGCAAAACAAAACCAACCCAAACCAAACAAAACAGCGCCAACCCCTCTGCATCTCGCATGCCACATGCCCACTGTCTTCATGGCTTCGCAGCCGGGAGCGCCGCGGGTCCCAGCTGGCTCTCTGCTCCCAGCTGCCGGCCCGCCTCCTCTGCCCGTAAAAAACTTTCTGTGAGGAATTTAGGAATTTCGCCTCAGAAACTGGTGTCTGCGTTGCAGTTTGGCCGGGGGCTTTTGTTGGCGGGGGGCAGCGGGCGGGGGGGTTGGAAAGGCCTTGGCCCGGTAGCGGGCAGCTGAGAACATTAAAGTTCGATGCCAGTTACCAAGCAGAACATAATACGGCTCTTTCATGTGGTGTTTATAACTGAACATGCTGTTTTGTGTTGGCCTATATTTTTTTTTTCTTCCAAGAAGTAGTTTTGGATTAAATTATGACAATTACATTCTTATAGTCACCCCCCCTCCAGCCCCCACCCGCGCCCTGCGTGCACACAAGCACAAATGGGAATTATGTGCTCCGAGTGCGATCTGAACTCCGCAGCCTGGGAGCTGTGCCTGGCATTGACTTCACTTTTTTTTTTTTTTTTTTCTTTTTTTTCCCTCCAGAACAAAAAAGGCCACATCCATTCCACACTCTTTCATCGCCTTCGGATGAAGTAGGCCGGTCAGATTGCTGGTGTGGGTGACTTGTCCTTGAGGGGAGCTCATGGCGAAAACAGACTTTCAAACATGCAAGAGAGGAGGCCAGGGAGCCCCGGCGGTGAAGGCTGTGGCACGCCGCACAGGGTTTGTGAAATCCTGTGTGAATACGTGGTATGCAAACACCCCCCGCGCCAGGCTTCTTGCACAAGCCCCGGTTGGCTCACGTACCTGGGCAGGGCTTCAGCTGGTCGGCGATGGAGGAGCGCGGCACGAAACGCGGCCCCCACATGTGCCCCCAGCTCTGCAGAACCGGGAGAGAGCACGGGAAGGAGGTTCATGAGGATGGGGATGCCCCAGGACCCCGCTCTCACACCCTTCAGCTGACACAGAAGGGGAAGCAGGGCTCCGTGTGTTTAGCTGCTGGTTTGAGGAAAGCGCCAGCGTGGAGGCCGGTGTAGATGACTTGTGTGTAGCAGGGAGGTTTTGCAAAATACTATCAATGTCTTGCCTGAGTCTGCTTTGTTTGCAGTCACTCATTAGTCAGCCAAAGCGTTCGGCGTTTGAACCTGAATGTCACTTTCTTCCCTGACAAAGGGCCAAACGAAGAGGAGCCAAAGGCTTTACCGCTGCTTAGAAGGCAAGCCAGGGGTTACTCAGCGCCACGATGCACGAGAGCCTGGCTTCTCAGCAGAATGCAATCTGCCTCCTGTTGTTTTCCCCGTGGAGTCACAGAGCGGCGAGGAGGATGTGCTGGTGACAGATGGCTGACGCGACTCGCGAAGCACATGGGTGACTGGGCTGTGACTCAGCGAGTGTTTGGGCACTGGAGCCCCGCTGCTTGAGCTCTTGCACGGTGACCGTGGACCTGGCTGGGTCTCCTGGATGGCCAAGCTCGGGACGTCATTTGAAGTCTGTGACTGCCGGCCTCCACGGGAGGGAAGCAGGCACACACAGCCTGTTAGAGCAGAAAGTCAAGCTCCTAATTACTGTTTACATTGGTAATGGATAATGTCTTAGTGCGTATAACTACATGACCTGCCAGTGGTGCTTAGATGTCTTGCTAGCCTTCGGAAAGGAAACCATTCGACATCCTGGCCTGAAGTAATGACAGTCTTGCTTGGAGGGAGTAAGCACTCAGAAAACTTCCTTTTCAGTCAAGTCACTAGAGGGGGACAAAGACCTAATCTGGGTATGCAACCGTACACCAGCTCTCCTGTTGCAGCTCTGGGAGACTTCTGCCTTGGAGAGGCAGAAGCAAAGATGGCCCTGGTCTTCATCAGATCTGAAGGTGCCCAAGTGCTGGGACAGCTTTCTGGAGACCAAGGAGGCAGCTGGGGGTCAGCAGCACATTGGGGAAACGAAGCCAGTCCTTTTCCACCAGGAGCAGGATGGCACATGCACATGCGTGTGCAGTTCAGAAGCTTCTATGTCAGCTTTGCCAGCGCTTCTCCATATTCCATAGCTGGCTGGGGCTTCTGCAGGCTACATTTTTCTTCTTTCTCCTCTTTTATGAATGGCGGAGAGCTGAATTCACAGGTCTGGATAGGTGCCAGGTGTTATTGTTGTCTCTGTGAGTTAGAGACGTCATGGAAATATTGGAGGACCTGAACTCGAACAGAATGTACCTGTGTGCATCCCACACGCACGCAGAGAGCCGGAGTGGCCGTAGTAAGCAGCAAGGCAGTGTTTGCAACTAACATATTGACCTGAAGTGCTTAAAAGCCACTACACACACTCCCCTGGTGAAATGTCGACTGGAATGACTCATACAAATGGATCGTGATACACAGTCCTCAGCCCAGCCAGGCTGTGCTTGGAACCAAGGCACTCCCATTTTCTCCCCTCCAGCATATTTGCCTGACCAAATCCAGGGTTGAGCCATTTGGCTCTGACTGGAGCTGGTCAGAACATGTTTTTCTTTTCTTCTCTTTTTCCCTCCTTCACCCTTTGGAAAATGTTGACATTTTAGCGAAGGGCTAAAAACCCAAACCCTGAATATTTTCCATTGGAAAATGCTCGGGGAATGGGAGGGGAACAATCCCCAAACTGCCAACAATCAAATCTCTTCTGCTTTTAAGCTTTTTGGGTTTACAAGAGGGGGGACACGTTTAGAGGAAAGCAAACACTTTCTATGAAAATATTTGTTCCCTTCAAACCCATTTTTTCACTAGAAAAGTGTTCCAACTGGCATCCTTTTTACTGAAGTTAGCTTGGACATTCTCTACATCTAATTTTGGAATTGGCCAGAAGAAAAACTAGTTCAGTATTAGTAAAAAGATTTAGTAAATCTTTTATTGGAATATAAAGCACAAATGACACATATAGAACAACTTTGAGATATATCCTGATAGTCTCTGTGTCAACAGTCTTATTTGCACAAATATCTCAACCAAGTTTGGAATCTGGTCTCTGGGACGCCAAGTTCCCAAGGCTCCGGGTGACTTGCCTTAGCGCTCTGAGCACATTCCTAAAGGGAATCTCTCTTAATAAGATCACATCAAAGGCTGTAAGGGAAGCAATGGGCGCTGAAAGGCATATTACCTGTAACTATCCCTTGAGTAGCTGATAGCACAGAAGCACTTAAAAACCATTTTGTTCTGATGTCTTCAGCTAATTTAAATTTCTGTCTGAATGATAATGTAGGCCTAAAACATCTGCTTCATCTTGCCTTTGTGTACTATTCTGCTTTGCTGTAAGTTAAAAATAAGAAAAGAAAGGGACAATGTTAGCATAACAGAACGCACATATTCAGAGGAAAGGAATTATGCCCTAAACTTTTACTAAATGTGGCTAATAACAGGTTAGAGTTTTAAAATGGAAAGATCTTAAAACAAGTACACACTGGTCATAAATAAATTTGGGCTGCAAAGTAGCAGAAGCCTTCAAAACAGCAGCAGAGTGAAGTTCAGAAGAATGTCCTAAGAGGAACAATGGGAATAAAAAACTGTTTGAAGGCAGATCTCAGTCAGTTGTAGGATATCATGACAGCAGAGCAGGAGGGTCAATGTCCCATGGGTCTGTTTTCATTTTTTGTGCCCTTTCCCCCATTTTTTTTTTCACACTAAACCTTCTCGGTTACTCTTTACATTCGCTCCATTATGGTTTAGAGTTGGAAGTGCTGGACTTCGTTCAGACTTAGTACTGCTCTCCATCACTTGTCACTTCCAGGTTTTCCTGAACTAGTCACTGCTGTTTGAATTAGGTCACCGTAAAAGAAAGGGTATGTTTGACTTCACCAAATCCCTGTTTGTTATTTTCTTTTCATCCTGGGAACATCTCCCTGTCATTGTTAAACCTTATAAAGCAGCGGGTATAAAAACATAATGATGCAAAATCTCAGTTTTGTACCTCATCTTTGTCAGCTGGGGACAACTAAATTGTGTGTTGATAAAAGGAAGAGGCTGTGAATGTCTCTGATACCTTAGTGGCAAGGAACACCGGGTTCCTAAAGCCCCGCACTGGTTATGTCTGTCCTCTGTAGTATTTTTCAAGATAACCGAGCAATTTTTCATTTACAGACCTCTACTCTTGAGTTAATAAAGTCTAAATATCAAGAGTTTCAGTCCCTGAGCTTGGAAGCACAACTGCATGGAGGAAGCCACAGCACAAACATGAGCAACAGCCATCCAGAGATGCAGACCTGTAACTAGCCATGGAAATGTCACTGTGTGAAATGTAACTACTGGGAGACCAAACAGATTAAGCCAGGGTTTGTGACTGTTGACATTCATGGAAACATGCTCCACAAATCCAGCTTCCCCCCTAAATCATATTCTAGCTTCCTTCCAATAATTTAAAGAGGCAGCAGTCTGTTCATATTACCTTCAGACCAGGCTGGCAGAGAGACTGAGTCCCTCAGTGAAAACCAAAGAGCAGCCCTTCTGGGCCAGAGCAGTGGTCTGCTCCCATCAGCGGCATGAGGAGAGGCTGTCCAGGGAGAGTGCACAGCCCTGGGCTCTCCCCTCTCTCTTCGCCTTGCGTTTCCTCAACCTTCACCTTTGTTGGGGTGGGATGCTAGATTGTACATCCCACCTATTCCCTTTAGCATCCATTTAGAGATCTGTTGTCTGGGAATTTGTCTAATCCCATTTGGAGCCTGCTGATACTGTTTGCTTCTGGAGCCTGCTGGGCCAGCAGCTGCCAGAAGTTCCCTACCTAATGTCATGTAACTTCTTTAATCTCTTTTAAACTTGTGTCCTATTGGTATCAATTAGTGCTCCCTGCTCTTCTGTTGAGGGATTTGGCTACTAACAGGTCTGCATTCACCTCAGCCACCCTAATTCTGCGAACCTTGTCATCAACCATCAGAAAAATAGCTCAGGATTGCAATACTGTGTTGCTCAGATCACTCTGTTCCTGTCGCCTGCTGACCTTCCCAGAGCAGTTTTATGCCTGCAGCACTCTGGCTGTTACCAAACTCAGATGGGAAAAAAAAAAAATGACAGCAAAGTAAATGGAGTGCAACTTCCTTCCAGCGCTGTATTCCCCGTGCAGCTGCCCATCAGCGATGCAATGGGTCCATTTTGTGGTTAGGAGTTGGAGGCTGATGGCCTCATCCTTCCCTTGGGGATCTGCAGTTCCCTGCCCAGCAGGGGGCTGCAAAGCAGCGAGCAGGATTTCGGGGAGGGTAGGCTGGCAGCCCCGGCGGGGGAGTCAGGGGCATCTTCCAAAGTGGCTTTAATTAATGAGCACATGTGCAGCGAGGAGAGTTACAGCATCCCACTCAAATTGTTGACTTGGAGCGCTTCTGGAGACAGCCGTACTCTGCTCATTAGGAAAGAGCTTTTTTGCAATGCCCTTGGATTGGACGGCTCTTGGATTGCACCACGAGATCAAGTCCCCGTACGGGCTGCCTGCCTTTCGGCTGCCAGCTCCAAGAGGGTTGTTTTTCTTGTCTTCTCATTCTCAAGGAGTGCTCAGCCAGATGGCCTGTTTTCGAATGCACTGTGCGTTGGTTGGATGTGTGTTTGGAGAGTCTGCCAGCTTCACGAGAAGGAAGAAAGAGCAAAAGAAAGGGAAAAAAGCACCATTTGGTATCTATCTCTGGGACCCAGCCAGAGTTGAGGCTCTGTTTGAAGAAGGGGGGAGTCTTAAGAGAGAAACTCTAGACAAAATTGAAAGCTGGAAAAACTTTCAAGCTTGACAGACTGGGAGACTGAAGTTCTGCACAACACCCATCCACTACCTGGCTCACTCGCAAACGTGTCGCAGATTCCCTCAAGAGCCATAGTAAGAGCAAGCACCAGGCATCTCAGCGTGCCTCACCTGCGGGCTGAGATGCAGAGAGGTGACCCAGCCAGCCCGTCCTCTGAGGATTGCTACTGCCGCCGGTGGCCTCTGGGATTTTGCTCTCTGTTCACCAAAACCTGAAACAACAGCATTGCAGCCCAGCTACATCAGCCCAGGCAGTGGAATAGGACAAAATAGACACCACAGGGGCCCAGCTCCCCAAGAAAGTAGCCTGAGTTTTGCTATAGGGCAATGCCATTTTCTTGCACCCCGTTACGTTAGCTTCCCAGAATTACCTTCTGTTGATTTGGGGCAGCAAACAAATAGAGGCCAAAACAGAGCACCAGCTTTTTCCACCACTCGTTGGTAAATAATTTGAACCTGACGAGAAAAGTCTGGTGGTGAAGGGGAGGGGAAAGCTTTAAAGTTTGGGTGGACGGAGCTTGGCTTTCTTTACTTAACTAGATGTCGTGTTGTGGTAACAACACATTGTTCCAAGCAGCAGGAGGACGTCTTGTTAATCTGAGCCGGAGAAAGCCATGTTTGTAACCATCCCCGCTGGCTGATGTGCCACGCTGTGCCTTACAAGCAAACTCATCTGCTCACTCGCTGAGATCGTAGCACAAAGAAGATGGTTGCAGGAGTGTGCGTAACTGTGCGGGCGTGTGGTAAGAGCAAACCCCGTGTCTGCGCTGATTGCATCAAATTATTTTCACTGAAATGATCAGAAATCGCAGGCCATCAGGGCGATGTCTCCATGGCAACACAGGCCGGGCTGTGGGCAGGCGACACTTCAGATAGCGGGGGCAAAGGGGCCGCTCTCGCTCCTCCTGCCCTTGGCCACTCAGCCCAGGCAAAACCCCAAACTCACTGGTAGCTCCTGTAGCTCCCCAGGGCTTCCTGGCTGTCACTGCACCTCATCCAAGAGGCACACCGTGTTCACCTAACAGCGGTGGCCAGGACAGCGTTTGCAGTC
Source organism: Nettapus auritus (assembly GCA_011076525.1). Classification (NCBI taxonomy): domain Eukaryota; kingdom Metazoa; phylum Chordata; class Aves; order Anseriformes; family Anatidae; genus Nettapus; species Nettapus auritus. The sequence goes on from CM021767.1 coordinate 28,508,300, forward strand.
CCCAACGTGCAGGTTCCCCACACGCAGGGAAACATCTTTGGCTGTTTGCAAAGTCTTTGACTCTGTCCTGGAAGGGACTGGGGATCAGCCAGTCCTAGAGAGGGTAGGAAGGCAGCACGATGAGATCCCCTCTGACCCCAACAGGACCCAATTTTGGTAAATAACCCTGGCATAAAAAACATATTGCAGTACCTACATTCACAGCTCAGGCTGTTACAAGAGATCTGATTCTCTGACAGAAAATAAGATGGGAAAATACAGCAGTAAGTGAAACCATTCTCTGCAGGGCTCTAAAGGCCTCATTAAGGCCTTCAGGTGACAGCCTGACTGTCACCAAGTGCTGTGGCATGGAACTGGGAAGGGAAGGATTTCTGTCTTTAACCGCACAGAAATTGAGGGCCTTGGGGTTCATAACATGGCTTTGCCATGGCCCCATGCACAGCCTTTAGCTGGTTCTGCACCTCTTGGCAAATGGAAACAATACTTACCATGACATTTTTAACAGTACTGTTAGGGGGAGGGAGCTGCATGTTTACATAGGTGCTTGGTGCACTTTGGGTGGAAGAGCAGCTAGAAACAACATCCAGCCATCCGCTCACCCACACTGCACCGGCTGTGTCAGATGCCAGTGCCAACCTCTGCATTTTTCCCATATGGTAATTTTCACGTGCTCTATTTCATCACCGCAGTGCTGCAGACTCCTGGACAATGCATCCGCACCATTGCATTTCCCAACATGGGTCTTCAGGCACAAGCTGACAGGCCAGTCTGAATCAAACAGCTTCCTCCAAGTTCTGTGGCTGAGTGTCATTGCATACCTATCATTGTCCGAGGAGGGAAAGCTAGACGAATTGCCCAAACATGGGATTTTGGAGATTTGTGTAGAGTTAAGAGGGCGGAGGCCTGTCCTCCAGCACCAGGCCTGGCTGCTCTGCCACCAGCCTTTGTGTATAGCTGTGTTGAGCCTGGATGGGAGATCTCTGATGGGTGAGGGATGAGAGGTTCAGACAATCTCCTCTCTCCAGCTTGTGACAGTTTGAAACACACCTCAGCATGGCATGGGTCTGTGATGGTACCATGTGTCCCATTACAAACTAGACTTGAGTGTGACCACACCAGAGCTGAGGAGCACCCACTGAGATAACAGGGAGGATAGCTCCAATTTCACTATAGAGCAGATCCCTCATGCACCATCCTCCTTGAATGGCTTAAAGCTTTAAGAAAGAACAAACTCCTTCTCCCCAAAATGGCCAGCCTCCCCCTTCCTGCATGCTTGGCCTTGCCCTCCATCCCCAGAAGCACTCAGGGCATACTCTTGACTTCCTCAAAAAAAATAATGTTACCACCGAGAAGAAGGATAGATGATGAAAAGCACACTGAGCCTCAATTTTCCAGTTTCAGGGGAAAACAACTCTCTGTGATGGTTCTCCAAACAACAGGAGATGGGATGACAGGCACGGGATAGAGCAGGACATCAGTAGCAAGGATATGACAATTGAAGCTGGAGATCTGGTTTAAGTTTAAAGCCTAGACATATACAAAGTGGATGGTGCCTGGGATCCATACTGCTTATGTTGACAAGCCTACGCAGGCTGGGCATGGAGCCAACCCTGTTCTGGAGCGTCTTGCTCACATCCATTCTCAAAGTCCATGAGCTTCCCATGATTTTGTTGGTGGTCCCTATCTCCTGTGGACCATATGTTTGACATTTACTATGGAAAGCAGAGGTTAAAAAGATTAGAACTCCTTTTGATGTCAGGAGATAGAAAATCTTCAGAGAATGACTTATGGCTATAAGTAGCTCTGTCAAAGTCAAATGCAGAGGTCTTGTTTGACTCATGACTGGAGTTGGATGTAAGGACAAAGACAGTTGCTTTAAAAAATCCTGGTCAAAGGTAAAATGGAAAACCACAGAGTGGAAAACGGCAGAACACATGTTCAAGAAATTGTATTGTAAGATACAAATTCACTTCATTATCACACTGGCTTTTAGACTATGAGCACACGGTGGTTCAGAAGGCTGTTTTCAAAAAGTGCCTGCACAGAAACACACACACATTCAGAGGTAAATACAATCCATGCAACTATTTTTTTATACTGTAATTTCTTGGCAGGCATTTTACCAATACTTCAGCAAGGGTTGACACTGTCTACCACAATACTCAAGTTAGGGCATTATGATCTGGCTGGGTGGACTATCAGATGGGTAAAAAACTGGTTTCAATGGTCAGGCTCAGAGAGTAATAGGTAATATGTCATACTCTACCTGAGGGCTGTCAACAAGTGGGGTACCGCAGAGGTCTGTCCTGTTTAACATCTTTAGCAATGATCAGGAGGAGGAAAGAGAGTGCTAGCTCACCAAGTTGTGAGATGACATGAGGGTGGCGGGGGGGCAGTTGAGGTGCTGGAGTTCAGGGCCCTGGAGGAATGGGCTGACAGAAACCCTACCAAATTCAGCAAGGACAAATGCAAAATCCCACACTGGAGAAAAGAAGAGCCTCTGCAGTGGTACAGGCTGGAGAATGACGGACAGAGAAACAGAAAAATACCTGTGAATCCAGGCAGACAGCAAGATGGACATGAGCCGGCAATATGCATTGGTGGCAGGGAAGGCCAAAGGCTTCCAGGGCTGTGTTAACAGTGGCACGGCCAGGAGATTGAGAGATGTTATTACCCCCTTTCCCAAGGTACTCAGATGAAACTGGAGTACCGAATCCAGTTTCGGAACCTCAGTGCAAGAAAAACTGACAAATTGGAGCAAGTTCAGGAGAGACCATCGAGGTGATTGGGGGCTACAGCCCTGTGAGGAGAGGCGGAGGTGGCTGTGCTTGTTTGGCCTGGAGAAGAAATGGCTTTGTAGGAGGCGAACAGCAGTCTGCCAGCTCCTACAAGGATGTTGCCAAGAAGATGGAACCAGGCTCTTCACTGTGGCGCACGGTGTGAGGACAAGAGACAACCAAAAAAAGGAGGTTCAGGCTGGGTTTAAAGCTTTTCTAAAGGTTTTTAACTGTGAGGACAGTCAAGGAGTGGAGCAGGCCCAAGGAGGCTGTGCAGCCACCATCCTTGGAGATTTTCAGGAGTCAACCCCCCTGAGAAACCTCTTCTCATCTTATAGCTGACCTCCTCCTTTGATGAACAGGAGGCTGGATTAGAGACCTGCGGAGGTCCTTTCCAACCTAAGCAATTCTGTGATTGTATGATTTTAAAAGGTATTTGGGAGCCCAGGAGTTGTCCACTTAAGGAGACACAGTACCATATGAGTTGATTGGCCAATCACTCCACACAGGTAGAAACTATTCCAAAGATACAGTGATTAGTTTGGGAAAAAAAAAAAAAAAAAAAAAAAAAAGTTTGCGTAAAAGAATTCACTGAAAATTTTAGACTAACAAATAGTTGAGCAAAAGTCTGCTGGCCTGTTCTTCACAGCCTGAGAAGAAATGCAGTTTCAGTGAATTTATTACCTGGTTACACACCAGTTTTCCTTAATGCCCAGGCTCCAGTCAGCAGACTGAAAGCTCTGTTCTCTCTCATTGAGGGCTGTCATCTATACATGAAAAAGAATGAGAATGCCAAACACCAAAGGCGCTTAGAGATAATTCTTTGATTACTACTGTAGTATCTTCCAATTGAGAACTCAGATTGTTTCACTTCTGTTAATTAATCAAGCCTAAAAAACACTCATGTCAGGCAGTTTGGTATCATTACCCCTTTTTACAGATGGGGAAAACGAAGATACAACATTCATCAGAGTCAATCAATGAACGAGGGACAGAATCAGAAATAAAACCCAGGAGTCCTGCCTCAGAGTCTCCCCCTTATAATCTCTAGACAAAGCTCCTTCCCTGTAAAATTCCATCTGAGCTCTTCATAGAATAATTTGAGCCAATTTATTTCCTCACTCGTTAACAATGAAATCTGACAGGCTTTGTACTCAGGATGCTGAAGCTCGGTTAGAGGACCAAGGCTCTTCTCCATGAGGGGAGGCCTGGAATGTCAGTCTTTAGGTGGCTTAGTAGGGGCATGGTTCCAGCTGCCAGGTACTTGAACTCCTGCCCAAAACCCTGTGGCAAAGCTTTAGGGGAGAACTGGAACGTAAATGACCAAAGCAAATGTTAGGGAGGGATTCAAACAAATAGCAGCTGTTTTTGTAATGATAATGCTTTTCCCTTGGTGGCATTTAAGAAGTATGAAAGAACATTTACCTGCTTCAGCGTTAGGTTGGTTTCTCTGTTCCTTTGATTGCATTTGCTGATGAGCAGCACAGACAGTATTTCAAGTTACCACGCTGAAAAAGCTCCAAGACACAGGGAGTTTTATGGCAGTACTTCAGATGAGCCCCTCAGTTCTACCTTCTCCAATTCCATGAGATCCACAGCACACAAGGTTCCTAGGGGATTTTGACTTGCAATACGCTGGGATGTGTAGGAAGGTAATGATTCACCGACTTCGCTACGTTCTCTACCCAGGGCAAATGGCTCACCTTCCTCTCTGTCACGCCCAGGGTTACCTCAGAGGCCAAGAAACTAAGATGTGAAATGCTCCAGAAGAGCTGAACACACAATATCTTAAAACTAACAATTGTGAGGGTTGATCAGTGCCTCTTAAGCACAGGCCACTGCACCTGAGTCTGGAGCATCCCAAATCTGCCGGGCTCTCTTCAGTTTTTGGATGTATGAAAGCTTTCTGTAGAGTAGGATTGAGGACACTGACCATAAAATACAGAGACAGGAAGAGGTGAGGGAAGGACCATCTTTTACAAGAAAACCCTAAGGAGTATAGAAGCTCATTTTCCCTGGTTCTTCAGTGCCATGTGCCCCATCTCTACCAAGTCTCCAAGCTCAGGCCCAGTAGGTGGCATGTTTGAATTGACTTTGAACATCTGGAGACAGCTTGCTATTTGTAGTTTCCTCCCTCAAAGCTTCATTTGTTGCCACAGGTGGTTAATAAATTGCTTTGTCTTTGGCCCCAGATGTCTGATATGGCCCTTCCCTTTCCCTCTTGGGCATGTTTAGCCTCCAGGACGGAGTGTGCATGACCTCCTCCAGTAAGACATACTGATGGGAAACAATGGCAGGAAAGCCCATTGTCTTAACATGTAGGGCCAAATCACCTAGGTTCTGCCTGCCCACTTCCCTTGGCCCAGCATTGTCTTGGTGACTTATGAAGCATCTTCTCCTGCAGGGATGATAAGGTTGCAGACTCCCAGCCAAGTTCAAGGGAGTGGGGAGAGAAACAAGGGAATGGAGAGAAGAGGGAAAGCACAGGGAAGAGCACTTCTGCCTATCAAAGCAAAAAATAAAAGTACTGGGGAACAAAGGAGACTGTCATTGGCTTTGGCTCAAGGTCAAAGCCTGGAGGTGGCTGTGGTTTTCTCAACTTCTAGTTGAAAGTAGCAGAAAGAGGCTCTTTTTTACCATACTGATGGCACTGAGAGCTGCTTCAAAGGACCCAAAACTGCGTAAGGAGAGTAATAGCCAGTGATGCGAGCTTTTCCATCATCCTGGTTTTCCCTTGGAGGGACAAGGGGAGAGGCTGGTGGTATTTGAGTGCAATGTAGCTGGGAAGAGAGATTGGGCTGTATTTCCCCAGTGGTTCAGAGACCAAGAGCCAACACAACCACAACTGCCTGTCTGGTTGAGGTAGGGTCAGGGGAGACTGCAGGATAGGGAAGGGGCTATTTCTTCACCAAGCTGTGTGTTCAATGGAAACATGTGATGGCAAGGAAGGAGAGTTCAGCTGAAGCCTAGAACATGAAATTGAACAAGTGGCTTTCTAACGAAAAGCTAAAGGGGAAGTTCCAAAACCTGTTTCACTGCAGCAAACAACAGCAAAACACTTTATACAAGGAGAAAGGAGTCGGGTTAATTTGTAATTAAAACAGGACTTAAACTCAGCTGAGCTAAAATTTGTGTAACTGTTGTAGAGGCATAGCTTTCTTGTGGACATCTAGCCTTTTCAGTTGTAAACAAGAACGACTGAGGACATTCTCAATGAGGAAAGCCTTCTATGCTATGAATTTTTGCCCAGAAGTCAGAGCAGCCTTGTTTGTTCACAAATACCCCACTAGGACAACCACTTACTACGGAGCTTGATAGCTAAGATAAATCACTGGGACTGAGAGGTTAAGAAGATATAGTAACTAACATCATTTGAAGCAGCTACTTATGAAACTTCTTGAGGTGATAAACATGCCCTTCTTGCAAGAGTGCCTCAGTTCAGGACTATAGCTGACATATAATATCGTATCTCTCTCAGAATTTCTTGCATACCAAAGGATTCTGGCAATCTGCAGGAAAAAAGAAGGGCTGAGCTAACCAAGAGTGGCTGTTTTTTATCTCCCTTTCCACCCTGAGATGCAGGAACATTTTTACACGTTAGCATGTTGGTATTTCAGTGTGGCTCAGCTGGGATTGATCGCAGATGGCATACTGGCTTGTCCAGAAGTAGGACTAACAACACATAAAACTGTCTTCTACGACCAGTGGAGCTGTAGGAGAAGAGACCTCTGCAGCTGTTCGTGTTAACAACTCACAAACAATATCACCAACCAATAGGAAAGTTACTGTAAATTCATCAGGCAAATATTATTCAACCATCTGAAGAATGGCTTGACTAATGAAAAGGTTATTTGTGAATAATTCCAGAAGGATGATAACACATTGGAAAAAGTACAGAGAAGAGATACTGAGCTGATTAAAGGACTAGAAAATGTGCCTTACAGTGAACGTCTCCAGGAGCTCAATCTGCTCACAGATCAGGTGAAGGGTTGACTTGATCACGATCTCTGAGCTCCTACATAAAAGCAGAGGTTTGATAATGGAGAAATGTTTAAACTGGCAGACAGATAAATAAAACCATGACAGGAAACTGAAATTGGACAAATCCTGCCTAGAATATATATATATATATATATATGTTGATTTTAGAAGTAAGAATAATTAACCAGTTTATGCAAGGATTGTGGTGGATTTCTCAATTGTTCTCAATGCTTAAACAAACAAAAAACCCTGAAAGTTATGCTGTGTTTCCAAGGGAAAGCAAGTGAGCACGATCCTACTGCTTATGGCATGCAGGTGCTCAAGCTAATGATGACACTGGCTTCTTCCCACTTTGTGATCTCTGAACCAACAAGCAAGTTACTCAAAACTGATAGCAGAAGGTAAGGGGCTGAATATACTGATACACCATTCACGAATGTTATTCAGCAAGCTCTACTTATGATGTTTATAATGACCGAGGGGAAAGAGGTAGAATGGCAATCAGGGCACCGAGAACCCACTGAGATCAATGGGAAGATTCCCAGTGACAGCATCACCCTGAGTAAATCACTTAGAATTAGATCTACAAGATACACCTTCGCTCCCCTCGTTCCTCAAGAAGCAAAATCCTCCTTGCCCTGCCAATTTTTCTTTGCCTTCCACCAATGAAAGGAACCTCGTGCTGTCCCAGGAAGGGTTTGTGAGGTTTAACTAGTGATTGCACAGTGCTTTAGGATCTTTATCTGGGAGAGTCAGTCTATGCCCATGTGATCCCACTCACTTATTCTCTTAGACAAAAAGGGGGGAGGCACTTGCATCCTCATATCTGGCAGCTACTGCAATAACAACTTTAAAAATAGATTTTGGCAGAGAATTAAAAAATAAATAAAAATTAAAAGTGGCCCAACTTTAAGGGCTGTAACAGGAATTAAACAAGGCTGCTTGATCTGGTAATTAGTTCCTTCAGTCATGACTGTGCATCACTTGCTGAATAAATGGAGTCAGGGCATGAAGAATTCTCAGCTCCATGTAGCTAAAAAAAATGTCACTCTTCTTGTGGCCAAGTGTATAGCCACTCTTTGGGTCACAGGATAATATCATAAGGGTTTGGTCTGATTCATTTTAAAATAGGAGGTTTTCATATCAGTGAACAAATCAGTTCAGAAAATCAGTTCAGCCTCCACCCCATCAGCGGATTTCACATCTAAAATCATAACAAAAACTGCTAGAAGGGAACTAGGCCCACTGCCCAGCTGCCTTTCTTTGTGTATCTACTTGAAACCAATCTTGCAGAAAGCTCGTAGCCTCTAGACTCTGCACTAGCTGGAGCTGAAATAAATATGAATGAACAATGGCTGGGATGCTCAAGAACTGACAGCCGGTAATGTGGTAATGTGGTCGTACTGGGCAAGAAGAGAGGGACTGGTGAAGACAAAAGGCTGTGTGTGTGGATTTCTTTGACAGTGGGTTCCCTTTGCTGAAATATAATCATTCTTTGTACTTCTATAAAGCTTTCTTTTCAAAGACCTCCATCTTTTTAATATATGAGGAGATAAAAATGTCCTTAGAGCTGCCAAGAGGTACAGAGAAAATGAACTGCCTGAGACCACGCAGGAGGTCTGCCCTAATGTAAGGCGTTCAAGTGACAGATCTAAACTGTAGGTCCTGTACCAACCTATAGGTGATGGAAAGAGGCACAGTTTCACCTGCTCTCTGGAGTGGCACATCTCTCCCAGCTGTCTCTAGCAGCTGATGAGTCTCTGTAACCTGAGGCCAGATGGGATGAGGTCAGGCCTCACCCCAACCTCCTTACACTCGTTTAAGCTGAAACTCCCTCCTTGAAACTCAGAATTCCAAACTCACTGAAATCAGTGGGAAGCCTCCTGAGGATGCCGATGAGCTTAGAAGAAAGCCAGGCATCTGACGACCCTAGCTTTGAGAATACCAATCAGTTTTGGGAATTTTAGTCTGGATTTTCGAACAGTTGAACTGCTGGGACCAAGTCATTGCCAGGACTGTTCCACTCGTTCCTAATAGGGAATGGGTGTCTTTTCCTGTGGGAGAGTCAGAGGCTAAGACAATGCAGTAATATACAAGTGACACCTCTGAGCCAAGCATGAGAGTCAGACAGTGGTCACACAAACTGCCCTGAGTGCTGCATGCAAAGGATTCCCTGCACAATGCAGTGGATGCAAAGGGTTCCTTGCATGTGCAGTAGAAGATGGTCTGTGTAAGTGCGTTGTTCCACTGCCCAGGATTTCTGTATTGCTGCAACCCTAATGGAAAATGAGTAGTTTTGCTCAAGATCCTCAGCTACTCCTACCTAATTTCTGCCAGTCAGTGAATTGCAGGCTCCTTCTGGAAGACGGAAAACCTCGCAAGAAGCAAGGTCAGTGCACGCAGCAGAGCAGGCAGCTGCTCAACCCTCTCTGTTAACGTGAGATTGCAGCAGGGTGGTGGAGAATTACACACCCAACCCATCCGGGACTGCATCACTGACTGCAAGTTGTTCCTTTTCTTAAGCAACAATGAGAATCGATGAAATGGCCTTTGCTTGTTGTTGTATTTCGTACTATCTGACCTTTCTGCTCAACCGTTCTAGGAATGACAAAACGAAGCCAAGATTGGCAACTGGTAGATTTGCTTAAAAAGGTTAAATGATAAATTGCATCAGACTGAATGAACCAGGGAGACCTACAGCAATTCGGTCTCTTTAAATCTGGGGATTTTATTGAAAAGGGTACAGCTGCATGCGATATGAACACAGAAGCAGAGAGATAGGAACGCTCTATTTCTGAACTTCCCTCTGACTCTCATGTTACCAAAGCCCTTGGATACTTCATTTACCCTTTCTACCTCACTGCCACTCTGTGCAAAGCAGACAGCTCGCACTTCACTTCACATGATGATTTTGGTGCTTACTATGGAGTAGAGGCAACGTAGATCATCTTCCATCCACAAGTGCAGAATCCTAGCTCCCCTTGCAGCCAGTGGAAAAAGATCAAGACCACTGAGCATTCGTTGGCAGTAAAAGCAGGGCAGAATTCAGGCACAACAGGGGTCGTCTCAGGCTCTTACAGAAAATCCCCCAGCCCACGAAGCCAGTGATATCAAACACCAGCAGACCTGATGGGAAGAGGGAAGCAAACGACAAAGAGACATGAACAGGCAGTGATTTTTTAACTCCCTCAACAAAGGAGACCTTTCAGCAACTTGCTCTGACAGTCTGTTCTCATATTGTTCCTGGGAGGGCCCGTGCAGAGCCCAGGCCCTGGGGAGAGCCACCCATGCATTTATAGCAGCTGGAGGTGGCAGGTGTTATTGTGGCTGAAGAATGGGCTAGGATTCTTGTCAAGGTACCAGTTAGTCACTGGTCTCAGCGTGCTGGTCTCTGAAGACAATGAAGTGCTGAACCCTAACTTCACATAGGAAGAGGAAAAAAGAAACCACCAAAAAAAAAAAAAAAAAGGCCTCAACAGGGGATATTTTCCATAGGCAGAACTTAAAAAGAAAAACAACCAAACAACAACAACAACAAAAAACATGGACATTGTCCTTTCTTGGATGAAAATGTCAAACCCAGACCTTTCTATGTAAATTATCTGATTTTTTTTTTTTTAAAAGTGCAAAATGTTTATTCTTTTCCTCAACCTTCCTTTCTCCCTTTCCACTTTTCTCCTGTGCCATCACTGAAAAAGGGGTAAGAGGAAAGTTGACAATGGAGCCTACATCCCCCAGAACTCTGAAGAGACTATAGTGTTCTTTGTAGGAAAAATGTTGAACAAAGGGCTATGAGCAGCTCCACGTCTTGGCATTTGACATGTTGAGCTCCCCCGTCTGTAGTTTCTGTGTTCTTCAAGGAAATACATTTCTCCCTGGGGTTAAGTGCTTCAATTATTAATCCAGATATATAATCAGAGCTAAATACAGCCACTATGTGAAGCGTGACTGCTCTCTCGTCGTATGACTGGGAATACTCACAAAGAGAGTAGAGGACGTATGACCTTCGTGTTCTTGTGTAGCTCTGCCCCTGATTAAATTCACTAAACGTGAGTTGATCAGCATGAGGCCTCCTGTGGGACAGGTAAGTTGATGCAGAGGGTTTTTATTTCCCTGCTTTCCCATTCTTATTTCATGAAAAATACATCAGTTAAAGATGTCTGGAATGGCTCCTGAGCTACATATGGAAGTGGATTGTTTGTCAGTGCCGGATGCTACCGTAACGTGTACGTCACCATGCCTTTCTCAGTTGGTGACTAGGAGTTTGCAAAGTCTGGGTGAGCATGGAGTGATTTTACCAGACATGAGTGAGATGCTATGTAAAAGCAGTCGTATGGTGTTTGAGGTTTGTCTTTGTGACTGGCTCTGGTATTCAAATACACCTCCTCCCAAGCTGTTGTTTCCTACTCTGTACATAAATCTTCCATCCACTTAGCCTGAATTTTGGATTTCGCTCTGAAGGGCCTTATAGATATGATATGTGATTGCCTAGAGAGGGCAGGCAGATAATCTCAGTTGTAGAGTTATATTTTCCAGTGTTAGCTTTCTGCATTTGCCCTTTAAAGATATGACAGTTGTATATAAGTGGAAGTAATTTAGCCCTGGAGGGGTGAAATTCTTTTTTTAAGCTCTTCATGTAATCTTAGTTTGTTATTGCAAAAAGATCTCTAACCAGGAGCAACTGGGTCCAATCTGATGCTGAATTATAAATAACTAGAAATCCTGGGGCAGTCCTGTGCAGTGCCAGAGCAGTTGCCAGATGCAGTTGGCATCAGATTTATGTCTGACTTGAATGCGTTTGCCTGCATTTCACCCACAGGTATCGCAGATGGGAGGGCAGCTGCGGTGTCCTGCAGGCTGTCCTGCAAGCGGAGGGCCACCACGACCACAATACTGGTGCAGATGCTCAGGTGGGGTGGGACCCTACAAAATCAGAGGCTGTACAAACACAGAGAAGAAGGCAGTCCCTGCCTAGAGGAGAGAAAAGGCTGGAACTGGAAACAGAGAAGTGCAATGATTACCTCAGGCTGTTCAGCAGCTCAAAAAGCCCTGGGAATTGATTTAGCTCTGCAGAAACTTTACATACAATTTTTCTCCCTCTCCAGTAAACCCTTCTGTTTTACTCCTAGCATGAAGCGCCCAGCCCATCATTTTGCATACCGGCACGAGGTCACTACAGGCAGCTAAGTACTGGAGTATGTGCCCTCTTCACCAGGAGCATCGTGATGCAAGAGTATTTTTCTACCAGGGAAGCGGTGAGATCTGGATCTTCTCAGTTACCCAGAACTAGGTGATGAGAAGCTGGTGCAGGGCAGGGCTGGGAAGATCAACCCACCAGTTTTCTCCCACTTCATCTGGAGCATGGAGTGGGTCATGTGAGTGTGAGAATGTCTGAACAGGAATTTGTCTAAGGTCAGGTGCTATGGACCGCATCCTCATCATATTTACCTACGTGATTCTTTGGGAGTTATGCCTCTTGGACATTTAATGAGGTGAGACTAGATAGCAAGGCACCTCTGATGAACTGGACTAGAGTGACTGAATCAGTTACGTTTAGGGAGTAACACCTAATCTCCTATCGATCATCACGGCTGGACAGAGCAGTTTTTCTTGTAAAGGTGAGGTTGGAGCCTATGTTGTAAGAGCTGGAGGGAAAAAAAAAAAAAAAAGGAAGTTGAAAGGTTTTTCTGGTTCCTTTGGGTAGGATAACTTTTGGTGAAAACATATGATTCAGTCTAGCTTTGTTTTGTGGGCAGCTGAAGTATGTTTTGATCAATCTAACGATGTGGAGAAATATCTTGTTCTTTGTCAGGCAAGGAATATTTCCAGCCAGCTAGCTTGAGCTACCTTTAAATTATCTGGCTGAGTAGTTTAACAGCACCGAAGAGTTCAAGATGGGCTAGAAGGTGACAGGAATGTACATCTATCTTCTCTGATCAACAAATCCCTTATAAAAGGCACCTAAGAATACTTCTTTAGAGCATATCTTGCTAACCAAATGGACTGCCTCCCCTCTAGAGGAAAGAGAACATCTCTTCCCATCCGGGAATGTGACAGAGCAAGGCCGGACACTGCTTATGAAACAGCAGGAGGAAAGACAATCGTTTTGCAGAGACTGTGCAAAGGTCACCGCATGCTCTTTGTGTGTCATCGGGATGTTCAAATTGTATGTTTTGAGGTAAAATGGGTATAGAGAGACTAGAGCAGATGAAAAAAAAAAGGTTTAGGGAGCTCGTCAGAGATGGTTTTGCAAGAGCCTATGGCTTCAAACAGATTTTTATAAGTGCCCTTGCTGCACCTCACTTCTAGCACTTGTTCCTGCACGATGATTCATATTTTTGTAAGTATCGATCCCAAGTCTAGCTCAAACCTGATCTAAGCAGACGTTAGTGAATGGAACACTGCCCCGCTTAACTCTGTTGTTCTGCTCTCCCGTCAGGTGTAAATGACTGACTGGCTTCAGAGGTACAAACGCATGGAAGAAGGAGCGATGGTGCATGCAGTGCTTGCAGCAATGCAGCCCCGGGGCCTTCTCAGCCCGGAGTTCTCGGATCAGGCAGCTGATAAACCACAACACCACAAATGTCTGTCCCTCTCCTCCTTTCCAGCTCCCCACCCTTTACAAAATCCATCAATATTCCCACTCCGAATTCCCCAGAGACAGACGATTACAGGCAGGCAGCCATCATTTAGCCAGGTACAGCTCATAAGTAACTCACAAAAGAGCCTGCTGGGATGAGGGAGGAAACTTTTGTGGGTGTATTGTTCCAGTCCCATCATTTCCCAAAACAATGAATGAAATAATAACATGTTTGTAATGATGCATGACATCACAGCTCCACTACATAGCAGCACTTGAGAAACAGCTTTGAACCCTATGACCTTCTTCCAAGTGAGAAAGTCTCCAGGGAGGCCATGGCAGGCAGAAAGCCCTATTCTTCTTCTAGTTCTCTAGAAGAAAACTTTTCTCCAGAACTAAAAAATGGGCAGGACCACCTCCACTTGCCACACTTGCCTGTTTTCTTCTCCCTTAGAGCCAATAGCTCCAGCTTAAAGCTGAAGACACCTCTCTTGGCGAGAAGTGATGGGAGTTATAAACCAATCAAAGAGCTTTTTGGTACAAAATGATCTACGTCCAGGCACTTGAGCCATTTTCCTCCAATAAGCTACAGGAGGAAAAATCTGTCAGCATCACACCACCTTCACAGTGCATAATTACCCTCTCCCTTCACCTTTACATGTCCTGCTTGAAAGTAACTGGTCTTATGGGATCACAGTTTTGTTTTGATAAACTCTTTGCCACAATACCACAGCTCAATCCCTTTTCTGCTGTTTTGCAACCAATCCCACATTCATTTGATGGTGCACTAATACGCTGCTTGTTTGAATTTCTCATGTTTCTAGGCAATAGAGAGTGTTTGCTGACCAGTTTACATCTTGTATTTTCCTATTTTACAGCGTGGTAAAAACAAAAGCGATCCAACTTTGAGAAAAAAGCCAAAACAACTAAGAACTGATTCTGTTCTCCTGAGAGAAGACCTACTTTAGAGACATAACCTAATGCACCTTCTACCCCATCCTCCCTGTAGACAGCCTCTTCTTCCAAAGAAAGGAACGCCTTCAGCAACGGTGTGGGTGACTTACATCTGGGGGACTAAAAAGCCCAAGGACTGAGCCCTGCTGATGACTTAAGCTGCTCCGTGTACAAAACACCATGCTTGGAAGTCAAAAGCCTTGCTCTGCTGGCCCAAAAAGGGAAGAAGGTTTAGAGGATTGCTAAAAACAACCTTCGATCAGCTGTACACATGTAGACAATGTTGTCTTCAGTGTCTCAGCTGGTCCCAGCTGTTGGCATAAGCAATGACAATGACATTCATTTCTTTGCATGAGACTCACCACACATATCCCCTGTGAGTCCAATTTTTCAGCTGCCTGCTGATCAGAACTGAAATCCACCCAGAGAAAAGCTGTTCTCCAGGCCCACAGGATCCCAGATCCTGTGGAAAAAGTCTCAGTGGGGAGGATTACTCCTAGGATCACTTCCGGGCTACTACCTAATTTTATCAGTGTATCACTGATAGCGAATGTCATTCTTTTTATCATGAGAACCCCTCGACAAACAGGACTAAAAATAAAAAGAGCTCGGAGCTGGCACGAACTGTGCTACATGGTCTCCAATTTGTATAGCAGGAACTATAATCACTCTGAGACGTGCCCAAGCCCTCGGGCATCCCACGGGATTTCAGTCACTTGTTTACAAGGTGTTTTGATTTGCAGCTGTTTGGCTACTGTGGCATTTCAAGAGGGGGCGGTTTGAAAGGATGTTGTTACTTTGGAGGTTGGGATTGGGAAATGGGTATTGAAAAATCACACAAGAAAACAGGCGAGTGCCGTCTTTGTTCTTCCCCCCTTGCATGTGAATGACGTCAGTGCTGGGGAAAGGAGCTCCAGGAACAGATCCAGAGCCTGGTGCTGTGGAGGGAATAAGCAAGGAACAGGTACAGTCCCGAAAACGGAGCTGTGCCACATGGGGGTGCCCCACATTGGCCTTAGGGGGCCTGAGCTCCAGAGGTAAGAAGGGAGCCATTCAAGCCCACTGGTTTTCTGGCTTTCCTAACAAGACTGCCAGCAAACACTCTGACACTGTCACATGGACACCTCTAAGAACTGGGCTAAAAGCCACAGCCAGCTCACTTCAAACAGGCCACAAGCAGGCCAGCAGCTGAAACGGATTTGGTCACCGGCTTAAAGTGATTTAGCAATTAAGACAGCTCTTTCCATCATTCCCAGTCTCCTGACCTGGACAGTGCCTCTTTCAGAGCTGCATTAAGCTAATGCCCACTTTCTTCTGGGCCCTCTTGGGATAATGGGTTCAGATATGCAGAAAGAATGTAAAAATCCGTGTGTATTCTGGGATGAGTGATTTGTACGATTCTGCCCCACTGCGTGTTTGTGTAGCACTGTGGACAGCACGAAGCCTGCTAAGTTGTAACTAGCTGAGGAAGGGAAAGCAAGAAGGATAGGAGAAAATAGCCTGGCTGTTTTAAAACCGTGTCCACGGAGCTGTGTGCATTTTTTGGCTTAGTTAGCTGATTTTTAATTTTTTTATTTTATTTTTTTTTGTGGGAAACCAGGAAAAGCTGGTGGAGCTTTTCCCAGGCTTTAGAGTGTTATTCTCTTGTTTCAAGCACTGGGTTTTTGCATGCCTTAATTGATGGTAACTCATGTAAAAACATAACGCTGAGAGGGTATTTACTTTGCAAACATGTCGCCTGCTGCCCCTCTCTTCTTTCCTCTTTTTGAAGTGGTGACTTACTTGAAGAGCCATGCGCGCATGAAGAAGCGTTGCCCCTGCCAGCCTTGGACGCCAGTCCCCTGCCTGCCCCGTGTGTGCCAGCAACCTGACCACAGTTTCTTGGCAAAAAGCAGCAATCTCCTCACTTCCTGGAGGTAAAAGAGGACTCAGCCTAGACTGTAATGCGTGGAAATGGAAAAAATCAGTTAGCTTATAACATGACAAATTGTTGTTTTTCGAGCTGAAAAAAAAGTTGCCGCGTTTGATTCTGAGTGACACTGATCGATTTGGCACCAGCAGCTTCTCCGCTGGAGACATGAGTGACTTCTCTCCAAGCAAGCATCAGAATTATCTAGGCTGGCGTTACAGTTCATCACACTTCTTGCTTTCTCTAGGCAAAGTTGAAGGAAAAATTTGCATTTTCATTGCACATGCCATCAAAGATCTCAAGGTACATGACTTATCCTAGCCCACACAAGAAATGTGTATGGGAGCTGGGGTCAGAAATCCTGACTCCCTCTCCTTCTCTCTAGCCAGCATGTCTCTTCCCCCGAGGTTAGCTCTGACTGCTGCCATCAGGGATGTGCTATGCTGTCACCGTCGTGCCATACATACCAGTTTTAGACTCCCTGTTTTTCACCCATAGCTATGGAAAACTGTCTGCAGGAGAGGCTGTTAGAAAGGAAGTTGGAGATTGCTGAAGTCTATTCTAATCCACAGTGTCTATATTTATGCAGCCCTTGTCACAGCAGAGCAGAGAAAATGTCACTGGAACAGTTTTATTTTTGCCAGCAGGCAAGAGGTTTAAAAAGAGGCAGTATAACCTCTATTTGATGATGTGTTTGTACAAATGTTTAACTTGCTATTTCATTTAAAAATCTTCCTTAATGTTGATTTATATTCCTGGCAGTGGAGTCAGGAGGTTGGCAGTCCCAATCCATTTCAGTCTGTGCTCTGACTGAGGCAACAGCGCAGATCGAAGTCTTACAGCACTCACATTTTAGCATCCTGACTGTTTTCAAGTTCTCACTCTGATATTCATGGGCAGATTATGTAACAACTAGATTTATATGTTCGAAGGCCAAATGGAAAAGATTGAAATGTATCATTAGGAGGAAGTATTTGGAAATAACTGAATTGAAACGAGGAATGGCAAATTGAGTGAACACTTGATGCGATTGACACGGCTTTCCTTGAGGTGCCGTCTTGCTCCTGTCTCCTGCAGGGCTGGCTGCTTGTGTTTACTTAAAGGGGACTTAAAAAAAGATGTAGAGCGACTCTTTGCTCAGAGTGACAGGACAATGGTTTTAGAAGGAAAAAGAGGGGAGATTTAGATAAGACGTTAGGAGGGAATTCTTTACTGTGAGGGTGGTGAGGCACTGGCACAGAAGTGCCACTGGCACAGAGAAGCCGTGGATGCCCCATCCCTGGAGGTGTTGGGTTAAGGTTGGATGGGGCTTTGGGCAGCCTGGTCTGGCGGGAGGTGTCCCTGACATGGCAGGGGTTGGAATTAGATAGGCTTTGGTGTCCCTTCCATCCCAAACCACTCTGTGATCCTGTGATTTACAAGACATAGAACATCGAACGAGCTGCGTGCTGTCGTGCCCACCAAGTCTTGTTTTCCACCTGAACGCGTCATTTTTACTGCCCTAATTGCCAAATACTCCAGGACTCGAGCTGCTTCATGAGCGGTTCATCTAACTGCTGAGGGAGGGAGGAGAAGCCACGGCTCCCCCGTGAGTCGTGGAGACGTGAGGAGAGGAAACTGCGAGGAAAGCCCTGAATCCCGCTCAGAGCACGACAAGCGCTTCCACCGCCCAGCGCCGCCTCACGCACCCGCCCCGCCCGTTAACGGCCGTTAACGGCCACCAACGGCCGCCGCCCCGCCCCCGCCGCTCAGCCCCGCCCCGCCCGCCCCCGGAAGCGGTTGGTGAGCGGCGGGGGCTCGGCGGCGCCATGTTCCTCACGGCGGCGGCTCGTGAGTGCTGCCGGGCGGGGCGGGGAGCGGGGCCGGGCGGCGGTGTTGGCGTGCCCTTCCCCGGCGGGGCTGCAGCTCCCAGCGGAGGCCCGGAGGGAGGTGTGGGGGGCCGGATAAACGGCGACAGGGCTGGGGGAGCGGGCTCGGGTTGCGCCAGGTTGGGAGTGAGGAGACGTTGCTTCTCGGAAGGAGCAGGGCGGGTCGCCCGGGGAGGCGGTGGGGTCGCCGTTTCTGGGGGTGTTCGAGGAGAGGCGGCCCGTTTTAACGCCTGGCCGCTCCTCCCGAGTAGTGAGGTGTCTCCTGCGACACTGAGTGCCTCTGTGCGGCCTGCCCGGGGTTATCGCAAGGGCAGGCGGTAGGAAGCTCTAATCTTCATACATTGCATAATAAAAACAAATAAAATAATAACGGTTTCTTTTTTTCTCTTCTTCATGCTGAAAAAAAAAACCCAAACAGTGGCCAAGAGCAAATCAAAGTAAGTGACGTTTTACTGACCAGTCTTTGATTTCTGCGCCGCCCTGTAGCCAGCGATGTTACAAAATACCAGACCTGTGTAGAATGCCGTAACACACAACAACATCTTAGCCCTTGAGTCTGGCTGCATCCTTTCTGTCTGTCCACGTCTGTGTTTTTTTTCACGGGTAGGTACAGAGTGGTGTAAAAAAGCACTTGTGTTCTCGAATTGCAGCAAAGGTAGGTTCTGTCCTTGCCTTGTCACTTACCCAAAGGGCCCTGTGCAGAGGAAGCACACCTCGGTGCGTTATGCTTCAAAGAGAAGCTGTAAATCATCCATGGGATCTTCCTTTTACCACTGGTGCTTTTCCAGCTGGGGAGGGCCAGCTGAGGTACCACGGGGATCTTCATGCTGTTTGCAGGCAGGACTTAGGGCAGCTGCTCTGAACCTTTCTCGCACAGGAGGCTTCCCGATCGTAGCACATCGTGTGATGGAGCAGAAGGGGTGCACTCAGTACGCTGGGCACCTTCATTTGCTCTTCAGTTCAGGAGAGATGTCAGTGGGCTCTGAAAAAATTAACACAGCCCTTTGACCTGTAAAGAAAGCTGCTGTGCTTTAAGGGTTGGAAAGAAGGAAAGAGCGTGCTTCAGCACACTTACAGCATGGGTGCAAGGAGATGAGATCACACGGAGAGTGACTTGGATCCAAAATGCTGTTTGTAACAAATTTATCTAGAAAAATCCATGGAGCTAAACTGATAAATTCGTATAAATACACTTCTGTCCTGTCACTCTGTGAAGCTGCATTCTGTGCAACTCGATACAGCCTTGGAAACTGACTTTTGGTACCTTTTTTGAATTTTTTAAGAATCAGCCCCCCAAATATCCAGTATCATCCACGTGCTGGGTCTGAAGAGATTCTTCTGTTACAGGACTTGCGCGGTTGTCAGGGTTTGAATCTAAGGGGTCACTTTCAAGCACACATGGGACAGGGAAGAGAGCAGTTTGACATCTTCTGCTGAAACAAACACAACAAAGCAGTTTTTCTTGAGGTGAAAAATGGTATTGCTAATATAGTGCTATCTTTTTTCCTTGCCTTTTTTTTTTCCCGGCTGTTCTTTGTGTAGTCTTGTGTACACTTCAGAAACATTTTATCTCCTTACATTATTTATCCTTATGTGCTTCTCCGGTTTTATCCCCATGTCCTGATAGCTTTCCACAGCTCCCTGCCTGAGCTCCCCGTTACAGCTCTCCGTTGGGCAGCAGGTTTTACGAACGAGGTGGGTTGTTCAGAAAGGACTTGGCCTGAAGTATGCAGTGCGCAAGGATTTCAGTGTGCCTGCTCATACTGATACCACCGATTCCCCCCAAAAGGGGAAACGGCGCGGAGGCTTTGAGGAAGTGGGTGAGGTGCAGGGGAAGGAGCCCGTGTGGTTGCTGGTGCCGCACATCACACCTGCGGTAGCGTACAGGAGAGGGCGGTCACCGGGGGTGATCCCCAGATGATGCTCGGTCAGTTGGTCAGCTGGAGGGAGTCCGGTGGTTCCCTGTTTATGTGTAAACCACAGTAAATGGCATTGCAAAGCAGAAAAGGGAGAGCTCCGGAAAGGGCGCGGGGCAGAGCTGTGCCAGTGAGGAAGGACGGGTCTCACCGAGGTGAGGTGCGACCGAACTGGAAGCAGGCGGATCCGGGAAAGTGAACCAAGTGCCCAGGTGCGGAGACGGAGCCAAACCTTTATTGCAGTGGGAGAGAAAGACATCATTTTCAGACAGTTCAAAGGCTTTGACCTTTCCTTTGAAATGCAGAAGGTGCCCTCCAAGTCGTGCAGGCCTTGGAACAGCTGCAGGGTGAGAGGCACGGGGCCGCCGCCAGCCTGCTCCGTGTGCCCGGCGTCACCTGGTGGGGAGGGGGCTCCCGCCCACTGGGCAAATGTAGGGTCCTGCGCCTCCGCAGGGACGGAGGGCACCGAGGAGCTCTGCTTCTGCTTTCTGCCTGCCTCTTGTTCCATTCTATTGCTCCGGTTCCTCTCTGCATGCGGAAGTGATAGTCTGAGATACGGCCCTGTCTGCATCCTCAATGTCTCTAACTACCATCACCCTTCCTTTCTTTCCATTATCGTTTAAGCTGTAGTGACTCAGCCATGTGTTGTTGTTTTTTTCTTCCTTTTTTTTCTTTTTTCCTGTTTTTTTTTTCCTCCTCCCTTACTCCCCCACCCTGTTTTGTGGAGGAGCTACTTGTCTGTGGGCTTGTGTACTACTTTAGACTACTTCAGTTACATGCTTCAACTTCATGCTGGAATTGATGGTTTAGCAGGCTCTTTTTCCGTGTTCCATTAACTTTAGCGTATTACTCTAAAGGTCCCATCCAGAACATCCGTGAAATCGAAATGAAATACCTTACGTGACAAATTGCTCGTGCTAAAGCTTGTCCGCTCGGCAGTGCCCCGCCAGCCACGCGGCCGGCCGTGGCTGCGTGCTGTGCACTGATGCAGACACCTCCCTTGTGGCTTCAGGTACATTCTGGTGAGGATGAAGAGCGCAGCAGAGACCGGCTACTGCTTCAACATCAGGAGGCTGCGACTGCAGGACAAACTGGTCCTGCTGAGATACGACCCCATCGGTAAGGGTTTGGGGAAGAAGTCAGCTGCTCCGGTTGTCTGGGGGAAAAGCTTGACAGTAACAGGATTTTTCCCATCTGAGCAGAATATGTCATAACACATTTGATACTCAGATGACTGTACAGTTGCTGTTCTTCATGACATTCCACTGGGAAGTAAACGTTACCCTCATTTTACAGATTGTGGCACCGAAACAAAGTCAGGACTTGCCCAACACATCAGTCTTTGATGACAGCCATGCCACATGTCAGTGGCAAAGCGAAGTGACACAGGAGTTCTTTCATTCTGCTTCTTTGTGTGGTTTGCTAGACTGCTACCTCCAACAAGCAGACACGAAGCGTGCTTCAATAGAAATGTTCTGTTCAGCTGCCATGGGTTCTCCAGACAATAAATTTTGCCCGGTGCTTACAAAATGGACTTTTTCTTTTAAAGGAATAAGCACTTTTCCTCCTCCCGGAATGATACCACTCTCTAGATGATGGTTTGTGGGTTCTTTTATGTTGCTCTGGTCCTTGCAAATTGTCTCCATTTAAGAATCTGATTTGGTGGTGAGTTACAGCACTTGACAAGATGCCTTTTACTCCCAAAGCTTTTTGCAAGGTGACAGAGCTCATGCTTCTGGGGGAGGAAGCAGTCTGCAGCTAACAAAGATTCATTGGGGAAACTCAGAAACTGAACCAGAGGAGGCTAGAAACTGGGGCAGCTGATGCAAAATAAAGAATTATTTAAACCTAGCATGAAGAGATGTATTGAGCAGCTCTGAGTGTATCATACATGACCAAGAGCTATGTGGTGCAGGCTTTTGTGGTTGTTATTTAATTAACCTTTTCACACTCAGATCTAACAGACCAGGAGCTTTATGTCAAGTGAGAGAAACTACTGGGGAAACTGTATGCACTCATCAAAGTCCTGCTGACAGAGGCCGTGGCTTTCCTTCTGAATTTCATACACGGGGAATGAGAGATCCCTGGGATTGTTCCCCAGATAAGAAAACGTTAAATTAGCGTTCCCTTTACTGCACGAGAACATTGTGCAAAATGTACCTCCAGGAGCTTCACACCTTGCAGGAAATGTGAAGACCAGAGAGCTCAGGCTACGCGGTGCTTCTGTTGCAGAACGTGTAGTAAGTTGTTGAAGTAAGAAATTGGAAGTAATTAAGAAAAAAAGCTCTGATCTTTGTATCCTACACTGGAACACAAGTGAGAAATTGATGTGAGAAAGTGCCGCATGTGTGAAGGGAAGTAAATTTGAGTCTAGATACCAGCTCACATCAGGAATATGTTAGGAAGCATTTTCACTTGGCATGCATTTTCACCTTATGTTTTGTACGCTTCAAAAGCCTGGGCCCTCCACAGAATGAGTTTGGTGAAGTAGTGGCAGCAGTGCCCAAGTTTCACTACCTCCTCGCTGCAACAGCAGAATGTGTTACTAAGTCGGAGGATTTCTTAAAGCGAAACTTTTATGTGGAAGGAGATTCTGTTACTGTGTGGATTGCCTCACTTTCCAAGGAATGAGTCTTGAAGTTTAACTGGAATGGCGATGCTTTTTGGATGGCCTTGCAAAGCTTTGTCCAGATCCTTTCAGTAACGTGTTGACTGTACTTTGACCGAGCTGACTTTGCTAACATCTGCATCAGGTGTCGGAGGCAGGCTCTGTTTCACTTTCCAGTCGATCTGTGAGACTGCCTGGATCCAGCCTGTCATCTGTAGTTGTTTGGGCTCTGGAGCTGGGGAGTAGTAGAAAGCCTTAAGAACCTATTTTTGTCCCTACATCAGGCAGCTGTGACTCAGAATAGTCACACAGAGCAGCTGGTGAATGTTTTCAGCCACTTAAATCCTGATGGTTATTTTCACAGAGGTAAAACGGACCTCTTAGGAGCTAAAAATTACACGTGGTAAAGCGAAAGCACTGCTCAGCTCCTTCAGGAGCTGGTTAACGGCGGCGCTGCGCCAGCCGTGGTTGCTCCGCGGTCATTTCAGCAGCGAAGCCAGCCGGGAGAAAGGGATGTAGGCTTGTTGAACTGGGTCTTAACACTTCAGGGTCCTTAATAGTTTGTTTTTTCTTCTCTATAGCGAAACAACGCGTCCTCTTCACAGAGAAGAGAAAAATCCGCTCTATCTGAACAACGACTGCACTTGATTTATGCATGAGGAGAGGATGGTTCGGGGGGAGAACCGGGTGAATGCTGATTCAGAAATCCTGCAGCATGGGCTGAAAAGAGAGGAAATGAACTGGGATCACCGTCTCCTGTGATTTGAAGGCCATTGTGAATAAAACAATGTAGAGAGAGAAAATTCTTCATGTCTGGACATAGATCATCACAGTAACATTTATTTATCTTTTGAGTTATTTTTACAGTACTCAATTAAAAAAAATTAAATAGCAAATCCCATTGTCTGTGTTTTCCATTGTGAAAGAGGCTGTAATCTTCAAAGGAACTATTGTTTTATAAGGCAATAAAAATTAACATTTTCCACAGCAGGAATTCAATGGCAGGATCGCAAGTTTTTCTAACCTACCAGCCGCAGATTCAACAGTAGTGACCACGACCTGGTGTCGTTCCGTGGAGGGGCAGCGCCGCGCCAGCTCCTTCCTGGGCCAGGAAGGAGAAGTGGGAACCTGGTGGAACAAGATGTGCTGGCGGATAAGCCTTGAGCAGGGCTAATAGGGCTGTAGTGCTTCGCGCCAGGTGAGCAGGCCAGGTTTTTAACTTGTGGATTTTTACTGAACATGAAGAAAGTAGGTTGCCAAATCTCTGGCAGGATTTGCGGGAGGATTTTCTCTAGCCGTCCCACCTCTGTTTAGGGCAATGCAGCTCGACACGTATTTCAGAGTCAGCTCAGCAGCATTCTCAGCCCCCTTCCCATACGAGGGACCCTGTGCGGGCGGGCAGACCGCAGAGCACGGTACTGGCATCACCCCCTGAGTTCTGATAAGATCAGGTCAAAATGTTGCCGGGGGCCCAGTACCCTCCAGACGTGCTGCTGTAAGCTCTGCCTGTATCCTGTGCGGGATGGCGTGCTGGGGAACAGCTACAGCCTGGTGGCTACGTGTGGGGCCAAAGAGCTGCTGTGCTGTGTCTGAAAGATAACCAGCCTGCCCCATCTGTACAACCGTAGGACAGGAACTAGCCAGGACTCAAATAAGAAGCAGAGAGACTTTCCTGCTCTTTCCAGTCAGTGGAGGGGAACGTCTGTGCAGCTGGGAGAATAATGCGGTCTGGGATAAGATAAAATCAGTACATCGAGCTAGACAATATCAATTAGAAAAGGTCCTGAGGCAAGTCTTTCCTGTAAGGATACGAAGATTGTGTCCCCGATGCCTGGACGCTCACTGAGGCAACGCAGTTACACTTCCGGACCACTTCCTCCATGGGTAGCTTGGGATAGTAAGCCAGGTAGAAGGCGAGTGCTCCCACAAAACTGTCTCCAGCTCCCTAGAATAAAACAACAAACAAGTTAAAGCCTCCTCGCACAGGGGAGCGATTCAGATGTGTTTACTGGAAAGACAACAGTTGTAGCACTGACTGCAGGAGTCAGGAAATTGTTTGGGAGTTCAGTTCGCTTTTCCATGCCTGGGAAATGCTGCAGTTTTAAATGAATGCCATAATGCTACCTTTGTGCCCCACTGTTCAATCAAGGTACGTGCCATAATACGGCTTCGAAAGAAAGGCCAGTGCGCTGCAGCTCGGCTAACGTGCTGCTATGAACACTGCTTTTGAAACTTCCTGTTGTTGGAATGTCGATTTTGATTTCTCAACCTGAATGTTTCAATAAAGCTATTTTTCTCTCATTTAACTTCTGTTTTTCATAAAGGGCAGTGGTAGAAGGGGCAGAGAAAAGGGGAAAAATAAGCCATGTGGCTTGTGGCGTCTGTAAATTCCTAGCCACAGAATGATACATTCTGATGCCTCCAGACCTTAGCTGTTTCTCATTAAGAAGGTCCCGCTAACGAAGGTCTACGCTGTGTCTGTCATGTAACCCACTCTTATTCCTGGGGTGAGCTTTGCCACCTGTGCAGGGTTTGACTGCAGGGGCTGCAGGACGGGGCTGCTCAGCTTGGGCTCTGGCAGCTCTCGAGCCTCCGGTGCTCAGATCTTGTCTCTGATGAGAGCTGCTCCGAGTTGTGCTCTGACCAGCAGGGAACGACAACTGCTTGCCTCCTGAATGTTTTTTAACAATAACTCTTGTTTTACGATGCTCAGGGCTCTATAGCGCACCGAACAACTGGCCGAGTGAATCACTTTTAACTTGACTGGCACATTTCATTCCACAGTGTCCACTCCTCCCCTAAAGCTGCACTGATTCCTCAGGCCAATTCTCAGTGGTATGGTGAAGCTGCTTCTGGTGTCCTTTTTAAAATCATACATTTATAGCAGGAAAAGTGTTATGCTGTACACACCTAATGTCTTACTTATCTGAGAAGCTGCATATGGACTAGCTCTGCTAAGGGGTTTGCCTCTGTAGATGTAATAAACACTTCTGAGGATACAACAGGCCCCAAGAGTCACGGGGCAAGAGCAAAAGGCCTGGAAAAATGCAATTAAGTGAGCCGAGCAAAACTTCTAACTGGAAATTACGGAGAGGAAGTAATTTTCCAATTCTGAGTTCTAGTGGTTCTCACTGTTACACTCATGCGCACTGTAAAATCATCTGTATGTAATATCTTTCCTGAAAAAAAAAAAAAAAGCAAAGCCTATAACCCCCACCGCCCTTTCCACGGAAACCGGGTGTAAGCAGCTGACGGGGCAGAGGACAGCAGTGAGGGAGCCCCAGCGAAGCGGGTGAGTGTGGGTACGCGTTGCCCCCAGCCACGCCGTGCTCCCCTCGCCCAGCCCTGCCGGGGAACTCCCCGCTTAACTCTCCAGGCCTGTATTTTGGACACTGTCTGCTCTCGCCTTGACAAACACCAAGTCAGTAAGCGAAGCTCCTGTGGCAGCAGCTGTTCCAACACCCCGTGTGGCTGGGCAGGCTTTTATCGAGGTCTCTTGGGCCTTTGTCTCACCCCCGCTTCCCAGAGCGCTCCCACAATGGCAGGTGGAGCAGCAACAGGTGACTGCCGGTTAAGCATTGCCAGCAGCTTTTGTCTGATGCATAATACGAAAATCTTTGGCCCACCTCGGAGTTTATAATCTAATCGGCGCGCGATTAATTATTAAAGTCACTTTGGCGCTGCTGTTACAGCCAGAAGTCGAATTTCAGCAAGCAGCTCTGTTACGGCGCAGGGCTAGCAGGAAGGGCTCGCCATTTTTACATGAAATGCTTTTCATACACTTGATTACCGGGCGATGCAAGCGGCCAAATACGGTTTTAATGAGGAACACTCTGAGTATCTGGTGTCAAATGGCACAAACTACACGTGGCGGCAGCACGGGATGAATTCTTGTCGTTTTGATGTGTTAATGGAGATAACTGAATGCCACCCCAAATAATTGCTCTGCTATGGAGCAATGAACAACTAACGGCACGTAGGCATGCCTTAGTTTGGGTGACAGCGAGAGGGAACCCAAGTTCCCCTAGCAAAGTCACTGTGGCCTGTGTAATCTTTCAAGAGAAAAGATTATGGGATGATTGGAGAGTATACAGAAGGATTTGATAACAGTAAACCTTGGCTGCAATCCTTACTTTCCATAGACAGACTGAAGCAGTATCTCTAAAGCTCAGCTACTACAGACCCCAGGGATGTCATAAATTCAGCTGTTAGTAAGCCAGCATTTTCTGTGGGGGGTGGTTTCAGTGGAGGAGCTACAGCGAGAGAACAGCGGCATGCAGCAGACCGATTACGTAGATACCCTGTTCAGCCTTGCCTCTGGTCCGCTTGGATGTGGCTGGGCAAACACAACGTCGAGAGCAACAGCAGAGCTGATTCGGCTGCAATAAGAACTATTTTTGGCCTACAGAAACA
The DNA here is from genome assembly GCA_011076525.1 of Nettapus auritus. Lineage (NCBI taxonomy): Eukaryota > Metazoa > Chordata > Aves > Anseriformes > Anatidae > Nettapus > Nettapus auritus. Next base: position 28,535,306 of record CM021767.1, read on the forward strand.
GACCGTCCCTCCTTCGTAGGGTGGGTTAAGCTATGTGGAGTTCGGTGGATTCAGAAAAGGTCAACACGGAGCAGGAGGAACTGGCTCGGAGTAAAATCAAGATTAGCTTGCTTAACTGTGGATTAGCAAATACTGGGTTTATACTTAGCTGTTCCAAAACCTGCTACAAGAAAAAGATACAACCTACTCTGCAAGAACAATGATTTTGAAAATGACCAGGAAGAAGCATTTATCCTGCCCACTGACGAAATACAAACACAGGATCTGTAATATTTTACATTCTTCAGCGTTTGTCTTCCAGGAATCCTAATACATTGCAGACTTTGAGATAATCCCCATATCCTTGAGTGCCTGGAGACAATTCCTTCCGTAATTATAAAACTATAACTTGCTTAACCTTTCTGTAAAGCAAGAGATGCTAGTTCCTATGAAATAAAATAAAGAACTAGATCAAAAAAAAGTTGGTCTGATATAATGTGACTAGTTCAAAAATGCAAATATTACGGTCTTGACTAAGTGTTACGGTTTTGCAGCAGTTTTTAAAACCCATTTGTATGCTGAGCCACTAGTCTGGAAGGTCCTTGTTTTCCTGTGTGTCTGGAAAAGGGCATTTTTGTTTATTACAATCCAGCACTGACTGAGATTCTGTGCCTCTAGAGAAGAGAAAACCCACAAAAACACTTCTATTTATACCTTAGCTTTTGTTAGCCCTGATTTGTCAGAAGCTGGTTCACAACTTTAGTATCACTATTTTTATACGATGCTACCCTGAAAAGCTTTTTATGGAAAGTGCTTTGTAAGTGGAAACTATATTGTTCACCAGTCTTTCCAGCAACTAAAGTGTTTTTCAATCAGTCATGCCCAGCATAATAGGATGCGTTTCACTTCTACAATAAGATGACTTGTTCACCAGAAATATTTGGAGGCCGAGAGGCAAAAGCTCCAGCTCGCAGTCTTGCTGCAGTTGCGCTGCCTTTTTCCAGGGCGACCTCTTGCTCACCCTTTGCCGTCCCAGCCTGTCCTCCTGGGGAAGAGCAGCGGCAGCGCCGCAGGAATCGGAGCAGGGGCTGGCTCCTGAAGCCTTGACCTTGTTACCGAACCTCGGAAAACTTTCCTCGGGTGATTTCTCCAGAAGTCGCGGTCCATGTGCACTCTGTATGTACGTTAAATGGATTCAATCAACGTAAGGCATTGTAAAAGCGTGTTATGAAGAACTAAAAGGGCTGATGTGTTGTATAACGGGACAACGGAAACATCGGGCTATAAACTCTTCATTTAGTGAGTAAATCAAAACAGCAATCCAAAAGCTGTCAAAAACTGCATTCTAACGTAGGCTCAGCTTTACTTCTTGCAGTGCTGTTTACAGTCTCCTAGGAGTTTTCACAGCAGCACACAAACAAAGGCAGCCCGCGGATTACGCTGATTTAGTGCAGCCTAAATACCCGGCCATACAGAGATGCCCAGCTCCGACGAAGGCCTTGGAGAATTTCTGTTTTATTTGTATCCGTCCACAACACTGTGGCACTGGATTATGCCGAGGGTGACACCGCTCTGTGTCACATCTGCTCAGTGCCTGCCCTGGACCCAAACTACAAGTTACTCCACGTAACAGAGAAATACCCGTCCGCAAAGACATCTCCTCGGGAGCAGGGAAAGCTTCTTGTCTCCACACAAGAACCACGGGGCTGGGTTTTGATGGTTACTTGTAGAAGCAGGGAAGTGTTTCCAGCCTTTGGGATATGTTCAGATGCTCAGTGCCAAGGGGATCTGTGTCTCAGCTGAGAGAATTTCAGATGAAATGCTCTAACCTAGGCTTCTGCAGCAGCACAGGCTGGGAGCACTGCAAAGCTGCTTGTGTTGAAGAGAAAGACGTGCTGGGAGAGGCGCTCTGTGCCTCAGACTTTAGGGTCTGGATTTGTGACCGCCTTCCTGCGCTCAGTCCGTGCTCTGGTGGCAGGGCGCTTCTGCAGCCTTGTCAGGAAGATGAGCTGCAACGGGCTGCATGAAGCCAAAGGAAAACGCAGAGTGCGAATGCAGTGGAGCTGGCCTGGTCCTTTCTTCTTGCCCTCTGTTTTCCTGTCTGATGTGGTTTGTGCCCCCAGCCCACTGCTTGGGGAATGGTTACGCCCCACCGTGCCCCTTCCTCCCGGCCACGGGAGGGGTAAGCTGACACATTTTGGGTTGTGTTCGCTGCAGGCTGACAGTGCTGCCTTACTTGCAGTGATTCAGCCTGCAGTCTCACAACAGGCTGGAGCCGAGCTACGGTTCTGCTGTTGCTGAATGGCTCAGTCCCCACTCGTATGTTATCCTGGTCTTATCCTGGTCTCATGCCTCCACGCGCTCCCCTACCTCAGGCCTTGCGCTTGTGCAGCCAGGCGGTGAGGGTGAGCAGCTCCTCCAGCCGCCGAGGGCTAGGCTGGCCAGTGCTGACCCAGAAACATTCGTTTCCACCCAGCCCAGCAAAGCTGCCGGATTCCCACAGCACAGCCAGGCCAGAGCAAAGGAGAAAGAGGTTAGAAACCCTCCTGTCAGCAGCAGCGTGATCTTGGATCGGCTCGAGCCAACTGCGAAACCTCACCCTCGGTCAACACGAAGCAATTCATTAACTCAGCTCCGTATCCAAGCCCTAAATCTCTGGCTCCTCGGTCATGGGGAAAAGCTGCCTGCTCTGCTTCCCCCAGCGCCCAGCTCAGGCTGGAGGGATGAGGAACGATCACGTTTCCTTTCTGTATCTTTTCCAGCCTGTTCTGGGAAGCTGTGGGAAGGAGCAGTCGCTGCCTTTATTGCATTTGTGTTGCCTTGCACTTGCATGGGCACTGCGTGGGTCCTGCACAAGGGCAGCACGGCATCCAGCCCCTCACATGCCTTGAGAACTTCGAGGTAACCCAACGGCACCCACTGCAGACTCTCCATTGGGAAACATCAAAACCAAAGCACGCCACACAATGCCTCGCATCAGCCGTCAGGAATTTTTACCCACTTCCTGACAGATTTCCTGATGGTTCATTAACAGTGATTAATCGGCCTGACCGTTAACCCCCTGCATTCCTGAGAGATTAATCTCGATACAAGGCCTCCTGCGTACATTTTCTTTCCTTTCCAAAACATCCTACTACATTTAGCTATTTGCTGCTTCTAAAAAGATCAGAGGCAAGCATTACAGATGCATGAATTCCCCTGGAAAGTTATCTGGTTTGTGGTGAAGGCTGGAAATAAAACATACAACATTCACAACTCGGCAATTTTTATATGCTGTCTAAAAAGCACAGCTGAAAGCAGCGATCTGGTAACATCAGAGAGTCCCACTCTGCTTGTTCAAAGCCCCTGTACAGCAGCTGGTTTGGAGGTAGGTAATACTGCTCTCCTTTCACATGATGGGAAACGAACTGAAGTCAGGATCAAGAATTTTAGGGACACCCACTTGGACACATCTGCGGGCTGAACTCGGAGGTCCTGATCTTGTATGGTCTATAACAGGAGTCCCACAATCTACCCAACCTTTGAAAACGAGGCACAGCCTGGGAACCCCAAAAGCAAGGCATCCAAAACTAGTAAGTGGACCTCCTCTCTCCCCCGAGTTGCCCAAAGCTCTGCTAGGCTCAGTCAGGACCAGAAGAGAGCAGCTCCTGCCTCGCTGCTTAGAAGAAAAGCACCGCAAGGTGCCTGCGAGGTGATGGCTTTCTCTTAGTGCATGCTGATGAAACCTGGGAGAGAGGACGGGAGAGCTGCCTTGTGCCAGGGAATTGTATTCCGGTATGTCACTCAGCACTGGGGAAGAAAGCTATTCTGTGTCACAAGCCAACTCCAGGAAGCCAACAAAGTACTCACCCACGGGGAGCACTCTGTTTTCTGAATCATCAAAACAATTCAGTGTGGTGATGCTCGTATAAACTCCTTTCAACTCCAGAGAGCATTAATGGGAGGTGACAAAGTTCTTCATTACACAACGGAGTAAGCGCACCGAACCAGGCTCCTCAGCTCTGCCTTGGCAGCAATGGCTCCGTGGTGCTGAACCTGTGAGATTCCCATCAACCAGACAATCCACCACTACTCCGACTCCTACGCACCACAGCGATTCGGATGTTTTGGCAAGGACTGTTTCTATTCGGGATACACTTCTGTGTAAGTTTTTGGTTTAAGCTTCAGTTAGCTTTTGCCTTGGTGCCTGCTTCGTCCTTGGTCTCGCAGCTATGATCTGTGACCTCCTTTCATCTGAACTAGAAGTTCGTACCTAACAGAGAAACTCAAAAACAGCAAAGGAAACCCTCCACAAATGTTTTTTTTTTTTTTCCTTTTTCTCAAGTACATATAGAAAGCTTATGACATATAAAACGCAGTACTGTAAAACTCTCCTTACACGTCAGCTCAATCCAACTCTCCCCAGTGGCACTCTTGCAAAGAACAGCATCTACACCAAGACGTGTCGACAACAGGGACACGCAGACATTGCTGCTGACGGGAAGAAGACGGTCTTTCGGCTGAACGTGCTACAGGAGCTGTCGATACCTTTCCCAAAGTTTGAGCTGGGGTGGAAGCAGAGCTGGAAGCTCAGCACTAAATATAGCAGCTCCTCAGGACGCAGGTTGGCTCGTAGCTCTCCAACTGGTTTGTCAAGCCTCAGCCACACGCGGCTACTCTCCTGCTCTAATCACAAGCTCCGCTTACATCACTTCCTTGAGGAGCACTTCCTTCATTATTCACGCCACACTCGTGCCAGCTTGTAATTTCTTCCTCACAAAGCTCACGCTTAGGTGTTAATTCACAAATCTCAGTTCATGAGCACACGAAACAAGAGCCCAAGCCCTGCCCAGACCGCATCACATCATTCTGATAGCATGCTGCAAAGACTGGCGGTGGCTTTCCCCGCTGAGCTCCCCAGCTGGGAGAGAACTGGACAAATTGTCACCAGCTGTGTCGCCCAATGTCACGTCGGGGCTGACGGGACCTGAGGACCCCACAATCTAACAGCCAGGTCAGAAGGGGGAAATCTCCTTGCTGGGCATTTCACTAGCCACGAGTGGTTTTTTTTTTTTCTCTCAAACTGAGGGAAAATGCCAAAAGTCTCTCAGTGATCCCATGTAATCTGACGAGATGCACTCAGAATGACACAACTGCCATCTCGCCTGGAATTGATCAAAAAAACATTCTTTTTTTGCACGAAAGCTCCATATGCTCGAATGCCTCTTTCAAAACCACAGTATCTAGCCTTTGTTGGCTGGCCACTGCTCCCGCCTACCTCTGAACTACATATCCTGGAAAAAAAAAAACAAACCCAAAACTTCAGGAGTTTTTTTGTCTGAGCTCACTCTCGCATTGTCCTCTTGCCAACTCCCCACATTCTTTTTCCTACCAACTTTGCCTGAGCTTTTTGACGAGCTCTCTAGTTGCATCTCCCCTCTGGAAGCTCAGCAAGATGTGACCCACAAGCCAGCACTGCTGCTCTGCTCCCTGCTACCCATTCTGCTGTCCTTCTCCTGCAGGGCATGGGGGCAGAGAACGGGGCTCCCCACTTGCTCGTGGCCTTCAGCAGTAGGTTCCTTGTAAAGGAACCTTTGTTACAGGGTCTTCCCAACAGTGTCTTTCCAACAAACGTACTGCCCGCTTAATGGGTTCAGCCACAAAAGTCTTAGATACCAGGAAAGAGGCACAAACTTCCAGAGACTTTCCTTACCTTTTCCCTGTATTTCTGTACCTGTTTCTACTTTCAAAATAATAGAAGTAGCACACCTTATAGCCCTTTTGGCTGGTGACAAACATTGCTGCCAGAATTTGGGAGTCTGCTTTTCTACAGCTGAGTTGCTGTAGAGCAGCTGATTTTATATCTAGATCTCTATCCACACACAAGAAAACTCAAAACAAAACCCTGAGGACAGTGACAAAATCATCATGCTCAACTGAAAACTGTCCATTAAACACATTACCATAGGTTCCTGCCACATAAAAAAACAAATTTATGTTTTTAGCTTCCTTTCATTTGCCTAGCTGAAGCTATAAAATGCATTCTGTCCCCAGGACAGGCTACAAAAGATTGATTCCTTTACCCTTGATAAGAAACAAAACTGGCATTTTCTGTGGTTAGAATTTGCAAAAGCAAGAAGCCCGATTTCCCCATTATTCTCATTTCTCTGTTCTTGTTCTTTTGAAAACCTAATTATGCAATATCACTAATCCAACGCAAACCTTATTGGTTTATGGAGTGACCAAAATTACTTACCAGAGAAAAAAAAAAAAAAAGAAACTATTGGGGAAATCAGGTCTTAGGTCAGTATCAACATTGCTGCAATTGGCACTTTTAGGTAACTAAGTAGGCCAGGGGCTCTGGAGGCAGGTTTGCCTCCCCTCTCATCAAAGTCCGAGCCAATGTGGACAAACTGAGAAGATGAGGAGTTGATGTTGTACAACCAGGATAATGCCTGGTTGTGCAGAGAGCAGCTCTAAAGAAGAAAAGGAGGCATGCGACATTTGTAGACTCACCATAAATGCAAGAGGTAAAAAATGATGAGTCGTTATGCCAAGAATATGCTGCACTATTACACAGTGGTTCACATTTTCAACTTCCTACGGCACAGGCCAGAAAAAGATACTTGGGAAGGTGATGCTCTGGATGTGCCAGAAGCGCCAGCTTCCAGCAGCTATTTTTAACTGCAGGAATTTAATTAGAAAGGATGGCTGCACACAGTTGGTCTTCCTTCCTCTCCATTCTTTGTGCAGATCAGATAGCCCAGTATGTGCCATTACAATGGACAATGTCTCGTGTGCTGGTGTTGACGGCACGGTATCTGCGCTGTGCACGGGGTGAACTGCATGTCCAGGACTGAATTGTCCTGAGAACATCCTTTTGGTGGAGACCCCGTGTTGGCTTCACCATAAAGACAAGGAGAGGAGAGCAAATCAAGAAAAGGGATGTGGCACGTTGTGCTGCAATGTTTTTGACTTGTGTTACAATGCCATAGTTAGCCCGAGAGAAGCAGTAAAAGATTTCCTAATCAGTTCTCAACCCGAATAAATTATACCACTGTTTCATTTATGAAAGCAGCCCAGAAGTGAGATGGCACAAAGACAGCTTCAAGGCATTTTGGAATTCAGCTTCCTCAGCCCTCACCAGAATGTAATCTCAGGCCCAAAGTTCTGATGCTGTATGCTTCTTGCCTTCCGGCCCCCACAACAAATGTTTGGGTTGGTGCACAACTGCTGCCAGTATCCTTGCTTTTTCCTTTCCAGACTCACCAGTGGGTTAACCTCCATACTGGGATATTTCTCAATATGACAGCAGTGGAGCCAAAGCACCTGTCCAGAGCACCTTGCCACAAACCCCTGCAGCCTCTTCAAGAAGCATCCAATGCAAAGCAGCTAGCGTGTACTTTCTCATTTATGTGCACATCTGTGATGACACCCAGTTCTAATAACGAGACAGATGATATCCCGACAACATTTTTTTTCTCCAGGGCCCATTTCCTTTGAAGAGAAGCACAGACAAGAAGTTATGGTTTTATCAAGGGAAGCAGGTTAGCATGCCATGGCCCAGCCAGTCCCTGTGTGCTTTTGTTCCCCATCTACAAAACCGAGGTAAGAATAGTACTTGACCTTGTGCTGTGAGTACAGAAGTAGCAAACAATGTAAGGTGCTTAGCAACTTTATGTATATGTGTACATGCACACTGAACAAATCTGTAGGACACAATGGGACAAGATGTAATGACCTGCTACTGATGGTGTGTTCCTTGGCAGCAAAACCAAATAATTTTTGGTATTGCTACAGTAACTGAGACAGAAATTCAGTTTTACTATGAGGTTTTTGTTGCCTGGCACTCTGCAATCTTAGAAAACTAAATATTGGTTTTAATCTTCTTTTCTAGTCTACATCTTCATTAAGTATCCCCTTGTAATTTAAAGCAATTTGTGGCAAATGCTAATACTGCTTTGGGCCCACTTCTCCTGTCAGCTGTATCTCTGTTAAATTATGCATTTCCATCTGGAAAGAAAACCATACAGGACTGTAGGCTCTCTTCCACTTAGAGTCAGGAATGGAGAGGGATTTAATTAGATGCTCCGTGGTTGAGAAAAGGACTAGAGCAAAGCCTGGGTGGTCTGTGGAATCTTCCACTGGAAAACAAGGCTGCAAATTGTTCGGTACAAGCCTGCTTCTGTTTGCTCATTTTGTTTACATTGTTTGTACTTACAGATCAAAATAGACAGTTACTAGGCAGATAAACAGCGTTTCCTCCCATGACAATGTTGTGTAGAATTTCGGCGAGCAGCATGGGACAATGTATGTCTGTGCTTCGCTTTTGCCTATGGCACCCCAACTCCTTACGTAAGTTGAAGCAGAATGATTTTTAGCCAGTGCTTCAAAGCACTTAATTGCTAACATTTCCAGCCCCATCCTTCCTATCTGTAAAATGGGAATAATAAAGCCTTCTTCTCTCACTGGGAGAGAGCATCCAGCTTGCAGAAGTAATAGCTCTCCACCTCTTATTTGGCAGCCAAGGCAGATGGATGCAACACATGCAGCTCCTCTTGTCACCGGATACCTGTACACACTTAGGCCACCGACCAAGTCTTCAAACCCTGAAGTGTGTTTAGAAGGCCTGAATCAGAAGCAGAAAATTGTGATGAGCCAAGCAACTTTCATCTACGCTTAACTGTGAGTCAACTCAAATGTAGTGATTTCAGTCATGTGCCCTTTCACAGTTCAGCTGAACTTCAGAACATAATAGATGCAGCTTTAAATAGATTTACAGTGCAGATTGCTGATTTGAGTGTCTGGCAGATTAATTTATTCCTCATGGTTTTTCTGTTCCAAAATTCAATGGATTCCATATTTGTAAATGAGGGAATGCAGAGGACTAAGTCAGAAAGTGGGCTATGACTGGAACCAGGCTTATTTATTAACCTATTTTGGTTGCACGTTAAAGAAAGGAAGCTATTATGCTGTTGGTTTGTGGCATGCTAATGGGCACTCTGGGCATAATTACTCTGTGTTGGTGCGTGAATAAACCCCACTGATAGATAAGTTTTTCACCCAAAAGTAACTTTTTCTCTTCCTTTGAAAAGGGAAGATAAAGAAAGAAGAAAGAAAAGAAAGAAAGAGAAAGACAAAGAAAAATGAAGAGGGAAAAGATGAAAAAGAAAGTAAATAGAAAAAAGAAGAAAAAGGTAAAAAAGAAAGAGAAAAAGAAAGAGAAAAAGAAAGAGAAAAAGAAAAAGAAAAAGAAAAAGAAAAAGAAAAAGAAAAAGAAA
>CM021767.1:28544554-28706335 GCA_011076525.1 Nettapus auritus
AAAAGAAAAAGAAAAAGAAAAAGAAAAAGAAAAAGAAAAAGAAAAAGGGAAGAAAAAAACCCAAGAAAATTAAAAAAAAAGAAGGAAGAAGAAAGAAAAAAAAAAGAAGAAAGAACAAGAAAAGGAAAAAAAGAAAAAAGAAAAAAAGGAAGAAAAAAAGACCTTGTCCTTTATGGTCACTTTACTCCTTCATACTACATCTTTGGGTAGGAAGAGGTTAAACACCCAACAACATTTTTCTCTTCTTAGCAAGTTACAGAACTGTACATCAGACACATTGTCTGCCAAATGCTTCATTTACTACCAGCTGCATTTTTACTTTGTTGAGAGATAGCTGAAATAAAATCACTGTTCTTTGTGCAAACGGCATGCTAAATAATGTATGGCTACAAGATTATTAAATAGCAAAGGCATTTGATAATATTAGAGTCAACCACAAGTCCCACTTCTGCTGATGCACAGAATTTTGAGTAATTAGTCATTGCACGGAGTGTTGTATTTATATCCCCTTGAGCCTCAGACGTTAGGCCACAAAGTCAGGAGACAAAGAATTGCTGTTATTAGGAGGACTGTTTTGGATTTATTTATATGCTAAGGCTTTATTTCAGTGTCCACTTCACTCCTCTGGCTCAAGCTTCCTCCAAACCAGAAGATACAGCTAAGTCAGAGAATTTTAGTGTAAACCATATTTTTACAGACAAGACCTCTCAACTTCAAGCAAAAGAACTTCAATGAGTTTGCAAAGCCCCCAAAGAAGCACAAGTGGCCTGAGGTTATATGACAAGCCTGGGAAAAAGGCCTCCTAGGTTCTGTCCTGATCTCTAACAGACTCCTCATGGTTTACATGGAATACATTAATAGCAGCTCCAATTTACAGATAGATAAATTGGGATACAAAGAAGACAAGTAACTCTTCCAAGGATTTACAGCAAGTCTTTGGCAGAGCCCTGCAACTCTTACTCAGTCCTTTGTTCAAATCGCTAAACCACACTGCCTTCTTTAGACCACAATTACTGCACAGGCCTGAATACTGTGACATATCTAAAATTATATAGCTGTACACTTCTATGAGGCTCTTTTAAAATAAAGATTGGATAACATCTTCAGAGTTCAACACAAAGCTGCTCAGTGAGCACTCTACTGCTCAAAGACAGCCTTTTTAATCCTCTCCCATCACAAAAGAGCCAGATCTAATATATTGTAATAAGAAATCAGAGGGAACCTTAATAGGATTTGAACATAAAACATCTGATGACAAATTCACGTTGTAGCAATGAGTCTTCCTTTTGGAGAACTGACATGAAAAAATAATCGTAACATTTATGATTATGACAAACAATGTGCATCATCCAGCTCTGAGAATGCTGCACAGAGAAGGACTGTACCGAATGAATTATATACTTGTGTCAAATTTCAGGCACAACTGAGTAGATTAAACTGTGAATTTTATCACGTCTCACAAATGTGTTCTCTGTTTATACGCATGTTACCTCAACCTGGATCTCCTCAGCTTTTCGCAGTAGGTTGTGCACCCTCTGTACCTGAAAGGCACGGCCAGACAGGGAAAATGCTGGTAGTACAAGAAATTTCAAGGTTGTGCTTAGAAACACTGAGAAGTTAAACATCCCAAGTTCTTCACAAGATTTAAGAGACAGCATGGACTTGCTGTGATTGCCAGGGCACCACTGTGAAAAGTGATTCCAAATTTTCATCTAAATATTGTGCGCACAAGCGTCTCCATCTGCCTGTACAGAGAATACATCTGTGCCTAAGCCAGATACGCAGATTCCTTATCTTTGGATTGTAAGCATGCAAATGCAGGACTTTTGTGCACACACCTGCATGTGCAGACCTAGAGGCTGTGCTGATGAAGAAATCTTAAGCAGAGCAACTGCACAGTGTTTTTTAAAAACAGGATAGGATGGAAACTACAAAGTTACCCCAACTAACGCAAGCATGTATGGATGTTATTCAGCTTCTTGATCCAAACTAGGGTCTGGAGAAAATCAGGGGTTACAAAAAGAAACCCTGGAGTGCTTCCCTGCTCAGAGTGCCCTCAGTGCTGCAACCTGGAAATGGGGACTGGCAGCAGGGCAGCTCTGGCTCGCTGAGTCCAAGAACACCCCATTTCCACTAATGCCTCGCACAGGAGAGATCCATCCTGCACCAACCCTGCAATTTTGAAGCATGAATCCTAGACAGGAGGCCCACCTTCAGCTGCATGGAGCAAACAGAGAGAAAAGCAACGCCACGAGCCCCTGGGTGCCTCCCCAGAGAGAGCAGCCCCAGGCCTCGGGCTGCCTTACCTCCTGAGGAGGCTTGGCATGGCCAACCTTCTGCAGCCCAGAGGCCGAGTGCTTGGGGCTCCAAGACGTCCTGATGGCCTTCCCCAGTCCCACCTGCATGTGCCAGGCCCGAGCCGGGCCTGTGCTCCTCCAGGGAGCGTGGCAACCTGGCAGCACTTTGGGGGCTCAGCTTTGTCCCCAGCCGCCACTGAAGCGCTGGGCTCGGCAAGATCCCATCGTGCTTTCTCGCTAAGATGGAAGGGAACTAATCTCACTGCTGGCCAAATTCCAGCTTTGGGTAATTACATTCTTCCGACAAATTCTTCTTGGCAGTTTCAATGGAATATAATTAGTAAATGTAAATAGATGTAAATAGTGCTGTAAATTACACTTTGCGTGATTGTCAGGAGCAGAGGGGGACCGCAGGGGCGAAGGGGCAGAAGGAGCGGAGCATGGCTGACGAAGTGGCCTTCCCTGCGGGCAGGCTGGGCACGCCTCTGCCAGGACACGGTGCCGAGGGTTACGGTAGCAGCAGATGTCCCGATCCAGGTTCAGCGTGTGCTTCATCACACAGATCATCCGCTTCACCTCCAGTACCATTCTGACCCCGCGGTGTTCGGTCATGTCCCACAGCTGTGCCTGCATGCAGCTGCCACGCTCCACCTCAGCTGTGCTTCTGCTCCGGCAGCAAGCTGTTGGGTGCATGATATTATTGATTTCCATGAAACGCTTATCAAATTTGTGAATGGTTTGTAAAACCTGCTGCTACCAACTGAAGAAGCGTCATATAAATGGAATTACATAATTATCTTTCAAAGCTATTTTAACGCAGCTTCATGTACCTAATTTCACATAAAGTAGAAATAGCTTCTACCAAAAATACATGCGTATTTTTAACTTCATGCAGTCAAGTAGATTTTGCAGCAACTATATAAAGTAATGAAAATAGATTATAATGTATGCTTTAGGTTTCTTATATTATCTATATATTATTACATGTTATGTGTCAAGTCTCTTACGTATTTAATCTGTTTCAAATACAAATTGATATTGCTAATGGGCTTAATCAAGTATTTCTTTCATACAGAAAATTTGAGGATCATTTTTCAATAATTCACTTATTTTTATTTTTCTTCAAAATTTGCAAATACAAATAGCTAGCAGAAGTCAGTAAAATGAAGGGAAAGTTTATTTTCTTAACAAAAGCTTGTTGCACTATTGAGCTATAACAGGAGAAACAGATGTTTCAGCTTTACAATACCATGTCTTGCAAAACTTCCTTCTAAACGACTATTCGTGCTCTACATGTTTTGGACTGTGCATGGAGAGCTCTGCTAACAGTCATGGGAAGCACTGCATACATTAGTAAAGCCCACATTAAGATAATTAGTGCTAAAAAAAATCAACAAGCCTTTTTTTTTTTTTTCCTTTATAGTATTGATTTAGTGTGGGTGAGAAATGCCAGATTTTCGATCTCGAAGATTCATGTTCCACCACAGAGCGGGAGATGGAGCCAGCTTTTCCCAGTGTTCTGCCAATAAACTCTTAGATTAACCATCTCACGGGCTAGGAGGAATATTCGAGCTCTATGGTCTATTGACCCTTAGTCTCTCTGACAAACCTATGAACATAGAAAATAGGATGCACACTACCTGGGACAAAGAACTCAAATTCTTTATCTTTGGGGCTGTAGCTACCTAAATATTTTCTCACACACACACACAAATAATAAAAAAATCAAAATTTCTGTTGACAAAATGATCAGGAGGCAGTACTGAAGCTGCACTGCTGCAGAGATGACTCTGTCCATGGCAGCATCTATGTGAAAATTTCTACAGTGGAACAGGCCTTTGTGGCTCATTTTGTATCTTATATACATATCCTCTAAATTGCAAATTTTAATGCATACTGTTTTCATCAGGGCTCTGTAACCTTCTGCAAATCCTATGGTGTGTTTCATACATCATTTAACTCCTTGTCTGACAGTAACTTTACCTTCTGCAGATCCAAGCAATGACAATATGGATACGGACATATAATCAGATGTGATTGGATTATGGCCGCTTAAAAAATTACTGCCTGATCCCTCAAGATGCAGAAGGCAGGGCTGTTTATGATAGCAAATTTTGTTTTGGGCTAAGAGTGGTAGGCTAAGAGTATGTGCATGAACAGCTCTGACTACTCTGTAGATGGGTGCTTACTTGTCACCTTCCAGCTTGAGGTTATTCCCCTGGGAAAGGATCCACTGCAGACATGCATATCAGAAGAGCAATGTGTCCTACGAGAACTTTTAGTATTAATTTTAGTTATAGAGCTATCCACTTTAGTTGAGGATGACATTATTTTGTTTGGTATTCAGAAGGGCTGCTTTAAAACCACTTGCTTGCAGGCAAAGTGATAATCAGTCTAAGCAGTGTAATACTTTTATAATGGAAGGCCAACACATCTTTTTTCATTCAGTCTGCAAGAGTAAACTGAGCACAGCTGTTTTACTGAAAACAACCCACTGGTATTTAAGTAGATTAACAAAATTAACTGTGAAAATCTTCTGCTATATGAAAGCCAATAACCTGTTGGCCACAAGGAGGCAGGGCAAGGATTCAGTAAACTCAAAGAAATTGCTTTTACTTAAAAAAAAAAAAAAGGGAGGAAAAAAAAAAAAAAAAAAAAAAGAAAAAAAAAAAAAAAGAAGAGCATTAAATTAGTTCAGTCATGAAACTCTGAACTGCTAGGCAAGATAAAAAGCACTTTTCAGCCACAGTGTGTGGTTTCAGTATTGCTGTTTTAATCCAACAGCAGCAAATATCTTAAGATATCAAACAATAGTTGATCTGGCAGTAATTTTCTGCTTCTTTTGAAGAAGCAGATCACACATGTTTTTTCTTCAACACTTCTGTGTGATGTACACTAGAAAGAGAGACTCATACGCTGAGCTTTGACAGGGTGGATTTACCAACTCCAAGGAAGAAGCCATACGGCCAAGTTTGCAAGGTGTTGCTCCCAAGCCAATAAATCCTGCTTTTGAGCAGGCATCAAGGCAGGTTTGAGAGCTCTGCCTTTCACTCTCTTGGCACGTCTGTTTCTGGGCCAAAAGCAGCCAGAGGCGGGTAGGTGTTTGTAGTCCCCTACAAAGTAAGTACCTTATGTGCAGTACAGTACGGTGATGCCTCCCTTAACCAGAACTTTAGAGCATTCCAAAATCAGCACTAACTCAAGTTCATATTTGTAAAAGACAAAAGGGGTGAAGGAGGAGAGTAAGGCTACAGTATCCCTGTTTCAGAGTTAAATTGAAAAAGATTAAATTTAACAGTGAAACAAAGCCTTCCACAGTATCAACACATCACAGTCCAAATCTACCAGTGACTTCCTGTTTGAGAAGAGACTTTACTATTAGGTCTGCCACCGCGCTACCAAGCTAGGTGATTTCAGTCCCCTGTGCCTCTGTTTCCTCATCTTTTAAGCTGTTGCTTTCCTCCTTTGCAAAGCAGTATGAGGTCCATGGATAAAAAAACACGCTGCAAGAACTAGTTATTATTAATGCAATTCAGATATGGAATGCACCAGATGGTAAAATCTCCAGGATTTTAATGAACTATTGTAACAGAACATATGTAATATGACGTTATTGTAACAGGCATTTAAATGTATAGTTAGTACATACAACGTGACCTGCTCTGCTCTCAGTAACTCCACTGGAATTATTTTGGATTTATGTCAGATAATACTAGGAACACAAAATAGCCCCATATGTGCAATGTGGTAAGGTTTTCATAGCAATACAATCTTAACTATTGCCTGTCCTGTTCTTTC
Source organism: Nettapus auritus (assembly GCA_011076525.1). Lineage (NCBI taxonomy): Eukaryota > Metazoa > Chordata > Aves > Anseriformes > Anatidae > Nettapus > Nettapus auritus. Next base: position 28,550,650 of record CM021767.1, read on the forward strand.
TTGTCGCTGGGGATACCCTAATGGCAAATAATAAAATGTCTCTGAGCAAGTATTCCTTACCTACCACCATAAAATAGTTAAGTCGTGAAGCAGCAAGAAGTGTTTGGTTTTATACTATATTCTGTAAAAATTATGTCTTTGATGCACCTTATGCTAGATTGGTAAGTAATTCATGCTTGTGTCAGAAGAGTCAAACATTCAGTTTCAGGCTGCGAGGGCAGTAATATCTCCTTTCTCCCACAGCACTAGAGTTCTGGACATCATGAATTATATGAGTGGGCAAAGGTGAAAAAACAGGACTGCAGCTCAAGCCACTGGCATCACACATTACAGTCAGAGACAGGTACTGACTTCAGTAAAGAGGAACATGGAGATACTATCAGTATGTATAATAATTCTAGCACATCTACAATACAGACTATAAAATTCAAGTGAACTGACATTTAATATATGAGAGGCTGGAAGCAAGATATCAATTTCACATCATAAATTAGCCTTTGTACTAGTGCCCAAAGATTTGGCTGATTACTCATTGCTTTCCCTTAGTGCTTAAGCAGTCTTTTCCAAAGCAAGACAGTTAAACCACAAAAACGTACCGTAGTGTCCACAGCTCTGACCTTCCCAGCAGGAACGTGCTTTGGAATGGGTTCTTCTACTGATATCATCATGCAGCCTTCTGCTCCAAGAGTAACAATTACAAGCTTACACCCTCTTTCTAACAGCATGCGTCCCACCTTTCCAGCATCTTCAAGGTTGCCAACTGGGATGCCCGTTAAAATTTCTGCCTGGAAAATAACCCACGCAAACGAAAATCATAATGTGACAGCATTCATTTTTGGACAACAGTTGCATCTGAAAACAGTATCTAATATCATTTAAAAAAATGTGTATTATGGGATGATCATGAAACTACTTCCTACGCTGATATTCAGCTATGTCATGCTCCTTGTTTGAAATCAGCGTGTACTTCAGGCACAGCAGACTAATGGAGAGCAGCCTAGGCAGAGACGCAGGAGGCATGGGTTCTGTTCCAGCTTCTGCAACTTGCCTGGCATGCTACCTTTACTAAATCACATTTCTCCCATGTGCCTCAGTTTCTTCATCTGTGAAATGGACACGACATAGCCTTAGCAAAAGCATTGCGCTGTGTAATGTGAAAAATGCTACATGGCAACTCAGTCACTGTTTTTGGGGGACATTTATCACAAAATGAGAAACCTTTTTTAAATTCTCAGGGTTCAGCTAGTGAGAAGTCACTAGGGAAAATCTCTTCAAGGAAAAAAACAAAATTGCTCAACTTTGACCACTGTGTTTACTTTGGTATGTATTTTTAGATAAGAATACCTAAAAGTTATCTGAAGTCCTCTTTAGGCAAAGGCCCATTACAAGATTATTATATATTTGTGTTATGGACATGTCCATAGGCCTCTGTCAGGACTGAGACTCCTTTGTGTTGGCTCTGTACAAACACAGATAAACTCTTCGTCTAACAGATGGTGACCTTAAGTCAACTTCTCCCAGTTGGCTCTTAAAATCAATCTCTTTTAGTTCCACCCAACTACGAGCAAAATTTCCCAAAACTCTGCAGTGAAGACTCCAGAATGAAACATTCTTTTCTTCACCTCGTACATTTTCTTGATGGCATCCCATTTGCCAATGTCATGTACTACTTCTTTTGGCAGAGGGTGCAGGGAGGAGGACAAGAATGAAACAGGAAGAAAGGAAGAAAAAAAATACAGTAAGTTTTATCTGAAACACTCTAGCAGGCAGTACTCATCCTGCCTACTAGCGCATGCCTTCAATTTTAAGTAAACTGGCATGTTATATATTGCTGTCTTACTAAATCTTATCCTGCTAGCCTGAGAAGAGAGTAGTCCTACTTTATCTTGCACTACAAGGCTGCTGGATCCTGAGAAATGGGAGTCTGATGTATTTTCATATAATTGCCTATTAACTGGGCATAACTTCCACAGTCTTGGGCCTTAATTTCAGTGGAAAACTTTGGAACCTTGTCACCAGCTCCATGTCCTGACCTTGCTGCGTGGACAGCTCAGCTTCCCGGGAAGCAGCTGCTGGCATATTTCAAACTACCTTGCTCTGCCTTACAGAAGCTTGAAATCGCTGCACATATTTCTTGCCCAAACGGACTAGAAAGTGTGGAGGTTGAACAACTGCCCCCTGAAGTACAGGGCATGCTTGTCATGTCAGGGGAGGCCGGGCAGACAGCTGGGGACAGGAACTACTACAGCCATCCCAAGCAAGCCGCCCCCAGTTGTGAGTCAGAGGCCTCACAGCTTGCCACTGTCATTTCCTGTGTTTCAGCCTGACCCAGAACAGAGAAGCCACCCTTAGGCTCTGAAGGGCCAGCATATGCCAGCACCCGGCTTAGGCTTTATATTATCATTAACAGAGCGCTTACTGGTTTTAATTTTCAAACTCACAGGATCAAGCCCCGCAGTCCCTACCGAGACAAACACACAGTCGTTTTCGGGAGCTGTCGGTTTGATAGCTCCAAGGCGGAACGCGCTGTGGCGGGACTTGGTGGGTAAACTCATGCTGCAGGGTCAAGGTGTGGTAACACGTATGCACAATTTAAAACTACTTCTTTTAAACCACACTGATCCCAGGCAAGAATACAGTAAGCTTTAGATAATGAGAAGGAAACTAAATGTACCCCATTTTCTCCTTGGCATGTCACCACACTGCTCAAATTCTCTTGCAGTAGTAAGTGTTTTGGTATATTAAATCTATCTGAGTTTTTAAAAGGGTAGAAAAGTATTTTCACATAAGAGAATTTGTTTCAAAAAACATCTCATCCAATTTTTTGAATAAATCTTCCTGCAAGGCTTGCAAGGAAACAGTACAATCATAATGGCTTTGGAAGGACCAGAGATAGATAATAAATAGTATTAATATATACATACTCTATGCTAATATCTAAGTGTCTAAAACATCTGTGTCTTTTTTTGAATTTTAAGATCTCTGGAGCAAGAACTATGTGTTCCTATATTCATAACACCTAGCACAAGAATAAAAAGGCATTAACAAAGTGCACACACAAATCCTTGAATGAAACTGGCCAAATGAATTTCTAATGTACTTCATGATGGGCAGTAACTTAAATCTTTCTACACAGGTTGCAAAGACTTCAGGAAAAAATGTGAATTTGGTTATGGAAAAGAAGTAGTCAATCTAATTTGGGTTTACTTAGCTGGTATTTACACTTCTCTACGCTCATGAGCAAGATAAATGAGGTACTTAAATACAATATTCTTTCTAATGAAACACACATTCTGCCTGCTTAGTAGTAATGTTGTACCCTCTTTGTGGCAGCTGCGTACCAAGCCAACAGGATTTTTTGCCTGTGTAGTGAAAGGGTTGTTTGGGGGCTGACACGTGAAAGGTTTTGCAGAAATCTTTCTGTCTTTATCCTGCTTATACCGATAAACAAATTTATTTTGAACCAGACAGAGTCTGTACAACAGTAGATCTTCAACTGCTTGAAACCATTATCATCTAACTCATCTACAGCAGGATGGTAAAACTAAAAAACACTGGAACAAGCTGGAAGAACCATAAAAGCAGCAGAAGCCAGACAGATTCTGTGCCAATAATTAGAGATTGCGGTAAATGTCAACTGATGTTAAATACTGTGGTGAGCTTTTAAGTTCCTCCCTTCAGTAGAATCTTATTTAAAAAACAAACAAACTGTGGTACAATTGAAGGAAATAACTAATAGTTATGTAAAGAAAAAATTAAATAACAATACTAAAAGCTCAGTGTGGACATTTGCCATAGCACTGTACAAAAGAACAGCAAATTAAGAAATTTATTTTTTCTGTAGCTAGTCTCACAAAACTCCTCAGTTAAATGGCCCTACTAAAGCAAGAGGACATTCCACAAACCTGCTGTTAGAAAAAACAAAACAAAACAAAACACTATGACAGATATTATATATAGTTACTCTTCAGAGAGTTTTCTTAATTTTGTTTACACAAGTAGAAGAGAAATTCAACTGAAGCTTTTACATTTAACTGTTACAAAGGTTCTTGGCCATACTCCTCATTATTCTTCATTAACTCTCCTTGTCTCTTTGGGCTGTGCAGCCTAGTCACAGTAAGCTGACACAAACCAGCACTGCTACAGAAAAAAATGGCCCTGCTTTCCTTTCCACTCCTGTCTACATGGCCCATTCTCTTCTGCCAGCACAGCTATTTGTGTGGCCAGGAAATAAAGTGGATTGCAAGGCAGAACTGTGTTAAAATTAACCCCAAAGTAAAATAAGATAAAATAAAACAATTGACTCCTTTCAACGGCAGCACTAGTTTACACTGGTTAAAAGTGATAATGAAACTATGATATGAACCTCTGCCAAGTGTTCCTAACAGTGGTGCATTTGGAGCCACCTGTGGCTTACACAGCCGCTTTCAGGGAGAAGTGCTGGATCCTCCACTTGGCGTTTGTGAGACCAAATCTTTAGCACAGTCTAGTTTTGGGATCCCTGGCAGAAGGAAGACACTGACATACTACAGCAAATCCAGCGGGAGGCCAGCAAAACAGTCGGGGGCCAGAGCACAGAATATATGAGAAGAGGCTGGGAGATGTGGGTCTGTTCAGCCTCAAGAACCTACAGCAAAGGGGAGGTCTAATTGCTGGCTACAACTACTTAGTGGTGGATATAGAGAAGAGGGAGCCACCCTTCTTGAAGCTGCAAAGGGATAAGACTAGACACAAGTGGCACAAGCAGGAAATTCCAGTATTAGGAAAAATGCCCTCACCACCAGGGTGATGCAGTAGTAGAGCAGGTGCCCATAACAGGTCATAGGTTCCCCATCCTTGGTGATTCAAAACTTGACTGGACAAAGCCCTGCTTCACCAGCATGTTGGACTAGAGGTCTCCAGAGGTCCGACCTATGATCCTGTGATCCTCAACACATATAAACTGCTGAGATGGCAAGAAGTTAATTCTCTGGGGAGCAGTCCGTCTTTTTCTTTAGTGTCCACATAACACCTAGCACAATACAACTTTGCAAACATTGCCAAGTACTACTGGAACATAAACAATAAATAGGGAAACTGCCACTTTTTAAAGCTCTCTCATCTAAAACTACATACAACAATTTAAAATATTTTTAATTTTTAGTATTTAAACAGAGTAAGCCAGTTGGCTTCAAGTTTGGCTTGTACCTTAAGAGATTTCTTTGAGAATGCCAGAACAGGAACTCGATCTCATTTATTCTAACACATAAAGAGTCCCAACAAAGTAGTGAGACAGATTTGGTGTGTAAGCAAGATCAGGCCACAAGCCAAGCTAATTCCAGTTGTTTCAAATTATAATTTTTTTACATACATGCATGCCAAAAAACTTATGCTAGAATAATTAAAAACTGATTGAAATGAATTGGCTTGAAGCTATTCCCTCCCCTCCCAAAAGTAACATCTTTCATTTTACACTAAATATGGGAAATTTCATAGTTTCCAGAAACTGATAAAATAGGGTTTAGAACAAAGTTGGAATTCAAATTTAAATGTACTGTGAATTACTAGCAACTTCTGTGTAATGAAGAAATAGTAGCTTTCCTTTACTTAAAACAGAAGAGGAAAATTCATGAAATGTTCTGAAATAATTTAATTCTAAAGGACCTATTTTTGTTTTGACTAGTAGAGATATCAATTATTACTTTCTTAATAAAGACTATTCCTATTATTAACCTCTCTATATTAATAAGCAGCATGTTAAATGTCCTAAACCGATACAGTTTTATAAGCTTGCTGTTCTCTGGCCCTTGTAGAAGTCAGTGCTGTCTACTAATTTTGGATATATTAACAAGAATTCCCATTATTAATATTTTTTCCAGAAATTATTTAACCTCAACAAATAGACAACAGCACTTAAAAAGAAACAATAGGATAGTATCTATTCTTTTGTATTATTTTTACCTATCTTGTAGCTTTATTTAAGAAAATTTGCAATGAATTTATATTTAGATGTACTGTTTTCTACCACTGAAACACCCAAGTATTCTGTTAGCATTTAATTAAATCTTTGCTAGGCCTTTCTTATTTAGATCAGAAGTCTGATACCCATTTTGCATTAGGAAGAAAATAGTTCCCAGTGTTGCATTCAAAATAGCTCGACACACTAAATCATTTGCTGCAACCATTTAGGAGTTTTCCTTCTCCTGAAGGGCTCTTTCGTATTCTTTGAACGGAGAAGCAGCTGTTCTTCAAAACAGTTAGGACCAAATTCAAATTGCTGACATGCAATATATTTTGGTTCCTAACCTGCAGGGCTATGTAATTGCATGCACACACTAAAAAAGAAAAACAACACATGAACTGTATTGACATTGTGGTTGTGCCTAGAGCCATACTACAGCAAGGAAGCACACAAATACATGGGAAAAAAATGGTAAGTACTCTGAAGAGCTCATCTTGTACAGGGTTGTCTCTTTTTCAACATTTGTAGATGACTGAGAAGAACAACCATTGGTTTTCACTTAGATGACATTGGATACATTTATTTTTCATTAGAAGAATTAAGGGAATGGAGAACTAGCACATTCCTGCACAAACCTCAGGGATTAGGCTGTGCTGCATCTGGGAATTAACAAACTAGTCTCAACAAGCTTGATCTTTCTGGGAAAAGATAAAACTGAACTACAGGCTAAGCAAAGAAAGAAATGATAACCTTGCAAGATTTGTTCAGAGTTTTTTTTGTTCGTGAACCACATAAAAAGAAAGTAGTGTCAGACATAAAAAAAAAAATATTATTGCAACAAGCAAGAGTGAAAAGAACAGCTTGTGAAGAGCCTTCTAGACAAACTAATGGTAGATAATTCACTGATAGTATAATTTTGTTTGCTTCTCTCTAGCACATAAATCCATAAGAACAAGCTGTGCTGTTATACCAGATACTGCATGGGATTTCATTAAATCGTAAAGTGTTTAATGAAGAATAGAGTACAAAGTGTGATGCATTTGATACTTACGTTTGGGACCTGAAATCCCATTATTGTCTGAAAGTATAGCTGGCATTTTTAAACTTTTATTCTGTGACAAAAGCATCACAGATTAAAGCTGCTGACCTTTGTGGAAGTAGACAACAGAAATTTCTGACTCAGTAATAATTCAGCTAATCACAAGGACTATCCCCTTTTACTCATCTTTAGCAACACAAACGCTCCACACAGTCTCTGAAATGTCTGAAGCTGAATGGCTTGCTTTCTGTTCTACAGCTAACATAATCTTCTGCTACAAACATACCATTCACATAATATCCACAAAGTACAGGGCTTAATCATTTAAAGCTATTTCTTGATGAACAAGGAAGATAGGGGTATTTAGATAAAAATACGTGATAAATACCCGTAAATTTAAATGCATAAGAAAGCCATACCAAGCAACAATAAGAATCAGTGTAAATTTAATCTTGTCTTAGCACGTATGTTTGTGTTAAAAAGAATGCTTTAGAAACAGCTGACTGGAATAGCTCTAAAGAATTCATCTTTAAACCTGAGAAAATTAAGGGCTATTTATAGGGCTTACCAAAGATGAAGTAGAAATAAACTATTTGTTTTCTGATAGTACCTAAAAATACCAAATAGAAAAAAGGCATCCAAAAGGGGTAAGGCTCAAACATAACTAGGGCTTTGGCTAGAAGGAAGTTATTTGAGACTTAGAGAGGGACAATGGAGCTAGAACCAAGGATCGTAGGAGAGAAGTTGTAAGCAGTACATTTGATAGATTTGGCCACAGAGAATTGAAACAAAACCAAAACAAAAATAAACGCCAAATCTACAAAATAAGAAGGGCCATAGTGGGTCAGAGCAAAGGTCTGTCTTATCCAATTTATCTTTTCTGACTGTGACTGCTAGCAGATACTGAGGGAAAGAAAAAAAGAAAAGTAAAACAATCTTTTCCCAGTACATGTTCTGGACCATTAAACTATTAGTTACTTCTTGATTTAAGAAGATGAAGGAAATGCAGATGCAATTGGCTGAATGGATAAAATTAATATATTTTGAAAGAAAAATAAACTTTTTTTAAGATTTGTGGAATTAACTTATTGCTTTTAAACGCCATGTAGAGATGTGACTAGTAACCTTTATTTGGGTATGTAAACATTTATCTCTATATAAAACTTCTCAAGTGCATACATTACAGTGATTTGAAATTAAAGAAAGTCATGAAAGAAAACAGAAAACAGATGGCACATGAATATATAACAATTACTAAAAGAAAAAAAAATCAATCTTGTGACATAAGAAAAACAAATGCTTCATTTTTCCTCTTTTCTCAGCAAAAAGAAAGGAAAAATGGCAATACTTCATCCCTGAACATCAATTCAATAATAAATCAGACATGGAGAGGATGAAGTCAAACATAATTGATTATTAAAAGTCATGGTAATGTAATTGATTTCATTGTAAAATCTGAAAAGGTTACTGTTAAAAGCAAAGGTAAATGTGCAATTATGTGCAATTCTGTGTTCTCAGAATACGTTGTGGAAGTCCCACAGCCAGTCTGCACTCCTATGATATGGCTGGCAAGAGCTTCCATAGGTCTACCATTTCCATAAATTCAGAAGAGATAAATCTCCTCAACAGTAGAGAGCACAGTTCTGTACCTGCCTGTGCACAAAGTGATCCCAGACATCTTCAAATGGTAATTACTTTCTAAAAGAAAATAGCAGAAAAGAACACAAACTGTACCCCCAGCTCTGCAGGTGGGTACAAAGGTGGATGAATGAGTAGGGATCTATTATATTTATACACCTGTATTTCTTGTTCTCCAAATAGAAGTCATTTTCTTTTCTCCATGTGGTGGTAATAATACACACTGGCTCCAGCAAGCTAAACTTCTCAAAGAATGTCTCTTTCAAGACTGTCCTCTAGCAATAACAAAGGGAAAACTTTACCATGTGTGTTGCAAAGAGCAATGAGAGAAAAGTCAGGAATAGACGAGTAATGAAAAACAAAGTTTTGTTTCTAACATATGGGGGTAAGTTTTCTCAGGGAAAGAAAAAAAAGAAGTAACTAGTGACATTATGAAAAAAGCAAACAACAAATGACATTTACTAAATCGGTGGGAGAGTATGGGTGTTCTCAGCCCCAAATGTGTGCCATAGCACCATTTAGCCAATGCAGGGGCATAGTCCAGGCATAAGTGTTTTCTGAAAGCTTGAAGAAAACACCATATGGGTGTCCTGAAAAAGAATAAATACTTTGCCTTATCATTCTCACCATCACATATAATTGAATTCCGATGTTAGTGTCTAAGCCACAACTGATATTGCTGCCAGTTACACTGGAAACTTTGCCTTCCAGAGACCTGAGACCGCAGCATCTCCCACCTTGTAGGAAAACAGCTATTCTGCCAGTTCCTGAACACTCTGGGGTATCTGAAATTGGAGACATGTACTGAACGGTTCCAGAATGAAAATCAGATGTCAGTTTGGGTTACTTAAATGCTTAAATGCTAGAAGACTCATGAACTGAGGATTTCTGATATGGTTTGAAATGAGTTCTAATGGAAACTTCAAAAGAGGGTAACTGAGCCTTGAAGAACTTCTTCTGACAGACATCGTCATCGGACAAAAACAAAACAAAACAAAACAAAACACAGAGAAAACAGGGCCACACTTTTCTCTTAGCTCTGCCCCCACCTCTCCACCCACAGGTATCATGCTCATTGCAGAAATCATGTTAGCTGGAGATAACTTTAAATATGATCAGGGCATGGCTTCTATCTACTATGTTGCTTCTAACACATTCCTGTTTATATAAAGAGAGAGTGAGAGGAAGGAACACAGCATGCATAATGCTAATAAATAGGAAATTCAAACGAAGGCCTTATGAGCAGAGCTTAATTTGTCTCTTGTGACAAAAATAATTTGCTTTGGGAGAAATAACACACTTGAATTAGAAAAGAGAGGGAAAGGAGGGAAAAAAGAGAAGAGAAAACATACAGTTGAAGGGCCAGAGAAACAGATTCACTGCAAACAGATCTGACAGAAAGAGGCATACGAAGCTGCTATTTACCATCAAGTGCAGCATGTGTGCATCACCTCCTGGCAAGCGAGTTTAAAACTGTCAGAACACTATGGCTAGCACATTCCTGCTAATCATATCAAAGGACCGCAGAACAAGGACAAGGATCTATTTTAATATTTACCACTCAGTACTAGTGTTTTAAAAGTGTCCTTTTATGGGTTTGTTTTACTCATCTACTTGTAAGGAAGGCCAGATACAACTTTCCCACTGGAAGTGATTAATTTAATTTTGAGTGCAATCGAAAGGAATACTCCTCTTTGTTCACTAGGTCAGGGATTAAACTTGTCACTGCTAGAAGGTCTATGGGAGAGGAGCACAGCTTTATTTTTCTGCTCCCTATGCTGCATTTCTGAGAACAGAATCCCTCTGAATTTTACTGCTTAAAACTCCTTCTCTAGTGCAATGTATCATCATTACCTCAGTTTCATTGCAGCAGAAGACGTCAGAATGAGTATAGAATTGTGGATCTAGGTCAGCAAAGGCTGGAGCTGGATTAAATAAAGTCTTTACTGAAAAAAAAGAAAAAAAGGAAAAAGGTCTACATTTCTAGTATTTTAGATTCATTAGCCATCACCTGGAACATCACTGTGGCTATTACCTTCCAGGACTGCATTCACAGCCCCCAGAATTTAGTACTAAACACAAACGTGTCTTATTTTCTGTCTTCGCTTTATAGGCTGCTAAACGTTTTGTTTATCATATTAAAATTCCTATCTAATTAACGTGCAATCACCTGACACGATGCAAACATAACAGAAGAGTAACAGGAAAAATAATCAAGAAATTATTAATTAAAAAATAACAAGGAAAAATGTCTTAAGTAAATACAATTTGTTTAACTGATTTGTTTAACTGATTCTTGCAAGATTTTACTAAGTGTTACAGGAATGGATTTAGTTCTGGAACTTTTTCTGTGTTGTTATCTGCATTCTATGCATGAAGAAACAGGGGTATAGAGTAATGAAGGACATGTCCAGACAAGGATTTAAACATGCTTTTTAATGTGTTACCTAACTTGTTCAAACTGCCACACTGTAAAACTCTAGTGTAGACAAGGAGCTGTGTATTTTTAATGTTATCTGGCAGAGCTAAACCTTAACTTAAGACTTAGTAGAATAAGTTAGTTAACTAACTTGAAACTGTAGCCTAAGGCCCTGTGCAACAGTAGGAAAGGTTTGTCATGAGGACAGAGTTTAAGTGACTTACTCACTGTTAACTCAGGAAGTCTGCAGATTTGGTTTCTCATTTGGCCAATTTTATGATTAATATTTCTGCGTCTTAACCACAAGACCATCTTTTTTATATAAAGCATACTCTCTTACTTTAGAAATATTCCTTATAGTAAGTGATCAAATCTTCCAATTTGGATTCCTACATTTTCAGCCCTAAATGCCTACTTAGATCCTAATCTATAGCACAGAGTTTCAGACACCCTGAACACCTCTGAATCCCACTTAACTCCCTAAAGAGAAGGATGTTCAGAGACTTCTGATATCTCAGCACAGAGAAGTTTAGAGGATGACCTTTTTGATTAACACTCTGAAAGTTTTAGCCTGCAACTTTATCATGCCTCTCTACCTGTCTTGTTAAAAAGAGTCTTATTAAAGCTACGAAGGCATTTATTCAGAAGTCAGAAAATGCCAGAATTAGGATTTCCAGTAAAATCTTAATTTGGCTCCCTTATATTATTACAATACAGTATGTATTATAATAAACTCTTTAATTATATGATCACATACCACTGAAAAACAGCATGTGATCACATAATTAAAGACTGCAACATAATACATATGCAGAAAGGAGACAAATTAAGGTTTCACAGGCAACCTTAACTCTTGCATTTCCTATTTTCTGAATTGCAACCCTAGTGAAGTTTTTTGAACATAAATATTTAAGGTATACTTTCCTAGGTAAAGAAACAAACAAACAAAACAGCCCAAAACAAAATCAGTTCTCTAGCATCATATACACGGGTCATGAACAGCACTGGCAATGATCCAGCTTGGGCTTTAAGTAATGCAGACTCATCATGAACAGGGTGGAATACGTTGCTATTAGTCCGCTCCCATATTTAATGTCTGCTGAGCAGGGGGGAGATGGAGGAACCCCAAGATTGTCCTTCAGTCTGTGAGGAAGAGTAGGGCTTGTGAACAGGGTGATCTGTTTGGTCCCACTTAGGAACACCAAATTATTTTCTGCCCAATTTCTTTTTTGCCAAGATCCATTCTCCTCACCTATTTTCCATTCTTTATGTACCCTTGCATAAGCACTATGCTAGTAAACTTTTTCACTCAACCTTCAACACACCTTACCTGTTTACTGCCCCTCTTCTATGCTTTCTTTTTCCCACAATGCTAAGTCTTCTCCCTACCTCTATCTCCATATTCCCATCTCTGTTCAGCAAATCCTATTCTCTGTTCCCCTGTGGTTCTCCTTTCAGTTTCTCTTGTTTCTTCCACTGCCATCCCAAAAAATCAAGCAAATGCCTCTTGTGCTTCCCTTGTCTGAAATCTACTCCTCTTCCACACCTTTTCAGCCCAGCTTTGTTTCTTCTGTATTCAAACCAAGCAAGCTTCTGCTCTGCATGTCCTTGGCGTACAAGTGATCTATAACAGTATACAAGAAGTCAGTTGCTTAAAACCAGAGTCAGGAACTACACTGAAAGTCATTCTATCCAAGTGGGCAACTCCCTGTGTGGACAGACTCAGGGGAAGCCAGATGGGAAGCTCTAAAAATTTTCTCAAATTTTTGTTATGTGACAGCTAGCAGATAGCCCAGGTAGCAGATAACCCAGGCAGATTTCCATACTGTCGTGGAGGCTTATCTTTAAAAGAAACCTCCCTTGGTATCAAATCTCAAGTAAGTTTTAGAGTAGCCAGCATACACATTTTAAAAGTGTGTAGAGTGAGAGGCATTTTTCCATGGCCTGGTTTCTGCAACCACTATACTTTGGCAGAATTTTCACAAATAATTTAACCACAGACAAACAGCTGGTATGAAAAATTGCAACCCAACATTAAAAAGTTGAAGCACATGAAAAATAGATCCTTTACTTGCAAGTGACATGCAGCCTTAATAAGTGAGGCTGCTTCCAGCCCTGGTTATGATACGTTTCCATTTTTCCCTTTAATATTAACAGGCTGGAATTATTGGACGTCTTTTGTAGAGTCTGGCATTACAGACCTGTTTTACAGGCTTTGATATACAGTAACGTTTTGTCCATCTATGAAACGTCCCCCTCTTGGAAGCAGCCACAGCTTCACAGCATGCAGCCATTCAAAAAACAGAATTTTCCAGTCAGATTTCCACTACAATTTATACCCACTTAATATTATTCACAACTCTTCATTCCTTCTTTGCTTTCCTTCCCCTCAAGACTGTCACAAGATCTTTAATAATCGGTGCCACAATAAGAGGATGTCAGGAGACGAGATGTCTCCATCTTTAGCTTACAGACCCAGGTGATTTTCACTGAATAGAAGCAAAGGGGTTTTGTTTGTGCATCCACATTCTTTCTCCATCTTATTGTTTACTTCTTTCAGTAAGAATGAAGAAAAACAAGCAAAAAAAAAAAAAACACCACCCTTGAAACAGTGGTTTGAGGCATCTGGGTATGCATCTGTCGAACAAAAATAGTCTAGTGCACATCCTAACATCCAGTACTGCATTATACATGAGCGGATTGCAGGCTAAAAGAAGGGAAATTGCACTAACAATTTACAGTTGGCTAAGGATAGAATTTACAGTGCTACAAACTCAGCTGTTTACTTCAATCTGACTGCACATGACATGTGAACATGTGTAGCCTGTTGCTTTAAAGCAGAAGCAACTAAAACTCTCCTGACATGAGAGCTGCACAATGATAGCAGGCTGACAGCACAGAACTATAGCTGGCCCATACTCACTACAAAGTCTTCTCAATATGTTGTGCTCTCTGCCGTTGATAAATGCTTGCATGCCTCTTCTGTGTATCAGGTTTGGATTTCTTGTCACAGGTTGGCATTTTGCCGTAAGAGGATGACAAAAAAGTGAAGCAACTGTACCAAAACTATGCACAGAGTTAGAAGTAGACAAAGTAAGTCATGGGTATTGACTCATGACTCAACTATATTCCATTAGTCACTAGATAAAGAATGCTTTTATCCAGTTTCATAAAAATGTAATGAAAAAAACATAGCGAGCTTCATTTCCCCCTCCACATACGTATTTTAAGCATCTCAGGTGCTAGCTACTCAGTTAACTGTAGTTTTTAATTTTTATTTAGATTTGTATGAATCCAGTTTTGACATTTCAAAGAGAAGCCAAAATATTTTTCCCCATGCACACAGTTCTGTTTATAAAGCTTAGGACTATTACCACTTACAGACCAACTCGCTCTCAGCCTTGTATCTAACATAACTGCTTAAATCAGCATAAACTACATGAAAATGATGCATAAAGTCCTGCTACACCTCATGTCTTCACTGCTGCATGAACAGCAGCGATCACAACAGGTGCACAACAGTGCTCGGTGCAGCAGAGGACTGTCGAGTCAAGCCCAAGGTGCTACGATCTGCTGGAGCAAGTCTGGGCCCAGCTGCAAGGAACCAGTTAGTTCTGACCCCAGTTCTATCCCCGACCTGCTGCACAACTGACCATGCTATGAGCTGTCTCCTCCCGGTCTTATCTTCTGGATAGATGAGAACAATGTATTTTTAAACTCATACGGATGCCTCACTTGCATAATTATTTACTTAGTGTTGTTCAAATACTGTGCTAATTGTGCTCGAGTAACTGAGAGCATTACAGGCACTTAGACACCTAAAACATCACATCAGGAGTGAAACCCCATCCTGTTCAAGCAAAATGTCAGCTTTCATCCGGGTATATGCTACACTAAAGGTACAAGGGCCTACATTTAAAAGTAAGCACACTAACAATTAATGATAATTTTACAGACGATGACTTTGTGTCTACTCAATGGCAGCATGCCAAGTAACACCACACATTTTGTTTAAAGAGAAAAAGGTTTTATTTATTTATTTATTTTACTTTAAAAAGTAACTTTTAAAAAGTAAAGATGTTAACTTCTGTTTAAGGATGTTAACTTCTACACAGAAAAACACAGTCATAACTACTGCTGTGCTGCAAGAACAAGGGCCTAAGTCTGTTTTTGAGGTCACTTCATTACTTTATTGTGTGTGGAACTTAACTGACTTGCATTTATTATGTTTGTTCTGTACTGGAATAAGACCAATCAGGCCCATAGTTCCTGACCTAATGACATCACAGTGTCTGTAGTGACAGCATGAAACTAAGAGAAAAGGCAGTACCAGACATACACAGGGAGATTATAAGAGTAGGGGTTGATTTGCCATTCAAGGTAAACATAGCAAAATTTTAAAACTGAATTCAGTTTTCATTAGCATAACATGAATTTATTGGTTATTGTTTCATTTCTAAATACAACTAGTATGACAGAAACCAGAATAGACCATGGGATCTTTATTTAGTAAGCATGATAAAGAATGATTTTCATGCAAGACAAATGAGGGACACGGAATAGCTTATTGTTAAATTACCTCCACTGGCACGTGCCATTTTCAGTGCTTCAAGAGAAACAGCAGGGGATATTTCTAGCTGGCAGACAACCACTTTGGCTTTACAGATGACATCAGAAGCTCTCTTCAGGTCTTCAGAATTTAAAAGCAGATTGGCTCCTGGGACTATGACAATAACATTCTGCCCTAAAAAGAAGATATTGTGTTTTTACATTAAGTTGTTGCAATGTATTATGTAAAACAGTTCCTCGTTTTTCTACAATACATTGAGATGATTATTTCAATTTGCTTTCCACAGAAATAAAAAATAAAAAGCAATACTTCTGGACTTCTGTCATTTTAAAATATCCAGTGGTTTCAGAAGATAAGCAATCCAAGGATTAACCATTGCAACACTACACAACAAATGCAGTGTACATATTTCTTCAGGAAAAGTCATGTATGGACTTTCCCCACTCTTATTTTTGTGTTTCCTATAAACTCTAAGGAAGCACTACGCTAGTCACAGTGGAGATGTGGGACACACACTAAGGCTGATACTTGTATTTTCCAAAAATATTCCAATAGCATTTGAAGAGAAAGGCATTAATGTGATCACTCAACATTTTACCTTCCCTTCAACTGGAAACAGAGAATATTTTGACATGAAAATTATGCATGTCCTTAAATTTCAGAGGGGAAAGGCTTGCTTCATTTACCTAAACACTCCCATTTAGGGCCCCTAACCATCACAAAAACCAGAATCAGCTTGCCACCAAAATCTGGAAAGCTAACGCCTACAAGTAAAGAAAGCTTTACCAGAAGTGATAAAAAGGTTGGTGACAGACTTGTCTGAACTCTACACTGGACAGCTGAGAGTTGTAAGCAAAGCTGTAAGTGCACAAGCATGGCAGTATCCCAAAGCACTTCCAAGATCCTTTACACCCTCGTAGTTTGCTTTACAGTTAGGTGAGGAGGTTCATTTACGTAGGTTCCAAATAGTTTTTTGTTTTCTTCAGACATGCAAGTTGTCTTCTTTTATTGCAGTTTCTTTGTTTCTTTTTTTAATCTCTGTTACAACACCTAGAGACCTTCAGGCATGGGTGCCTTCAAATTAAAATTTATTATTAATCACTCAGGTATTAAATTCAATAAGTCAGTTGTTCCTTGATTTACAGGCTCAGCCCGCCCCCGCTGAAGATTCCTTTGAGGACTGCCAATCATTAAAGGCTACCAATTCTGTAATGAACTGAATTACTCTGTAAATAAATATTTACGTTTTTAAATACATTATTTTTCTTGAATAGGACTTCAAAGTCCTTTGAATACGAAACGTGCAAAGCTTGTCTCCCTAAATGTGTTCTGAAAAGAAAGCAGGACAATGGAAAGAATAATATAATGATCTCAGAGGGAGGGGCCCGAGCTTTCCAAAGCAATTCTGCTGTCAATGGTTTGGTACAGAACAGCTGCATTCGAAAAGCAAAACCTCAGCATTTAAAGCCAACGCCCTGCTTTTCAACAGACAATGATGGGCATCTTGGATAAAAAAAAAAGGAAGAAAAAAAGTCTTCTGCAACAAGTAAATGCTATCAAAGATATCTGAGTCCTGCTGAGAAAATTGCACCTATTTTGCCAAGCACATATGCTGAAAGCTTATAGGGTACAGCAGTACAAACAGTAGAACACAGGAAACCAGTGGAACAAAAATCTATTTAATTTCTGCCTGGACTCTGTGCTACCTAGAATCTCAGACTTTATCTACATGTCTTGCTGCATTATCTTGCTAAACTATTTAGCTGTACTGACATGTATATTATTATTAGACTTTAGAGCTAATGGCCTCAGGCGATAAGGAAGGCTGTTTGCTTAAACCTATATGTGCAAATTCGAGGTAGTCCATGCTGCTCTAGATCACAGTCAGGAGCCTTTCTTTGTAACAACAAAAGGTCAGAGACTTACAGTCTGCTTTCAAGCAAAGCCTACCTGCCAGAGAAGTGCAGTACCTACTGCGGTGTAACAGCCCGGACTGGCTGAACTCAAGCTGTAGGGAAAAAGCCACGTTCTGTTCTCAGCTCAATGCACCACGCTGACTGCGAATGGCAACAGTCCCCAGAAATTTATACGAGCGCGCACGAAAGCAGAATCTGGACCCATGCACTAACGACTAAACCCAGAATTCTGTATCGCCAGCACCCATTTTGTCGAAAGCAATTATTTCTTGCCAGGGAAATCAGATGGGAAATCAGCACCAGGGACAACAGAGTTAAAGACAGATGGCAAATAGGGGAGGGATTCATCTTGTCCAACATTAACTAATTTCTGAAGTTTTCCAAAAAAATCTACGTTCTAGAGAATTCTAAGAAAACCAATTTCTATAAATTAGAGTTTTTTAGCTGCCTTCAACATGAAGGAAAGACAAGTATTTTCATAGGTATCTTAGATACCTGTTTGAGGAGGACACAAACTGATGTCTGGAAACACCTGTGTGCGTCTCTGTTAACTGTAGATGAAGCCTGAAGCCTTACACCTAACTTTGAAACAGCGCAAGTGAGGTAAATGTTGCCCACACTAAAAACGAGGAAAATACATTTTCCATGTTACGGTTAATTCTAAAATACCTTGATTTAGATTAAAAGGTCTCTGTTCTGATGGGAGCACCTATAGGATTATAAGTTTTGCAGATGTCAGCTAAAATATTAAGGGCCACGCTCACAGCTGCTGTAAGCCAGAATAACTAAATAAAGCTGATAAACTCATGCAAGCTTACACCAGATGGGGATTGGGTCCAACCAGTGCTTTCAACAGCATGAATGCTGTATATGTAAATACCATTCTCGGCTGGGCTTCTAAACCTGCTGCTGTCACTTCTTAGAAGGATGGATAACTCAAGCTACATTTTTCTTACAAGTATAATTTCACATATGCCACCAGATGAGAACTGGCAGTGGAAAAATCAAAGGCAAACCATTAAACACCAAAGTGCAATAATCCTCACTTTACTTTTTAAAGCAGGATGAAGAGCCTAAAAGCCACCAATAGTGCTTAGAGCTCACCAAAGTCTCAAACAATACGCATAAAACAATAGCTATAGAGCTTCTACATAATAATTCATAGGGAATAAAAGATGATATTTGTGACCAGAAAAGAATGCTACAAGGAAGACATTTGCTGCCAAATCACACAGTTCATGATTATGAGGGCAAGTTTTGGGTGTGTCATAGTACAATAATTTCTATGCAATTACTTGGGAGATGCATTGAATAGTCTTGTACACAACACATTCAAGTTCATGATGAATGCCCACACACAGAAAATCTATAAAAATTCAGGTGACATTTCTTCATAACCCTGAAGGTTCAAAACAAAGATCGTCTCTTTGGAAAGTATAATTCAATCAAGCTGGCATATATATTCCAAGTTTGCCGTGTTTATTTAGCCTTATCTAAACACATATTTTGAAAGTTCATATGCCAGTAGTGCTTTGGTATTGAGAGTACATTCACTTACAGAAAAATGCCTATTTACTGTTCATGAATGATTAATAACTTTATCGTCAAGTCAGCATAATGCCTATCTGGAGTGCGGGTTATCTCGCAGTGTTCTGTGTAGGTGAGCTTTAGTTCCAACTTGCAGTAATCAAGAGCACTTTAATCATGACCTGCCAATCTCTGTTGTCCCTCCACTGAATTTTTGCAATGAATCTGGAAGTTGTCAGACTGGTTCAAACTACTGGCCCAGTCAGGCCAGCTTAATGGCACCGTCAGCAATCAGGACCAGATATGGACAAAGCTGCAATAAACTTTAGAGGGAATTATGTAAAAAAAAAAAATCCATAGAGAGGTTTGTTCCTCTCTGTGTGTGTACACAGAAGTACAACACACATCATCATTTTATAGAGTTCTAACCATTCAGTGACACCAGTAGCAGAAGGTGTGGTAAGCAGCAGAGCCAGTGCAAAGAAGGCAGGCTCGAGGAAAAAAGAGGAAGCACAAGCTGGGGTTCAAAGTGGTGTACCAGGTTCCAGAAAAGCAATTCTGCACAAATTTTTGAGACCAGCCCAGACGGAACCTTTGCAGCATCGCTGGGTTGCATGTTTACCAGCACAGCACTGAGGACTTGTTAACCGTCTCCCCACCACTTTACATTAAAGCAAGAGTTTAACCTTTCTTTTTCTGAAACTACACTTTGTTGTCTCAGAATATAATGCGATTTTGAGAATATCGAACGCACCTGATAATTTTCATTTTTTATTACTTTGCCAATTAAAGTAATAGCAGAGTTACACCTGTGTAATTCAGTAACCAGTAAAACTCTTCCCAGAAATTCAGCAGCAGTGCCAGCTACACAGACACAGCTAATAAAAGGGGAACTTCAGAGCCTCCTCTGACTCTGCTCTCCAGGGCTTTCTTGTGCTCTGCCTGCCCTCATTCATCATAGCATGGTCCCTCTACTTGAGGATCTCTCCCACCTCTGCCTGGGATATTACTCAGTTGATTGGAGCTGGTATTTTTACCAACTATCAGTACTTGTAAAGAACAGGTAAGATGAAGTGCAGGTTAGGTACATGAAAACAGAGCGATTAAAACTCAACAATTTAAAGAGATAACCAATTTTATTTGTTTTTATTTGTGTCTCATTATGTTAACACAAACCAACACACACACACCCCTTTCAAATGCTTCTCTTTTAGGTATAATTTGAACTAGCAGAAACTGCTTTACACGAGTCTCTGCATTGAATGCCGTGGTGTTTCAGCTATGCCAACACAGCTACTGTGGTAAAACATGCATGTGTGGACAAGCCCTTTGAAAAGTGCTGTAAAACCTGTTTAGGTCAAATCAGCCAGGTTTCTACAAGGAAAAAAAAAAAAAAAAAAAGGTGTCTCTTGCAACAGCAAAGCACATAAGTACTGCTATTTTATTACAATTTAGTCAATTCAGGCGCCAGATGGTTTTAGATAGAAGTAACAACCAGAACCATTACCAATTCTGTGCATCTGTTTGCTTTACAGCATAGTTCTGACCAGGTTTGCTCTTCTACTAGATTTTAAATTAAATCTGAGGCCAGTGGTAACTTAATTTAGGATTTTTTCCCTTTCTGAAAGAAACAAACTGCATGACATTATGCATTATTTTGTTCATTATGTGAATCATAAGACTGTAGGAGACCATTCATGCTGACACTAACAGGTAAGGTTAACCTAATGGCACTGAAAAATCAGTTTCCCTTTCCTAATGTTTACAAAGGTTTTATATCAACCAGATGGTTTTGTTCCTTATCCTTCAGAAATTCATTTTAAGAGGTCAACCTCTGCTTGTTCAGATTTGAACCATGGTTACCTTATTTGGCCATGCATGTGAATTAGGAAGTAATAAGACTGCTTCTTATTCATCTGTTCTGGACAGCAAACCTAGTGCCAAACATGTCTATATGTAGATGTACAAAGCAGTGTGCTCTCCTGGATTCTCACTGTCTTTCCCATTTATGATGGTCACAGTAGTGACCATATGCAGCACAAGAAAGAACATCTTAGGAGCTGGTATAGTAATTTACCTGCTGACCCAAATGAAGAGAAAGGTAGCTATCAGGTTTATTCGGTGTATTACAGCTACTTTATTTTGAAGTAAAGCTGTCATGCATTTGATTAATCTAATTTAGAGAAAATTAAACTCACATCTCCAACTAATTTGCTTAATTTTCCTGAATGTTCCTGTGTAGACTTGCTTTTAGTCACAATTCCTTCCCAGGTTTGCTCCTGGAGTGAACAGTCATGTTTCCTTTCCCATCTTGAGCTGTAGCCCAATGTACCATCAAGTTACATAGGAATTTGTGAAATTGATGTGTCAGCTAAGTTGTGGTAACTATTCAAATGAAGGTTGTTAGCTGCACCAAAGTGAACTAATTCAATCACACTTAATCTGTTATGTATGTATAAACACTATTGGTCCTATGCTCTAAAATTTTGATCTGGACATAAGTGCTTCTCCTAACAGCTTGCTTGAAGAAAAGATAAACAGAAAGTTTTCAGAAGATAATTTAGCTATCTTGAAGAAGAACATGAGACAAGCTAACTCTTGTTTTTTTCTTACCCTGCAACATGGGAGTAAAGGCATGGGCTAATGAAAAATAACGCGCACACACACACACACACAAAAATGCCATCTCATGTATTCAACACTGCAGATGCAACCTGGGATCAAGCATTGTTGTAATATTACATAAACAATGTAAATATTTCTACTTATACTAAGGACAATTACATTTCCTGATTCAGAGTGTAATGACTCATGCAGGAGGCAAAACCATTCCTCACAGTAAAAGTGCTAAGCAAGTAGTGGTGGAAAAGGAGAGCTTTAAGCTTCTTCTAATCCCCTGTGTGCTGGCCAGCGTGAAACTGGATAGATCAGCTGGCTGGCTGAATTACGGCTGTTACACTGGTAGTCTAAGGGTCTGATTCTGCTGCCTTTATGCACCTCGTTCTACAAAGTTGCCTGTAATAAAACTAAATGCAACAAAATACAAATAAGATCAAGATGAAAGATGTAGAAAAATATTTCTAAAGTCAACAGTGACATGGGAAAGTTTTTTTTTTTTTTTTTTTTTTTTTTTTTTTTTATGGCTGTAGAGGCAAAACCTAGTAGACAATTCAGGGTAGAAATAATGTACCTTCATTGTTGACAATTATTGAAGCAGTTCCAGTAGCAGCTTCTGTAGTCTGACCTACAAATGCTTAGAAAGGGAAAAGTTAGAGCATGCATTAGTTCAATACATTACTTTCAACCAATAGCATTTGATTCAGTTTAATTGAATTAAATCTGAAATGAACCCATAACCTCCAGCAATTTAAAAATGCTAATTACTCTTTCATGTGCAACAATGCCAGAGAAGCTAACAACAACAAAAAGTGTTAATTTACACCCACAAAACAGAAATGCGAGTCCAACATTCTTTAATTTGGCTACATCTCTGCTTTAGAGAAAGCATGTTATTTATACAGCTTTCTCAGGCTCTCTCTACTCCTACATGGAAGTATTTCTTTTATCCAATAAAACCATAGAGTCAAGGCTGGAGAAACCTAAAATATTTAAATAACACAGCATTTAATTCTGTGTAGATTTGCATTTCAGGAGAAATATTAACATGTATAATGAAGGCAGTGGTGAGGCTATATGTTTCCTCTTGGGATTATTATTCAGACAACTGGAAGTGAGGCCGGCAGCGCTGTCTATTATAAAGATTGTTCAATATTTACCAGTATAAGAACATGTTTTCAGCTGTCAGATAATTTGTCAAATATTAACCACTGATCCAAAGCTTTCTACAACAGTGGGGTTTTTCAGATACAAAGCAGCAAAAAACTGTCAGGAAAGTTCAGTTTTCTTCTCTCAAGTACTGTATCTAAGAAAAAAATCTACTATTTTATTTGAGGTAAATTCTAGCGACCTTTTGTTTAAAGCGTTTTAGAGCATGGACTTGAGGCTGGGCAAGGGTTGGCTTCTTTCTCAAGATATGCTCTTTGTGGAATATTTAAAAAACAGTTCAAATTAGAACAAGGATGAAAAAAACAACATCATGCTTATGCAGATTTGCTCAAGTACTGCTGTTACTTTCCCTGTAGGTTCCCTTATCTAGCTCAGAGTTACAAGGATCAGAGTGGAACTTTGTTTGCAATTATAGCTTCTTTTCACTGTGACCTAAGTTTGCACACTGGAAATGTAAGCAGAGAATTTGTGTCTTCTGTGCTGTTGATGCTCTTCCTGCAGCAAATACGCAGTGTGAGCAGTAAGCTACCCAATTCAAATGTAGGGGAGGAGCTAGAGTTGGAGTGAGAGGGAGTAACATCAGTAAAGGTCTAAACGGTCTGCGTAGCACTGGGGGTAGCTGATAGGTTGTGGAGACAGGAAGACTGGGAAAGGGGAAAGTTATGAAACAGACTGGACTTGGAAAGAAAAGGGATCAGATGTTAAGAAACAAGAACAACATAAATGAAGAAGCTATACAACGGATCCAGGATCCAGTGGACAAAAGTGGCATTATGGCACGGATATTCATCCCAGTATCCTGACGCAAAATAACACGTATAGGTTAGACAAGGATTAAAAGGGATGCAAAGCCAGGGACAGACACATGACAGTCCTGTGTGAAAACACCTGTGTGCACTGAATCACCATTGCTTCCAAATCTTGGAATGCAAGCTGGGATCCCAGACCAGCCTCACCAGCAGAACATCCTTTCATCCTCCAGGGCTGATCGCCAATGGAGATGTCAATCCAACATAATTCTGAGATATTTCTAACTCAACCGGTGGAAGTCTTTACTTCAGACCAACCCTTCAGCTGATCTATCTAGGTACCAATGAAGTGCAATACAATGACATTTCTGCAGCTTTTTCCTTCGCTTCCCTTTTGCTGCCATAAAGACTATTTAAAAATTTATGTTAAGATTGCAAGACCAATCATTTAAACCAGAAAACAAGAGATTTAAGGTTGTCTGTGGAATATCCATTTTCATTAAGTGCTATGCATCACAATAACTTTACTTACATGAGCAAAGACTTTATTCACGAGGTAGGCCCGTTTTAGAGAGATTTACAACAGACACAGACAGACACTAGTTTTAAGGTATCCTTGCCTGGTTGCTTGTGTAAGTTGGAAGACAAGTAATGAATAAACCTCTCTATACTTTTGTGAAATATTTAGATGCTATACTGACAAGCATAATAAAACACCCACAAAATACTAGTGATTCTCTCTTTAAAGCAGGATTTGAATAATGCAGTAAATGAAATTTGTGGCTGTACTTTAAACAGAAAACTCGAACATTGAATTGCCACTTAGTGATTTTATCTGTCCACTCTGTCCACGCTGAAAGAGACAAGGGGCTTGCAGACAAAAATGTGGTCATGTAGTTAAGCAGCATACAATAATACATTTTCACAAGAGAAAGAATTAGGGTTACAAAGGTGCAAATATAATAGAATATTGTGAATGCTTAACTATTCTTTTTCCTGAAAGCCTTTTAACATTGATTTTTGTGTGTATGTGTATTAACAAACATCGTCTGCCTTTTGTAGAATGTTTGGACATCATTTTAAAAAACAGAGGTGAAATGTATTGAGCTGACAAATGCATTTCCACTTTATCCTTTCCCCCCCAACATGAAATAAAGGAAGGATAATCAGACTGGATTTTTTCAGTTTCTCAGAAGGCATTATCATCATCAGTGCCAGCCTAAACACTCACATAACAGCAAGTTATCTTCAAGTGACTTGCACTGATGTAATCACCTGAGATTTAGAGGTAATAACATTAAATGTTACTTGTAGTGGTACAGCAGACTTCAGAAGTCCCTGCATTCTAAAACCCATACTCATTCATTCCTCCCATTTGTGTCAAAAGTTATTTGTAGTTTTGAATGGTAAGACATATCCAACAATGCAATAAAATAAGAAATCCTCCACCATCAATGTTTAAAGCTTAGAAATAATTCAAAAGGCTTATTTAAAGTAAAATTTTACCTGTAGAAACATCATTCTTCTTCAAATTTGCAACATAATCATTGCCAAAGGAATCCTTCCCAACCTATACAAAAAGATAAAAGGACAGGTTTTATCTACAGAAATGTGAGATCGTCTTTAGGCAGCAGAATGCTCTAATGCAATTTGAATACAACACTTTCTATTTTGCAGCACTTTGCTTTATTTTTTATAATACAGTTCTGTGGATCTCTCCACCTCTATTACGCTCTGCCTCCACTCATGTCCCTGTATTCAAGTTTCATTCTCATACAACCACTGTTACCTTGAAACAGAAGCTTTCTGGGGACTGTAAAATTTGGAAGTGTATGGAACCGTGTACTGCTGGGCCATTAGTCAATTTTGAACTGAAAGGAACCTAAGTGTTCCTCTTAACTGCACTTCATGTTTTGAATTTTCTACCTCAAAGTTTTCTTGGTGGAAAAACATCAGTGGTTGTGCTCTAGAAAGTGACTATAAACACAGCATTGCTGATTTCTATAATTTCACAGTACTAAATGTACCATTTATGAATTCAACATGTTTTTGTTTGTTTTATCCAGCAACACCAGACCCAGTTGAGTTACAGAGTCAAGCTATGCTCTATTGTTTTTCTAACAGCAAGTTAAAAAGCTTGTAATTTCAATTCCACTAATCCTTTTAGCTGAACAGAATTCTGCTTGCTGTTTATTCAGGGTAATAAACGTTTGGTTTTGTTTCACTGCACAAACTGAAAAAAGAAGGTGAGGTATATGGAGGGAAAAAAAAGAAGGTCTAACTTACTTAATGCCAAAATAGCATTTAGCTATAAAGCCAACACAGTTTTTACTTCACCAGTTTTAGCCTATGTCTTCAGCACTCACAGTTTGCGCTCCCACTTCCAAGAGCAAGTTGTACATCTGATCAGTATCACCGACTGACCAATGCTTATACTTTGTATAAGTATACTTGCGAGAGAAAAAAAGTCATCTTTCAGATAAGAAGCCAAATCAAGATCCTGGTCATGGTCTAGACAGCAAAGGAATTACATGATAAATAATGACCTGTCTTCTCATAAAACAACGCTAATAGCTAACGCTGTATTTGAGTTACTGCAAAGTACAAAGCAGCTGCCTCTAAAGTCTGCTTAGAAATCTGTCTGTCTATGAGTTCGGTCTTATAGAAAGCCCTGAGAAGACCTGTGTACTAGCTAGTGATCACACAAATCACACCCTACAAAATTCCAACAACCCTACAGAATTGTAAAACACAAAGTGTCACAGATGGATGATCCTCTCCCCCCCCCTCCACTTACTCTATTGCATATCCATGTTTTGAAACATATTTTCACTTCCTACAACCTCTGCATGGGATTTTTATGAAGCATTATCAGGGATGGTCCCGGTCTCTTACCAAAGGAGGACAGCAATGTAGGTTAAAACAGTCTATCCGGATGGACCATTCCTCTAATAAATGGAGGGGAAAAAAACAACAACATAAGCATTTTCTTTGGTCACTGTGCTATTCATTGTTTGCATATTAGAATATGTCTGTATTTCTGACTACTCCCAGTTTGCCAGACAGGGCGGGTTGTCAGAAGCTGCATCTTCTGACTGCTTTTGTCTGGATGACTGCAGCCATCTGCAATTTAAACCTGAATTGTGCTCACCTTTGCAGCCTAACAGATGTACTGTTGGAATGCATTCCACCTGATGGTATCATCTTCTCCCTCCCTATCTGCTACAAAGCTTCTACAACAAATCTCAGGATTTGCTCAGTTATTTCAGAAATGAAGTATTTCGTAACCGTTTCCCAGAAGCTCAGCTGAAAACTGCTTCCTTCAGCTCTGGGTCCTATATAACTGACAGACAGACACCCCTTATTGTTCATCTGCCGTAACAACCACCATCAGCCGCGGCACTTCTGCTCCCAGCAAGGGATCTCAGTGCTGGAGGGAAGCCCTTGGAGGGGTCTCCATGGAGGTGCTTTTCCTCTGGAAACTTTTCTCCGTGTTAGCTCATCAACACCCGACCCAGTTAATCCTAGTGCCTTTGAAGGGTTTATCTTTCCATTCAGGCTTTCCCCTCAAGGAAGGCAGAGTATTGGGCATCAGACTCATTTTAGATTAAAGGCATTTTTACTGACCATGTCAAATTATTTAACACTGTTTTAAATATTTTCTGCTTTTGCTCAGACCGTCCTAGATGGCCTATTGGATGAAGAGAAAACTAAATGTCTTAGTCTGCTGACCACAGAACATTACACGTGCTGAAGTAGCATTTCTTCTTTCTTGATTTCTTAGCAGTTTGTACAAGCATTAGGGTCACATGGTTTGCACACTAGAACAAGTAGAATTTCATCAGTATTTTTAAACATGGGTTTTCCTTGCTTAGCATCATGTTTTCCATATGCAGCTAGGAAAGCTGACTGGTATCGTAACAGCTAAAATCCTAGCAGCTTAAGAGAATCAAACTCATCTGCACCTGAAAATTAATTACAACAAAAATATGTACCTCTTAACAATTTTTCATCTATTCTATATAGACATTTTCTGAGAGTTTACTCTTTCTCTTGTTTTGAGAATTAAACAGGTTCAAAGACAAAAGTAAGACTAATACAAAGGGAATAAGCAATTGGAGGTAACCATTATTCTCTGAGCTTTGTCTTAGACATACCTAACTTCTTACAATTAAGTGAGGTTTGGGGTTCACTGCACTTTTTCTTAAGTTTGGTTTACAGATCGTCTAAAGACAGAAGACAACACAGCATCATAGGCCAGCGCTTCCTATTTCTGAGTAGGAATCAAATGCAGCCAGGGATTAAGTAGAATTTAGTATATGCATTTATCAGGGTAGCGATACCAATGTCCAGTGAGAATCATCCCAAATTATTTGTCAGAAGAGAAATGGAACATTTTTCAGTACATGCTATGTCTTTCAGATCAACCTTCTTCTACGCTCTTTATCTAGGATACTTAGCAGATTTTTTGGTAATTGCCACTACAATGGGGAGTTTGGACCCCCCTCAAAACCTGCGTGCATTTTTCAGTACTGCAAGCAACAGGGTTCTTGTCTGAACATGAACAACCCACTAGTTCTCTTAGATCCTTTAGTTCCCTGAATGCAACCTCGCACACTTCTTGGAACTACTGTCTTTGTCTTTTGAAGTGGCAACTATTCCACCAATATATTGTTTTACTGTACCGAGCAAACTGAGTAAGGGAGTTTAAGACCAATACTGTGATAGATACCGATAACCCAGAGTAACAGCAGTCACTTTCCTTGGCTTCCAGGCAGGAAATAAAATAGCATTTGCATTTCCACTAGCCAAACCCAGTATATGGATTTTAAATTAAAATCTACAGCATTCTGTGGCATCTCTACTTATACCTTCAAGTCATCCTAAAACTCCCTTTCTCAAACCATGAACAGATAGTCACTGCCTCTCTTTTATGCTTTAAAGCTCTCGGGTATGAAGAATGTCTTGTCACTTGACCTGAGATGCTTATGCCTCCTCTTGTTGATCAGATCCTCTGTCTAAATTACAGTCCTTGTAAGAGGATGCCACACTCCAGTGGAATGTCCCTCTGGTACTGATTCCATTCCCACAACTTTAGACTGCAGAAGCAATTGCTTCATGTTGGGAATTATGACCAAAACATAAACATGTACTGAGCACAGAGTGTGTGTGGAAGGCAACCTGGCTTTACGAACCACCGCATATTGAAGATGACTTCTTACAGGAAAAGAATTGAATTGTAATGTCCCATTAGTACCTGACTCTTCTCAGTTATATTCAGCAAATGACTTTATATGGTGTCCTGTCATGCTGTGCAGACAAAAGACTGTACTGCTCTGAGATGAGACTGTTTTGCCACGCTATAAACTGCATTTTAATTTAAAATGTGTAATTTTAAAAGTAAATAATAACCTTTAAATAAAAAATAAAAAATGCTAAAAGTTATAAGAGAAATCTGTCCTTCTCTACCAAGTCTTTTCTTCCATAAATACACAATAGAAAGAAAGAAAGAAAGAAAGAAAGAAAGTCAAGTACGTTTTTCTGAAATAGCATAAATACGATTTTGGAAAGTAACTGGAAATTAAACTAACTGCTACATTTTATTAGGAATGCAAATGGTTCCAGAAACATGTATTCACTGAGATAGCTTAGACCATTAAAAAATAAAACAAAATTCACACTTTCAGTAGAAAAAAAAACCTTTAACATTTATCAGGAAATGTTAGCAGAGAATTCATTGCCAATTCATCTTGTACTTGAATCTGATCATACTTGAATGCAAAGATGATCAAATTTATACTCGATATTACAGAAGCGTAAACATCCCCAGTATAAATTAAAAAAAAAAAAAAAAAAGAAAAAACAAATAACAAAAAACATTGTAGAACAACAACTAGTGATAATGGCCACAGAAATGCCTGAAGGTATAATTTAGATTGATAGGTATCATTCTTTATCCTAAATATTGGATTGGAAACCAATGAGAAAGGCTTCCTTGAAATGTCTCCAGTACTTAAAAAATCCCTGGCAGATGATGATCCAAGAAATTCAGCATCTTCCCCCAGCTATAGCAATAACAAAGCGTGTCCAGTCAGTCTAAAGTTTCATGTGCAGTTAGTACGGGATAGACAATAAGGCTACAGAGAGATAAAATTTGGTCTTAACCTTAGTAATGATCACTCAAAGCCAATAGCATTTAATGGCAAAAATCAAAGAAAAGCACTGTAAATATATAGCATCTGCTGGGGTGGATCAGCCTGCTGGCCTGTAAACCAGACTTCAGAACTGTTGTACATCAAAAGTTTCAGAGTAAAGAAAAATTAAAATAGTATGCAAAGGTGATACAGTTTATATATCAACATTCCATACTAATCTCAAGTGATTAGACGATTTAATTCTTGAAGCACAGTATTTCATATTTCTTCCTGAATTTGTTACTATCTCATCAGTATTTGATTTTCATAATCACCTACAAAGTAAACTGCAGGTAAACTACAGAGCCTAGCACCTGAACGTCATCACTGAAGCCTTGATAGTTGTAATGCTGGGGAGCATAAAGAGGAGGGGCTAGCACTTGAATTTTGAATATCTCAAGTTCTCCCCAATTCTCCTTTCCATGGTATATCAATCTAAGTTTTGCAGTCTTTCTTTCTGTGCAGTTTCTGCCAGATCTCTAGCCAACTACTCTTTGGTTCTGGCAGTGCTTTTAGAACAGCCTCCTGGTCACATTTCATGCTTAAATTTCCAGCTGAAATAAGGAGAAGAAAAGGGAACTAGAGAAGGATTAAAAATAAAAAAAATAATAATACAAAGAAAAACAAACAAACAAACAAACAAACAAAAAACAGCATTTCTGTAAGATACCTAAAGGTTTACTGGAGTTTGCATGAACATTTAGTTCAGCTGTAATCCAAGAGCAGGTCAGTGCTTACCTTGCAGATCAGCGAGGTCTTGGCCCCGAGTCGAGCAGACTGGACGCATTGATTGGCTCCTTTCCCACCAAAACCAATGAAAAACTTCTGTCCAAGGACAGTTTCTCCAGCTCTTGGCAATCGCGTGGTAAGGCTGTTCCAATTTAAAGCAATATTTACATGCATTAATGACTGAAAATAGCAAGCATCTTCAAAGTAAGAGTTACATTCTTACAATCCTAAATGGTCTGACAGCCGGTCAATAAAAATTAAAAAAGACTAGAAAAAAAAAAGACTAGAAAGACCTTTCAGGGTCTCTATTCCACAAACCACCAGTCTAAGTTTATCCCTTACATGCCACCCCGTCAAGCTTCTCGTTTATTACTCAGGAGAGGGATTGCATTTCTGTTGCCTGTGTTTCATGTTTCTACAGGAAAATAAGCTCTTGAGCCCTGACTGGGATTCCCCAGTGCTAACACAATACAGATAAACAATAAATCTATAGGTCTCACTGTTCACGTTGGTTTTCTGTAACATTCAGCTCAACTTTACATATTGTTCATTTAATTTCATTGCAGCTAATTATACCTTCTTGAACCACCCTAAGTAATTTTTCACTTTGTTGGTGTTTACAGCCCTGAAAATTGTAGATCATTATCGAAACCTTCCCCCCTTCTGCTGCCACTCAGGCCACTGTACGTATTCAACTTTTCTCGTTTTTAGATCAAACTTTGCAACTTCTTAACATTTTGTTGGCTTTTGAACTCACTCCAATTATGCTTACATCTTTCTGGGGACGGGTGCCCAGAACCAGATGCACTAATACAAGTGGAGACCTATCAGGGGTGTATTCAAGACCGTCTGGTTTCATTCCCATTTTGGAAAACAAAACAAAACAAAACAAAACTGTAATTTTGTTAACACTACCAGATGTTTTGCTATCGCCAGCAGAAGTTGCAAGAAAGACAAGACACCACGAACCTATGTGGAAGAAGTTCTCTGAATTCAAAAGGCAAGCTTACTTTTGCCCCTTCTATTAAAAATGCGTAACTCAAAGCTGTGTTTGCAACACGCGGATTCCCCAGGTTACTGCCTCTTCAAGCCACATGTTCTGGGGACAAGGTATAAAACTGGAATTCCTTCTATCAGTTAAGCTACAAACAAGTTCACGGCACACATGGAGAGAATTGAACCCATTTAGTCCAATGATGGGAGCCCAGAAGGGCTACTGGCACTCATTTTGTTTCCAGAGATGCAGAGCCAGGTAACACTCCGTTAGGAAACATTTAAGCCTTTTTTAAACAAAAATGTAACAGCCTTTTACAAGCAGAGGTGTAAGTGCCTTGTGTACATGGAAAGGGCTGTTAAGCCAAAACAGTTTGCCCACAGCAGCAGCTGGCAGCTTGTTTACAACAGTCAGCAGCTAAGGTGTCAGGGAACGAGTTGTAATGAGGGTGGATAACTAATGTTTACTAATAGCACCATCTATAATTTATTACTGTTTTCATCAGCTTATGTGCCAGCAGAAGCCAAAATAGTGATGGTTGGCGACCAGAGAAGGAAGGAGGGCCACAAAATTTGGAGGGGGAAGCTGCTGTGCAGTCAGTGCCAGGCCATAGCATGTATACCTCCAGAGCCGTGTGCCATTCAACAAAGGAGAGCTGCTTCCCTCAGCCTTGCTAAGAAAGAGTAATAGCAGCTCTTGTATAATTCATTTTATCCACAGATCTCGCTACACTTTAAAAAGCAGAACAACATTGTTATTCCTGTTTTGTGGGTGTGAAACTTAGGCAAGTCATTTTGCCTTTTTTTTTTGCCTCAGGTCAGCCACGAAGCCAGTGGCAAAACCAAAAATAGAGATCAGCTCAGTCCACGAGCACACGCTGTCTTCTCATTTAAATTCTACAGTAAGAAGAATGGTATCAAGACTCAATTCATCTTCCTTCCTTAGGGTGTTTTAGGAGATTATAGCTTATTCTAAATAGAATTTGTTTCCACAAAAAGCCAATATATTTTTAGACAAAGATTAACGATTGTGACATCCCAGCAGGCATCTGCTAATAGTGCTGCTCCAAGTTCATATGCATTTTCAAGAAGCATGTTCAGCCATACATATTCTTGTTGTAACAGTGGCTAGACCACGACTTGATTCTTCTCTCAGTTATGTTGGCATCGACATGCAACTCCAATGAAAGCAACCTAATTACACTGGTGAAAAAACAGGCTTGGTGAGATGAAGATCCGGGCCTCGGTGTTTCAAGTAGGACAGCAAAACAACTGCCTGTGGGAATCCAACAGCTTGCCGAAGAGGGGAAGGTCACCTTTTTATTGTTTTGATGAAAAGGTACACGGCACGGGGCAAAGGATCAAGTTGGAGCAGTGATTTATAATCAGCCCATTTTAAAAACAGGCTAACAGACTAGGCAAGAACGTGCAGCAAGTTCCTGTAGCTCACTGTAAACAAAAAAACCCACCTCGTTGCATTTCAGGCACGATCGCCGATCCTTTCAGAACAATTCTCGTCTCTAGAAGCCTGTTTGTACCTTTCGTATTAAGCAAATTCAAAGCCCTGATCTCAATACATAGCCTGGAGGCTTCACTTTCACTGACACAGGTATTCAAGTTTCTTTTTTTCCCCCCAGATACAATGTTGTTCTCTTGTCATTTAATTCTGCAACTGCACTAACTTTCGATTCACATCAGACGATTTTAATGAGCATTTCAGGCTTCTGTTATGAGCAGGCAATGATGAGTAATCTGTATGATTAAGGAACCCTATAAATTCTTGGCTTATTGATGGTGCCACAAAGAATACTCATAATGGCCTAAAAGTGATGAAACAGCTAATGTTACTCCAAAACTAGGCTAAATAAGTTAATTAGAAAAACTGTCACGCTGGTTTTCAGAATTGTTACATAAAATGTTTTGTAAAGCTATTTACAACTTCGACATGATTTGAAAATGCTGACCTGAAAAACCAAATTTAAGTTGCTAGCCAACAGACTGCTCTCAGCTCGCGTGACAAACTCTGCTCAGCTTTGAGAGGATAAATGGCATGAAGAACAGTGATCTCGTATCTTAGCAGTAACCAGAAAGGAAACTTGAAATCCCCCGACACATACTAGATGGGACATGAAATGACTACATAATGTTTTGCAAGTTGTGCACAGTACTACTGAGTCGTATTTATAGAGGAACTTTAGACTGAAACATCCTGAAACACCTCGGACGTTACAAATAAAGGAATATAGTCACGCAAAATTTCAACAGAGTTTTTACAAAACGGTATCTACGTGTAGGAAGCACACGGCAACACTACCCACAGGTTTTCATGGGAAACGAAGAACCTTACATCCAGCCATGCTTCAGGGGTTTGGGGTAAATAAAAGCACACAAGTAAGAATCCTGCCATTGCAATAACTTCAACCCTTCGTCCAGTGTGTGCCACGAGTGCTCTGAAAGGCTAGAGCTGGTTAGCACTTGTATTTTTAGGCAGACGGCCCTTAAGGAGGACAGCACTAGAAAAAGAACAGAACCCTTTACTACCTCAGTGAAGCACTGAATCAGAGGTGAAAGTGCAACTCACTGAGTCATTAATGCCACTTTCCATGGCACTCTGGGTTTTCTTGAACAGTTCCCATCTAAGCAGTGACTAGATCGCAGTCAGAGATAGTCTGAAGGAAGGAGGAAGGGAAAGATGCACAAAAGCAGCATTTGCATAAACTGATCCTGAAATTAATCATGGTTTGCTTCCGATTCCTGACACCTAACCGGTGTCTGCTCAGTGTTTTCAACACATAAAAGTACCACAAAGATGCATTTTTACCACGAGCCTAAGCCGCTGCAAAACCATGCTGATACAGTAGCATTTTCCCAATGTTTATCTTCCATTGCCCTTATTGCTCAGGGAGCTTCCTAATGCAAAATCCGTGGTTTTCCCTCCAGGTCATTTTAATTAGGATCAGCAAGCTGCTGTACAGCAGGCAGGGTGGGCCGGGATGGAGGAGGAGGTGAGTGAGGGGACGCTGCCTGCACCAGCTGTTGAAAATGCTGAATGCTACCTAACGAGGGTCTGTGTAATGAGTACGGTAGGCTCGGCTCAGCAGGTATGCTGAAAAAAAGCAGAAAGCATCAGTATATTCCTGAGAAAGGAAGTGGTTTTGGGGTGCATGAGAAAGGAAATCAAATGGGAAAAACAAAACAAAACAAAAAACTTACATTGACATTTCTCTTTAGAAAAAGTAGGAAAAAAGAAAACAATGGTCTCATCAGGCGATTCAGAGGGGAAGTGAATTTGTCTGTTAGATGGGATGTCACGTTATCTCAGATGACTGTCGTGTGCATAGCATCAAAAGGAAAAATCAAACTTTTTTTTCTCCTGAAGAAAGGTGAAGATAGTACGGGGCATCAAAATAGCAGCAGAAATGCAGCACGTCAAAGTAGATTAGTAAAACAGAACACAATGTAAAGGCCTAGAATTTAGCTTTGATTCTGTTCCCTTTGAATCCCTGAACAAAACTGGCTCTTTCTCCCCTCCTGGGAATTCCCTAGAATGGGGAAAATCCCTGTGAGATTAGAGTAGGTGTAACTAGCCACTGCCTAGTACATACAATTTGCTGGGCTTTCATGATCCTCTGAGCTGACAAATACAAAGGAGAGAACAGTTCTTGCCTCTAACTAGGGATATTAGTACATCATTGTGGTGAAAAAGCCTCCGACCTCTTTTGGATCTGGCTTAACATTTTGGTTTAGCCTTGGTCTCTTTTGTCTCACATAATTTTTAAAGATTTGAACGTGTTCTTTGGGAAAGTATCCATAGCGCTGAGACAAAAAGACCACAGTTCTTTTCAAAATCTGATGGCCTTGACTTGGTCGTGCTTTCATCCCTTGTAATAATCCACTGAAACACCTTATTAGAAGGTAGAAATTTTTCAGTATTTATGAAGAGACTGCCTCAGGAACTGAGTTACCTACAGCTTGATTTAAATACGGGGCTATCCGGTTCTAGGTTCTTAGTCTCACTTCAAATCTCTAATGATTGAAAAAATTATTATGAGACAATTAGAAGTAATGGGAAATACTCTTCCTACAGGAAATATTCTTCCCACTATTTCCCTGAATGTGACAAGTCTTTCCTTAAGAAATGGTAACTTTTAGACAATTCATAGTACTGTTCATCATTTATTGTACGTCTGATGGTCTGGTACTTACTCCAGCACACAGCAATGAATAGTGGGAAAATACCACCCAAACTGGTCCCTGGCAAAATGACTGAGGGTGAAAGAACAATCCCTTCGTGGGACAGTGCTGACGTACAGTGGCAGTGTGAGTTGCAAAAAGTTTGCCCCGCCATCCAGCTGAGGGTGGGGTACAACTACAGTCTGTCACCGCAGCGCAAACAAGTGAATGATGAATGGGTGCAGAGCAGCAGGAATCTTCCATCAGGGAAAAAGAGCTATTTCATCACATTTATATATATTTTAAAGACAGAGTATTTCATAGATCTCATTACTGAATGGATCAACAGCTGACCTGACACAAGTGGTGGAAATCTCTAGGATGGGAGAAAATGAGTTGAATGGCTGAGACTACAGGATTCCAAGAGTGGTATCTTCTTATATGAGTTTTGCCTCGTCCAACACACCATCGTGCCATCGAAACATCAATTCAAAAAGACCAGAACACATAACCTGCAGAATGAGAACGGATGTCCACGGCTCTTCAGCAAGAACTTCAATGAATATTTCTGCTGGCCCTCTGCACAGAAGGAAATTTTACCCCACGAGATCTTAAAAGATGTAACAAAGAAGGCACCCAGATGAATATCCTGAAGCATTTACGGTAGCATAGTGTGGTGCACACCACTGAAATGACGTATCACCAAGAGATCAAAATTCCTAAAGTATCTTAGGAGCATGAAAACTTCAGCACAAAGGAATTATTTATTGGACTAACTGCCAAAAGTAAAAAGCTTTCTCATGGAACAGTTAGCTTTTCTTCACATCTCTAGCAGTTAACTCTTTGGGAAAAGGTGGGCACAACATTGATGCTTCCATAATCAGTGGAATGTGGGATTCTGAACTTGAAGCTCTGAAGAGATTAAAAACCCCAAACCAAACAGGAATGTATCTTCAGATATTTAAGTTCAGCAAACATTCCATCATTCGTACCAAACATCTGTTTTGTATTTAGGAAAGATTGTGGAAA
The DNA here is from genome assembly GCA_011076525.1 of Nettapus auritus. Lineage (NCBI taxonomy): Eukaryota > Metazoa > Chordata > Aves > Anseriformes > Anatidae > Nettapus > Nettapus auritus. The sequence continues at coordinate 28,587,353 of CM021767.1, forward strand.
TTTTCAAAATTACTACTCGCTAACTTTACTTCCCTCCCACGTTGTTCTTCATTGATGTCTCTCGATTACATTATTTTTGGAACTGCAGTTACATAATTATTTTCAAGGCAATGTGATGGTGATGTTAGAATAGGCTGTCTGAAACATACTGTACTCACCCAGGACTGAAGAAGGCTGCCTACGGTTCCTAGGCTGAACAGAACATCGTATAGTGATCAAATACCAGGCTTAAAGCAGAAAAACAACAACAACAAAAAAAAACACAATAACCTATGCAACCCAAGCAAAGAGCCATCATTACATGCCCAAAGAAAGATTTAGATATATGATACCCCGGATATACATACAGACTGGGGGACGGGAAGCTGGAGAGCAGCCTGTTTCACTCATGCAGAAAAAAGATTGCCTGCTGACTCCCCTGCAAGTCTGGTCCTCTATTTTTTCCAGGTAACAATAAAAAGGACTGCCCTTCCCTGCTCCCCGCTGCCCTCTCCATTATGTATTGGCATTTCGTATGCACGCATTTTGTGCTTTAGGATCTGCAATATTAAAAGCAACATCGTAGATGTGTTTTCACTACACAGTCATCAAGACACAGTACAGCGCAGTCCAAATGCTATTCATTTTCTCCAGTAAGAAGTTGCTCTAAAAGCTCGTACCCAAGAGAGTAATTTTGACAAATGAGAAGTTTTTCATCAGTTTTCTAAGTACAGTGCCTCCCACAGAATCCAGATGGGTCACAAACGAAAAGTATAAACAACAAACACTTAGTTTTGCTGACCCAATTTCTCACAGATAAAAAAGGCAATCCGTATAGGTAAAGGTAATAAGCCAAATTCTCATGCTTTCACTAGGCAAGTTTTTTACTTTGAAACGCGCTTACCCTTGATTTACCAACAAAAGGCTGTACCCTAAATTCTGTCTAATTACAAAGGCATCTTCTACAGCCTTGGATTGCAATAACATGAAGGTTGTGGGGCAATTCTGAGAATCTGCACTGTGCAGGGGGTGCTGGGGCTCAGCTGGCAGCGCTTACCTCAGCCAGGGCAGGCAGGCATCTCCTCTACCTAACTGCCTTCACCTTTTGTACCATTTCAGTTCCCTTGTGAAAGACAGATCTCTCAATATCAGAAAGATGTCAGTCTGTACACCCCTGGCTTGTTACACCTGCCAGCAGACAGCTCTCACGTCTCCAGTAATGCCCAGAATTTCAGGAGCAACGGGGAATGAAAACCTGAGAACTGAAGGAATATCTGCTCCTTCTCACCGCCTCGAAGTGGAGCACTAATGAGCTCCAGCAACTGCTTTTCCCCAACAGGTCATTTTCTCCTTCTGCCTGGCCAAAAAAGAAGAAAAAAAAAGATTGCATAATACTAGCAGGATATTCCCAATGAATAATACTAACGGGATCAAGCAATTAGAAGGAAGCAGGTATATTCACTTACAGCTAACAACTTGGAAAATGCCTGTCTTTCCACCCGAGTACTGAACTTGATCTCTTTTCTTTTCCTTTCCATCCTTTATTTTCAGCTCTGACCAAGGCGTCTTTTGTTTTCTTTCTGCTGTGTATACTTCAAGTTTTATGCATTTGATGTAAGCAGGGACCTGAGAGAGGATAGAAGTACAGAAAGTGACGGATAGAGCAAATTAGCAAAAGGGAATTATGGTTCTTTGGAAGCAATGTTATTTTTGGAAAGATGAGAGGCAGGGAAAGAGCAATATGAAAAACAAGTGCACGGTAAGAACATGATGCAGAAAGATAAGAACAAGAGGTGGAGGCAAATAAGAGGAAATCACACATGGTTCAGGGATGACATGCTGTTCATCTAGTACAGGGGAAAAAAAGGAGAAAAATGGACTGAAGTCAGAAACGGAAAGCAGAAATAATGAAACCCATAAGAGAGCACAGCACTGATATATTCGAGAACATTACCACCTTACCACCTTCTTATTTTATAATTAGTTGTCACAAAGATCAACGTGTTCTCTAAAGCTGCACCTACTTAGGCAACACACCGGTGAAAAATCCTTCTGCCTTTTCTCCAGGCTGCAGGTGTATGTTACTGGGCTGGGAGGGAACCGGGGACGGCAGCACCAGATAACTTACTGGAGCCTGATATAGGGGCTAACAACCGGGGCTTATAAAGCAAGCAAACAAAACCTTACTAGTAAACTCCTCCGGAAAGCACAGCTCAGACAGCTCCTAGAGGCAGCAGCATATATGTGCCTGCCCAGAGTGGTTTTACACAAATTTGTTGCCATCGACTCCGTACGATTTTTCTTGCAGCTTTTGATTTGTGCCAGCAGCTCTTCAGCGTCAGGAGTACTAAAATTTACCCAAAGACATTTATGTCTCGAAATGCATCTAGGAAAACAGTTATTTGCATTAAGAGAACAGCCAGCAAGCAATTCATTAACAAGACAGAAGAGAAGTATTAATCATATCATTCTGTGGCTCATTAAGGGGGGAGAAAATACAATAGCCTCAGTGCTGGGTGTTAAAATGCAAACCATAACAATTGCATTTATTGTGGCAAATATTTTCAAAGGGGTTTCTTCAGAAAATCTCCCCTTTGATTGCAGCGATGCTTGTACGGCAAACATCTCCGGGCTGAAAAGGCAAGAGAGGCATTCTTTTAAGTAGTCAAAATGACAATTTCCAGTAAGAGCGAGGAAAATCACCAAAACGATAAAAACATGAGGAAGATGCATGGTAAAAGAGCAGGGCAAGAAATGATAGATACACTAACAACCTAATCCCAATCTGTATCGTGAGAGCACAGCAGAAGCCCAAGGAACACCCTGAAGAACCAACATCCAGTGCCTCGCTGTTTTGCATTTAATTCTTTGCAACTGTGCAGCATCCAGGGACTCTGCCAAGAGCAGAAGACGACAGAGGTGCTGTCTGTCAACGGGGATGCTATAAGGGGAAGCAATGGCCACGTGCTACTTGCACGGCGCTGAGACAAAATTCCTGCAGCAGAAATTAATGTGGACCCTTCACTCCTGGCGCTGATACTGGATGAATGGTTAGAAAGGTTTTATCCCAACAGCCTCTTTCCCTGGTTATTCATAAGGTTATTATTTCCTGGCTTTCATTGTCTTCACACAGAGGGATCACTCCGGGTTTTCCAGAGGCAGGTGAAGCCTCAGCACGAATGCAGAGCGATGGGGAAGCTGGACGCTGGGGCTGCTCTAACAGTAAATATGTGCCAGGTCTGCTGTGGCACTTCAGTCTCCAGAAAACGACATACAGTAATTCTCTCTCTTTCTTTCTCCTTATTCCATTCCAGCCTGGCATTGCCTGGTTCTGTCTCCATGATCTGCAGTGGGAAAAGGAGCTTTTTTGCACTGTAGCATCTACCGTGGCAATAATTTCAGGGAGAACTTTTCACATCCTGGATGTTCAGAGAAAATGGATACAAGCAAGTCTTGCAGGCAACTAGGGCACCGCATTTTGAGATTTTCCTGTAATGCTCTGCCCCAGATTATTTAAGCAGGTATTTTATGAGAGTTCAGTTCTATTCTGTGGGAAAGCAGGCAGGACGAAATGTGCACAGGAGTAGCAGACTGCTGTAATTAAAGTACATAACCAAAGAAACGGCTACCAAGTTTGCCTCACGTTGCAAAACCCAGACTGCTGACCTCCTTTCTCTGTAAACTTTTATCTAATCTCTTTTCCCTCTCTCTTTGCGCTTGTTTTGGAAATTCTACGTCCTGGCCTTAAAAATTCCTAAGTATTTGAAGGCACGAGGTAAGCAGCGCTGTGAACCCACCGCTTTCAGCTTGCAGCAGCGGCAACTGCTCTAGCACCGGACTCATTTCAGATGAATGAATTTTATTTTGCCATCACGGCGGTGAAACCAGCCTCCGCAGTCACCGAACCACCAGCGAGCACGCACATACTCAGGAAGGTTCAACAAAGAGATTCAGCCGCCGATAGCTGGCAAATAGGGCACCCATTAAAGAGATGAGAAGACCGATAGGCGCCTTGTTCTACTTTTGTGGGTAGTGTCTAATAGCTCACTGACCTCCAAGGGGGAAAAACGCCAGTCACATGAGACCGGGAATCGGCGGTGCTGCGAGCGAAGCCAAGAAGTGGCTCTGAATAACATCAAGCAACCAGGAGTGCCAGAGTGGTTCAGACAAGTGCTCTCTGCATGGCGAGGCAACGCGAGATGGAGTAGCTGATTTTCTTCTCCCACTTGGAAAATACACCCCCAAAAACTTATCACCTGCTAGGATCAAAATGTTTCTGGATTCATTTACTCCATTACCCAAGTGAACTCTCCGGAGAATTAAGCAATAGTTTCCTTGCCTCATATGGACTAAACCTAAAAGCTTGGTAAACATTAGTTTTATCTCACAAACCATAATTTTTAATTGCTAACACGCATAGGAAGGGCATAATCCTCCGCTGATGATATCATAGTCTACTGCCATGGAAATGACTGCAGTACCATAAACACAGGTTTAAGATGACCTCACTTTAGGAGGAAAGAGGGAAATTTCAGAGGAATGTGAATGGCATTGGGAATAAACACAGAGAGATACTATGCAGTGAAAACATTCTCTTACTAGCTGGGTGAAGTACAGAAGGGGAAGATGACAGCGAGGAGAGCAGTGGGAGCTCTCCTGTCCAAGCAGCGTATTGCTGCCTCTGGATATTCAAGCACAGAACCCTCTGAACTCATGTCAGGGTTCCTCTCCATCAACCACTGCAGACAGGAGTGAAATCCCTGCCCTGACAGGCTTGCAGGGTAACCACATGGGCATGAACAAAGCACGGCTCTGAGAACGCAGGGCAGGATCACAGAACAGCACTGGAGCTGGAATGCTTCCTAGAATGAGTAAGTGCCTCAGAAGTGGGAGGAAGAGAACCATGCAGTCTCCTGAAGCACACAAAATAACATGAAGTCAGACGCAAATTCAGAGGTACAATCTCAGCGTGGCAAGTGCTAAGCGTTTTGGCACGGGCTCAGGAAAATCCATATATTTAACCTTCAGCTCTGAAGTAACCGGAGAGGCGTCAAACAACTGATGGACTGGAAGCTGAAAGCTGGGGGTGAGCTCCGTGTCGCCGTGAGCGGGGAATGCTGAGGACGGCGCAGGACCCTGAGCTGGGATGAGAAAAGAGCTGGGAACAGGGAGTGGAGAAATGTAGAAGGCGATAATGATCTCACTTAAGGAGAACCTTTCATCTTGAAGGATCTCAAAGCAATTTACAAACTTAACCAGACCAGACACTGCAGCTGGTAGGAGCAGAAGCAGACATCTGGGAACTCATTCATGGGAAGGAGGAGGTAACAGGGGCCTTGCTGGGTGCTGGATCTTCCAAAACGCTGGGAGAAGACAGCAGGGCTAGAGCAAAGCTTTTCCCCGCACCTTGCCAAGCAGCCCTGTGAGAAAGCTGCAGAAAGCAAGCAGGCAGCCAGAGCTGGCAGAAAGAGAAGCAGAAAAACAGGGGCCCTCTGGACAGCTGGGGAGCTGTCACGGTTCGCCTTGCAGCTTCCCTGCCTGTTTTCTCAGCCCCAGCTCCACAGCTTCTTCACACCTCCTGCAGGAAAACCTCATGCCCTACCTGGCATTTCTGCCCCTTCAAAACCTTTTTCCTACCTCTCTGCGAAGCCGATTCCACCCACTCTTGCTCCCCAAGCTCCAAAATGTTTTCCAAATGAGCAGGAGGACAAGTAATGGGAAGAAATGACTTCAGCTATGGCATCTGTGTCGTGCAGGCCTGACGGCAGTACTATGAGGGGTGTTCTTTAGCCAAGAGCACCACTAAATACATACTATTAAAACTGAGCTAGGTAAGTCTAAAACACGAGAGTCTCATCAGTGACTGCTGAAACGGGGTCGCTTTCAGAGGGAAAGCAGGTGTTGCAACACGACCAGCCCTCCTCAGACAGGACCCGCAGCATCCTCTGCCACACAGACAGCGGTTTCCTTCACAAAGTGCCAGCTCTGCTCGGTGCTGCGCTGTCTCTTCCTTGTGGTTCGTAAACTTGGCTGCAAACGCAGCTCTTCTCATGGGTTAAAAACAGTCCTCGGTGGCCTCAGCCTAGATATCTTGTGTTAATTTGAGAAAAATCCACCCAGACCTTTTCCTCCCCACCCTGCTTCACCTCTTTAATGTTGTGATGTTTCTGTTAGAAGCACTTTGCTGGAAGCTCTTCAAACCAGGGCAGAACAGCAAAGCAGAGAGCCTGAGCATCCTGCATGCGCTGCACACGCAGACTTTGCTAGGTCAGAGACGAAGATGAGGGAACGAAGGCGCTGAAATCAAGCCCAGATTTTTCACTATTACATAAACCAAACAATTCACAGATGACACATTCTCTCATGCCTTGATGCCTTTCTCTGGATCCAAAAGATTAATTTCCTCAACTGGACTAAGCTTGTATTCCTTCACAGTTGTGCTTTCCCATGCTGCTGGCAACGGCAGATTGACTAGAATGAGGAGTGGCTGCTGCAGGGGAAGCATTACAGATAAAAACAAAAACACAAACCAAACGGATTTGAAGGATTCTAGAACACTTTTCTCTGCTGCTAGGAGAAGCAGAAGAGCAGAAAAAAAAAACAAAACAAAACAACACAACACATGAAAGCAAGAACAAAAACATTAAAATGTGGTGACTGTGCATGCCTGAGAAATGGTGGAAATGAGAGCATGTGTGAAAGACCTGGAAACAAAGCAAAGGAGAAAATCAAGTCACATGTGAGACTTTCCCTGCTACCTCAAAAGAAACATCCGAAAATTCCTTTTCACATTCCTGCAAAAGCCTGAAATCATTGTCCCAGATATTGCATTTCAAGGAAGAAAGCACATCAGAACTTAGGATTTCCAAGGAGCCAGCGTCCTTTATTTGAGCACTTTGCTGACAGGAGCCACCACTAGAGGCTTACGAGGAAGATGCCGGATCTCCCCGCGGAGCTACCTTTCCCATTTCGCACAAGCAGAGATCGTGCTCTTAGCGAGGACGACTCGACACAGCCGTTGGCTGCTCTGGGCTGTTAATTCTGGCTGCGAATTTGTCACTGCTGTCCAGTCTGGCTACACACTGCTTCGCAGCTCGGCGCTTTCTCCACCATCTCTTTCTTCTCTCACTGAGCACCTTCAGTCACTCAGTTCGCTTTTTGTAGACGTTATTAATGACAGTGCTCACAGCAGGGGGCTGGAAGCCAAAACTTTTAATTCTATTCCCTAGAAGCCATCTGAGAGGAGGGAAGAGGTCCACCAAAAACTAAGGTTTCAAATCTTGCACACTGCAACAAACACAGTTTTCCAGTAGTTGGGCCACGGTCTCATTCTCTTGAATTCAAGTGAAAAGCTCTTGCGACTTCCCAAGGCCTTTTTTTTTCCATCTTACATTTTGTTCTTTGCTTCTGCTGTTTTCAATTGCCATGCCAAAGTTTCTCCTGTTTATTCTAATTGTTTTAGTGTGTCTGACTCTCATTGGTTTATATGTTTAGTCTTGTCCTGATTTAATACGAATTAAAATGCCACCGCCACGACCAGTCTGCAAATATGAGTCAGAAGAGAAACTATTTCACTAACACTATGGACGGCACCCGCCTGGTTTGGTATCCTGATCGTATAGAATAATGCCGGTTTTGTTTTCTACTACTATTGCCTGGTGTTGCCAATGAAGTGTTGATTGCGACCGTGCCCACAAATATGTTTTGTTCCTGGTCCTCTGAAGGCAAAAGAGTGTGGTTTGGTGCATGTATGTACGTGAGGCTGTTTTGATTATACTCGGTTCACTTTAGAAAACCCACATTCTGCCACTGCAGCGCTACAGGACAATGAGAGAAGAATTTCCAATGGGAACAGTATTTTAAAAGCAAACCACTGGGCCCCTTCCCTTTAAAAGAATGTTAAGGCACACTACCCTTTCTTCTGAATTTGATTATTTCTCAGAATTACATCTGAATGTTGTCTTCAACAGAAGGTTCCCTTTCTTTCCCTTCTCACTCATTATGTAAGGCGTAGCGAATTTCAAATTGCACATTCCCGTTGCACACAGACCTTGCGCTTCTTCAAATCATCGCTTTGCTGCGCTGAGTAAAAACACTGGATGGTAACTTCTTTCGTTTGCTGAGTCTGGCTACCACGTGTCCGACGGCGGCTTCAGGCTTGTCCTGCGGATTGTCAGTACCTTGCCTCTGAATTCCTGGGAATATTTCACATTTAATGTCTGCCACCTTTAGCGTCGAGTTCTCCAGAGAGAGGGTGATGTCTGTGTTCTGGAGAGCCAGCATCGTACCCCACCAGCTCGAGTTACAGCATTGCATCGTCTACATCTGGCAACGCGCTTATCTTCTAGGGAGAGCAGGCTTCAGTCCTGAGCGGTGAATAAGCCCATCAAACGCAGCGTGTCCAAAAATGTGCCTGACCTCCTTCACACCACTCTCCCTGCTAATGAGGTTTACTCAGCCTCTTCCAGCAGATGACAGACGAGCAGTTAACACGCTGGCCTTGCTCTCCACGTCTTCTCCTAGCTAAAACCTCGGCATAAATAACAAACTCATGAAAATCTGACGCTCTCTTGTCCCCACTGAAACGAACCCTAGCTTTAAACCTAGCATACAGCCCCCCCCACACTGCAGGAATAAAAACAGTCAAGAAAAAACTCTCCTGGTATCAGTCCTAATCTGGCAGGTTTTTAATAAAGCTTGCTTATCACTCCCTGCTTCACTGCTTTGCTCCCCACTTAGAGGCATCCCTGCCCACAGCTTAACGCTTTCAGGTCATTTCACCAAGACTTCTGTAATGCTGGATGCATTCAGACTCTGTCTACACGGGTACTAAATGCAGATTTCAGTCTGACTAAACACTTGCCAGCTAAATTTAAACCCATTCTTTCCCCGAGTTTACGAAGTGCCTGAAATCCTGTGCTCGTAACCGAGAATGAGGCTGGCCATTCTTTTCCCGTTGACTCAAATTAGCTTATCACTAATAAAAAGCCCTCCACTGCTCCTAAGTAGAGGCGAATACTGGTGAGTCAGATACATTCTTGCGATAGCATTTGTTCAGTTTAAGAGACTCTCAGCTGACTGGAGAGTGAAATGGCTTTTTCTTTCAACCACTTAATCTCAGCGTTACAGCATCTACGGCTACAACCCCCGGTTTAATCTCTCGTTACAGTACGGCCAGTTAATGAGCCTTCAGATCAGTGCCCGCATTTCCACCATCGCAAACTTGAAGCTAACAAAGCACACGGGAGCTTTCTCTTTGTTGGCGTTTTGTTTTGTTTAACTGGCAAGAAAAAGCCCAGACCCGTGGTTGGCAGTAGCGCTTAAAGTGGTAGGCAATTTTTGAAGTTTTTTTTTTCTTTCCCACATTTTAGAATGAAAAGGAGTTTATTGAGATTACAGGACCATGCCTTGTGTTTCAACGTAACGTCACAAGCATCTGATCACTCACACACACGTAACATCAAGATCAGTTCTCCAATATCTTACTCTGACTTAGAACACAACTATTCCTCCTGGAAAACTGCCAGTGCGTGCTGCAGGTTACATAAAGCATTAAATCTTTCTGACACAGCTTCTATGATTTTTAAAGTGTTTTTACAGTGCACGTCTATGACCGCATTGCACTTACTCCCCAGCATAATCTTCTAATCACGTCTTCTACACTTTCTTGACCCACAGGCTTTGATTGCCTGCTGATTCACATTGAGGAATCACTTTTTTTTTTTACTGCAGGATTCCCAGCAGAGCGAGCTGATGCAGTCCAGACACATATACTTTTAACTCCTATGTTAACCAAGTCTGCGTACAAAGCTTAAAACCAGATGTGTTTAATATAGTGCAAATAAAGGACTGGTTTGCAAGTTTACTGGGGCTGACAAGGTCAGGCCGTTTAGGTTAGCGTTTGCACCGCTGCCAACTCTCACTGTTTTGTTTGAATTCTTCCAATATTTAGTATTCATTAGAAAACCCAGGCTGCTCGAACCAAAACTTTGTTTTTTCCAACTTTGTTTTATTTTATAAAAACTTTCTAAACCTTACCTACGCACTAACAAAAATGGCAATGAGGCCCGAGTACCCCCTTCTGAAAGCAAAATGACCAGAAGATGAATCAAGAGGAATGAAGACGTTCCTTGAAGCAAATAAATAATTAAATCAGTTTAAAAAGCAGAGGTGCTTGGTTTCCTGAGGGCTTCTTTCCGTCTCTTGATGTGAATGGCTGCGAGCAGCTCAGCAGGCTTTCTCTTTCTCTCTGTTGCTGTCCCATGAAGCAGAGTCTGTAAATAATCAACTTCTGACCTACTTTTTTTTTTTTTTTTTTTTTTTTCCAGGGGCCGGAGTTTCTTTCCGACACGAAGCCTTCTTCCTCGCTTTCCTTGCGGGCCCAAGTGCTTTGAACCGAGGTGCCCCGGCCGACCACCTTCGGTTACCTTCACCAACGGTTTCAGACCCCTGTGCTGACGGAGAGCGGCAGAGCTGGAGGTCTCCCAGGCAGATCGCTGCGGGACACGGCCTGCCTCCTGCCTGCCTCAGAGCCCCCCCCCCCGGCCCCTTTGGCCCCGCAGTACCGAAGCGGGGACCCCCCCCCCCCTCCCCCGGCAATGCAGCGCCATGCAGGCGGTACTGACCTGACCAGGTCGGTGACGCAGGATCCCACCACCACCACCTCGGCAGCCATGGGGCCGGGAAGCGCCGGGCCTGCCCCTTGCCCCTTGCCCCCTGTGCCCTAGGCCGCAGCAGGCCGCGCCGCGCTTCCCCGTCACCATGGCAACGCCCGGCCCTGAGAGGCGGGGGCCTTCCGCCGCCAGGGCTGCCCTGCGCGAACGCCTGCTCGCGGCGGAAAAAACAAAACAAAAACAAAAACAAACAAACAAAAAACCACCCCGGCAGCGCGGCGGCCACTCTGCGGCGAGGCCCCCTCCGGCCCGGTTGGGGGAGGGGGAGAAACAGCGGCGGCGGCGGGGGCGCGCACGCCGGGCGGCGGGGCGGGCGCGGGGGCGCGCACGCCGGGCGCGGCCGTTGCTAAGGGGCCGTAGGTAATGGCGGGCCCGGGGCGGGGGGGACGGGCGGCCCGCAGCGCCTCCGACGGCCCCGGGGGAGCGGGAGGGGCCGGCCCCGGCCCTCGTCGTCCCCCTCCGGGGGGTGAAAGCCCCCAGGGGGCGGAGGGGGGGCTCCCCGCGGCCTGGAGCGGGCAGCCGGGGCGCCCCGGGCCTTGTGGCCGCAGCCCCCGGGGTGGCCGGAGGCAGGGCAGGCTGCAGGGCTGCGTCCCGAGCGGGATGGGGCTGCAGGGCTGCGGCTGGCCCCTGTGAGCTTCCCCGCGTCGGGTTCCGGGGGGGGGAAGCAGCCTGGCGAGCTGTAATTTTTTATTATTATTATTATTATTTTTTTTTAATCTTTCTAGGTTCGGTTTGGGTTCTCTTCCCAGTAGCTCTGGGGGAGAAATGGTGTGCGTGGGGGCTGAGCTTTACAGGAATTAGGCTGTTTTGTTATGGTTTGTAAAGCCCTGTGTTTACAAAATAAATGCGTGAGTTGAACCCATAGCGAGCCCCTAAGTACTGTGTGTTAAACCGGCTCGTTACATAGGAGGTGTTACAGACCTGGAAAAGCGGTGCAATAAAACCAGGAGCCATGCCTGGGAGTCATTGACATCTTCTTTTGATGGTATCTGCAGGATTTATTAATGAAAAGATAACAAATCTCATCCCGTAATTCATTTTGGAAGGTGTCTCTATTCATCTTTGGTCCCCACATGTTTTTCTTTGTGTCATGGCCTTGCCCTCATAACGTTCACAGTTCCCTCAAAACGTGTCGCATAAGCAGAACCACCTGTGAGACCTTTGTGTATAAAATGCTAGAAGGATAACTTAATTTTCGGCATGCTTTTCATGGCTTCCAAAGCGTTCAGCAGTCCAGCTGGCCCCTCTGTCTGACGTTACTCTCCCTACAGTAGAGCTGGTGCCATGAAATGTGCCCAGTTCTAGCCAGCCTGGCACAAAACCTAGCGTTTTCGTTTAAGCTCATTACCTGTTCAAGTTAAGCTGTTGGCCTTCGCGTTGAAATAGGTCAAGCCTGGGCTTGTGTTCTCAGTTCCTTTAGGTAAGGATAAAGGTGAGGAGGCAGTCGTTTGGGGCAGAGGAGTAACAAACATGAAGTAGTGTCTCGAATTGCCATAGGTGTTTGCCAGGCAAGCTTCGGTTGTTGCCCATTGTCAAGGTAAATTGTGTGAAGAGAGCTAGTTTTACATTAGTATACGGATATTGACTCTTCAGCTTCTTTAACTGCCATAATATGTAAAAAACAGTGTATTAAAGGTAATTACTATTTTTAGGAAATTCTTGTTATTTTTGTTCTGAAAGAGCCTGTCCTTTGCTTTATTCAGAATAGCTAGGGTAAGTCCTCCTTGTTGAGCATTCATTCATACTTCTTCAGTGTGAATGGCTTTCATGAGAACAAAACGTGTAACTCAAATGTTTAACGTTGCTACCAGTTACAGGGAACGATCAGTTTGTAAAATATCCACTAGTTATCAGCTAATGCTTGTAAACGGAGCATTAGAAACAACAGAGAAGCATTGTGAATACAGCACTCCATATGCAGTGTTATTTGTGAATGTAGATGAGTAATTAAGAGGTTGTCAAGTCATAGAATAGAATCACAGAATAGTTTGGGGCGGAAGGGACCTTAAAGATCATCTAGTTCCAACCCCCTGCCATGGGCACGGATGCCACACACTAGTGGGTTGTGCCTGTAATTTTGTAAGGAAGTAAATACAGTCTGCAGGGCTGTTTTTCAATTGAATGGGTTTAAAAAATACATATATCCACTAATGGTCAGAGTCTAAGCATTGGGTCTTCTGGCCAACTTTCCACTGTCGCTGTGACGTTACGCTCAGTTTTTTGTGGTTGTGATTGCATGACTGTAAAACTGCAAAGTTCAATTAATTTTCAGATGGAACTGTGCGCCCAAGAACATGATAAAAAGTATTGAATTTGCATTTTCATAGGTTGCTTTCCCTCTTCTTCTGTTTCGCCTGCCACAGTCTGTAGTAGTCCACAGTGTCTAGCCTTTCTGCATGGGACTGGGTTAAATTACCAGCATGCTCAGTGTCTGCATTTCATCTAAAAAGCAGCAGGTTCTAAAAGCGTCGTTAGAGGCCTAACTGATTTAGCATAAGGCCATGCAATTGCAAGCACCTCTGAAAAAGCTGTGCTTAAAATTTCTGTATAATTTCTCTTGTGCCCGAGGATGCCTTTCAGCATGTGGTGGTATCACTGAAAGAAAAGCAGCGCTAGCCTTTGAAGGAAACCTGAAATGCTTTAAGTAGCAACCTAGTGGAGTACCGTGAAAGTAATACTGCTTATGGTTATACTCATCGTAGTTGTATTAGATGTTACCAGTGAAAATCTGGAGAGAGAACGAAGCCCTTGCTCCCGCTGCAATCAGTAATTTTTTCTCCCTTATGACTCTTGCACAGCTCAAGACGAGAGGAAAGAGGAACGTCCTAAAATGTCACCTGAAGTTGCCTTGAACAGAATTTCTCCTGCTCTTTCACCCTTTATTTCCAGTGTGGTCAGAAATGGAAAAGTAGGCTTGGATGCTACTAATTGTTTACGTATTACAGACTTGAAATCTGGGTAAGTGTTTGAGTTCCCTATCCAAAAAGAACATCCAACCCCTAATAACAGTTCAGATGTCTTTTCAGGAGTGATTTTTATTAGGTCAACAAGTATGTAAGCATTTCCAGTCTATCTGGAAGTGACATACTATCTGGATTGTTTTGTGTGATTTTTTTTTTCTTATTACCATTTTGCATTTTGTGGGATTTAATTTGTCATATTGTTGGCAATAATAATCTTGTTAAGACACTCTCATCGCTGCCACTTGATAGTGCTGGTTTTCAGCAGCAAGATAGTTACAAACGCTTTTTCCTTTTGTTTATCGCTTGCTTACTCAATCTTTCCTGTAAATTAAAATCTCAAAGATAAATTTGTATGACCTTAGCACAGTTATGAATATGGTAAATAAGAAAATAGAAAAAACAGCGCCTTTATCTGACCTTCGTTAAGATCAGTACGTCAAGTGGCTGTAGGCTGTAGTGTTTGAAGTAGGCCAGGCTACTATTTTTAGCTTTAATTCTAGGAGGATGCATGGTAGGTCTCAGAAGATGATGAAGTTTGGGGCCCACATGTGGAAAGGGACTCTGTGTAACCTCTGTGAGTAATACATGGGGGAAGTGAAATGTTAAACGGAGACTTTACTTAGGATGTTGTACAGAGAGGGGAGACCTCGAGGTGGCTGATAAAAGAGTTGTTCAGGTGACAGGTATCAGAAATTGCTTTATTCTTCCAGGGCTGGGCATCTAACCACATCCCTGATTGAGGTACTTATTTGAGACAGGAGTACAAAGCCTGAAATTATTTTGGCCTAAGGTGTCTAAATCACCACTTTGATGCAAACTACTGGTGTGTGTATCGTTTTGAATGATAGCTGAATCCACTAGATCTTGAGAACCACCATAAACCACTGTTGTTTAAACTTTAGTTCTGCTGAACAGTTTAATGCGCTTCTGTAGTCTGCCTTGTTAGGGCTTCATGGAGAGTTTGGGATGTGCTTTTCCAGTACTTACAGCGCCTTTTTGGGAAGGAGGTCCGAGTTCTGTGGTTAGTTGGAAAAGAATCATTCCCTCCTCTCTAACGTGCTGTGACAGAGTGCAGGTTTACTCGGAGGTCTAAGAAGCTCTTACTTTGTGTTGTCTGGTTTGGCTTTTAGGCTCGCAAATTATGCAAGGCAGACTGAGCAGTTACACGTCTGCAGCTCTTGCTTCACACTCGGCCTTGCTTTCTCTTGAACTGACCTCAGCAGGCTCAGCTGTTGAATCTGAAAAAGGAATACCAGAAACCAAACAAAACAAAACTAGGGAGAATGCACGGCTGTAGCCTGGTAATGAAGGCATCAGCTTGTCAGGGGGTTTTGCTCAGTGCCTGCTGACTGCTTATGTTGCCTTTAAAATAATAGATAAAAATAAAGCAGCGTTTTCTAGCTGACTTTTCAGAGGTATTTTTAGTAACTGTCTAAAGTTTTCAGCCAGTGATCTTACTGAGGGGATCCTGGGTTTGCTTTGATAACTCTTGAATGTTTTCCAAGGGTTTATTCTTTAACTTAAACTAAAAACCTGCCCCCAGCTGTGCCTGTCAGCCCAACCCAGTGATTCAAATTCTGTAGTAACTGTATGGAATATGGAACGTAGAGCGCAAATACAGCCCCTGAAAGAGATTATCCCACATCTTGTTTAAAGGCATAAGCTCTGCTATATGCACGTGCCAGAAATCTTTTTTCTTTTACTGGAACACAGAAATACACCTCGTTTTTACGTTGGGGTTTCTGTATAGCTTGAGGTTGCTAGGAGCTGAAGTTAGGATAATCAAGATTTTGCATTTATTTGAGAATTATTTTTAAGGTGGTGGTGTTTGGTGCAACTAAGTTTATCTAAACTATTCTAAGGCATGGTTCATTAGCAAACAATTCCTTGAAATTTCTTTAAAATGTAGAATTTCACACGTGTGCAGTTTTACGAAAGGTTTTTATTTGTTGCAAAGAAATTATTGACTTATTTGTAGTAGAATGTTTTGAATTTATGTATCAGTGTGGAAGTTCCATGTGATTTATTCATTTTTGATGTCACTTAGCAGATGAGCAGTATAAAACTACTTAAAGGACGTAACATGGGTGCATCACAGAATTGGAGAAGTCCCACACATAACATCTACTTCAGTGGTCTCTAAGTTAACCTTTGGTGTAGGAGCCTTGGGAATCCACAGACTTTCTGAGACACTCAAGTCAATCGATTAACAAGGAAAACCACAAACTCACACATATCGTTGACAGATTTAAATTTGCCACTGGGTATTGCCTCTAAAGGAGAAATTGTTAGGTCTCTGAGCGTCCAAAGGTTGAAAACCATTAGTCTACTCTGTTCTCCTATCCTGACTTAATGCAATTATTCAAACTCCTGTGTACTTCTACTTTAAGCTTCTTGGAAAAAGAAAAATGACAATTTTGAGGAAGTAGGAGGCAGAGACAAATGTAGGTGATAACAACATGAAGAATCAGAAGTGTAAGAATGTAGAGGTTGGACAGAGAGAAATGAGGAGAGCAGTTACGTTAGAGTAATGGGGGTGAGGTTCAGAGTCTTAACTGCAGGACTCCCTTTGGTTTCAATGGTGCTAAATCAGGCTTTGCACTTAGAAAGTGGAACTGGATGGTGAGAAGAGGCAATAGATGGAATGTTTGAAATTTAATAGTCAATTCTTGACTTCAAGTGAATGTGACTGTAAGTACTGTCAGTGTAGAAACTTTTCCTTGGAATGGTGACTGTTTATTGACATATGAAAGGAACATCTCCCCAGAGGCTGATGTATTACAGAATGTGCAGATATTTTATAATTTAACTGTAGCGTTGTGTGGAAGAGTAAAAGACAATTGGTATCACCCTTAAAATGGTAATATCTCTAAGGTAGTCATCTCGATAGCTGTTAAATTTGAAAACAAAGACTTCTGGAAGCTTCTGGGTTCATAGGTAGGGGTGAGAAGGTTGAGGCCAGGAACTGCTTGACTGCTTCACTGCCATGTAACACACTGTTACTCTGAGAGCAAAGGAGGGGTTAATGTGGTGCTCCGCTTCCCTCACCAACCAGGGCTTCACAATGGGTATCCAAACATACAGACTGAAGATCTGTCCATTCTCAATTCCTAAGTTTTAGAAACTGGTGCTGTGGTTCACAAGAATAATGGCAACATATTGAATACAGCAGCATCTCCAGCCCCTTGCCAATTCAGGGCTCTGTTTTCTTCATTCTCAGCTCCGAAGTGGAAGGAATTGCCCATTCATTGGCGCAAGATTGCGTTCCAAGTTCATAGCCTATCGTGTCGTTTGATTTTTGGTTTGTAAGTGGCAAAAATATATAAAGTCTTTAATTATTTGAAGAGCCAATCTATGTGCCAGATGCTTTTAGTTACGAACTTACTTTCTGCTTGTTCTAACTTATTGCTAAGACTGACTAGTTTCGTTGTGTGTTACAAATTGTATTAGAGAGCTGATGTTAGATTAGAAGTATGAATTATGAAATGTTAATGTGCCGTGCTTCCAAGTGTGGGACAGAAATAGATCATAGTAAGGAAATCCTATTGTTTTGCAGCCTTTGAGTATGTAAATAATTTATAATAACATGTTACGGTTCCGTAATGTCTGTGTGTTTTACAAACTCGTCAGACAGTACTAGTCTCATCAGACACACAGATTTACATCTATGAGCAGGGCCTTCAGGATCAAGTTCTGCTCACAGGAATTATATGGCCACTGCTGATGCACGGTGAGTAAAGAAATAAGAGTACCCCTTAACTGGGCTCGGCAAAATGCCATACCAGGAAAGAAGGAGACTTTGCAATGGAAACAGTAATAAAAAGTTAGGTGGTGCATAGTTACCTGAAGTAGGATTTTATCAAGTCTGCAGGGTTATTATCTTTTTTCTTGTCAAAAGGGCTCCACAGTGAACAAAAATAGAAGCTTAGTGTTAGATCACATGTGAAATACAGCACCTTTAGCAGCATTGATTCTGATGATAAGAAAACCCTGGCAGGCATCTCTGTTGCATTAATAAAAGGCATTCTTTGAGATGTCAGAACGGATCAAAGCGTTTAACTCTTGCATAGGATATTACCTTGTTCTAGACCCAAAGAAAATACTGCTGCCAATTGAGTCAATGCCACAGACTGCATCATTCAGTGAATCTCCAATGGTGTCTCCTTGAAACCCATCTTAATTAGATATTAAAATCGACGCGTAACCAGCTGGATTATGGCTAAGGCATTTTTCTTTGCGTTTATACATACATACATTAATCATGGGAAAGAGGTTGAATAGGGAAAAGCGGTTATTAAGTAATTCAGAAATAGAAGGCATTTTCCTATCTAAAGGCTGTATAATTATTGTATAATGCAGAATCCAATTATTTAAGATGCAGCTGCTTTTCCTATGGCTTGTTACAATGGTGCAAGACATATCTGTGGTGGTGGTTGCCTCTGAGAACTTTTTTTCCATAGAGCTGTTCGAGAACCCATGATAGAGCCTTAAATTACGCTGCAAGCCTATTCTTAGTCAGCAAACTTTATTTTTTTTAATTACTTTGATGTGTTGTGCCAGGTGGAATTTCAAAATGAATGTAATGATTTTAAATTCTAGATATTAAGATTCTGCTTTTGTAGATATCTACTCATAACAAAGTTATAATTTTTGTACTTGTTTGGTTATACTTAATTCTTCTTAATTTCTTAATGAAAGTAGTTGTGGAATTTTTAGGTAACTGATTTGTAGTAAGTCATCTTGTTACTTTGTTCCTTACATCTGTCTGATTCGCCATTGTTCTCTGCCTCTCTTCTTGATACTAAGCCATGTTTACAATTAGTTACGTTCTTGAAATCTACCTGAGCAGGGGTCTAAAAGTGTGCTGTACTACCTGGAGTAGATTTTAACATGCACAATCACTATCAAGCTGTAAGAAGATATTTTTAACCTTATTGCCCCGCTTCCCAGCAATGATTTACCTTTTTGTGTTATCAAGTAGACTGCAATGTGCTTTGGTATTTCCCTTTCTTTGGGGCATTTCCCTTTTCAAAGTATTTCATAAAATATGTAAAATGCATATTTAATGTTATTTTTTAGCTGTGAAATACTATTACAGCACTGTATAAGTTATTTAAAGCTTTCACTTTATCATTTGTCTTTAATTTTAAGTGAAAGATTCTACTTCCATTAAAGGAGAAGATTCTTAGTCCATCATTCCCATGTGTGTCTATAGGTAGGTTTTTTCAGGTGCGTTCTGTTTGCTTGCGAAGTTAAACAAGTCTGACTCTTTTGAATGTAATTACCCTGAAAAGTTTTTAAAATAATTATGCTGTGAGTAAAATGTTGTGAGGCCAGGCTGGATGGGGCTTTGGGCAACCTGGTCTGGTGGGAGGTGTCCCTGCCTGTGGCAGGGGGTTGGAATTAGATGGGCTTTGGGGTCCCTTCCAACCCAAACATTGCTGTGATTCTGTTGAAGGTATGGTCTTTATGTTCTTTACTGTTATATTGGATAAATCAAACTTACCTTTTCTATAGAGTAGGTTGTTTCATCACAGCTTCTGATAATGAGTGTATTTCTTCACTACAAGGAATCTGATTACTAGTAGTTTATACTATTGTCGCTTTTGTTTTTCAAGTGAAATTGGGCAGACTGAAGCCTGTTCTATTGTTCTGATGGGACAGTGCGAGAGAGTTGGGAATTTTTCTGTGCTGGGCCAAGAAGACGTACTGCTTGCAGGACTGCTCTCTTCTGCATTTGTTTCTGAATGTTGAAAGTAACAAAAAACCAACTTTACAAAAAGTAAATGTCTTAATTTAATTTTCAGTGTTTCATGTAAATTTTCTAATGGTTTTACAAATACTCTCCAAAAATAATAGCATTTTTTAACACCAGTTTTAAACAAGGTGCTTGGAAGTTGCTCACAGGAAATAAAAGAAGTGCTTGTCAGTTTTGAGTGTTAGAATCACAGAACTGTAGGGGTTGGAAGGGACCTCGAAAGATCATCGGGTCCAACCCCCCTGCAAAGCAGGTTCCTCAGAGCAGGCTGCCCAGGTAGGTGTCCAGACAGGCCTTGAATATCTCCAGCGAAGGAGACTCCACTTCCTCCCCAGGCAGCCTGTTCCAGTGCTCCGTCACCCTCACCATGAAGAAGTTCTTTCACATGTCAGTGCGGAACTTCCTGTGCTCTATCTTGTGGCCATTGCCCCTTGTCCTGTCCCCACAAACCACTGAGAAGAGGTTGGCCAAGTCTCTCTGTCTCCCACCCCTCAGGTGTTTATACACATTGATGAGATCCCCTCTCAGTCTTCTCTTCTCCAGGCTGAACAGACCCAGGTCTCTCAGCCTTTCCTCATAGGGAAGATGCTCCAGGCCCCATATCATCTTTGTGGCCCTCCACTGGACTGTTTCCAGGAGATCCCTGTCTTTTTTGTACCGGGGAGCCCAGAACTGGACACAGTACTGCAGGTGAGGCCTGACCAGGGCAGAGTAGAGGGGGAGGATCACCTCCCTTGACCTGCTGGCCACGCTCCTTTTAATGCACGCCAGGATCCCATTGGCCCTCTTGGCCACGAGGGCACACTGCTGGCTCATGGTCAACCTGTCGTCCACCAGGACCCCCAGGTCCTTCTCCTCAGAGCTCCTCTCCAGCAGGTCATCCCCCAGCCTGTACTGATACTTCAGGTTGGTCCTTCCCAGGTGCAGGACTCTACACTTGCTCTTATTAAACCGCATCTGGTTTCTTCCTGCCCAAATAGGAGTAAATACGTGATTTTTAAAAGTAAATATAATACTAGTTAATTGTGCTAACTTGGACTTACTTGAGACATTTTTTTCCTAAGATTTTTTCAGCTTAAATTCTTTAGTATTAGGCCGAGACAGTGAGTGACTTCCTCTTGTCTGACCTAGCAGAAACTGAATATAGTTTCTTCCAGTTTTATGCTTCACTAACAAAGAGAAGAAACTCTTTGGTATGGATGCCAACTGTTTCTTTTATAATTTGTTTACAGAGAGCTTGATGTGTTTAAATACTAATGTATGTGCCAAATACATTTGGGAAGAAGTACCTTAGCAATTTATTTAAATGTCTGTCATGGCTATCTGTGCCTTGGTAACTCACGGAACACTTTCTGAAAGCCAGGGATTTTGTTAATATGCTGTAAGTCTGTCCAGGTCTTCCTGCTGTTATAGCAGATACCTGTCTTAATTCTCTGCTTTGTGCATCACAGCAGAAGAAAAAAACTTCTTTGTTGTGAAGTTACCTATTAGGAGAACTTGCTAAGCATCAAAACAACAATAGTTGAGTACCCGGTCCAATTTCTCTGTCTTCCAAACCCTTTTATCCCATGCATTAAAAAGTAATGCTGCATCTAAGCTGGACAGATCTCTAGTGTAGCATGGATCTTGAGTGTATGGTACGTTTGATCAGAAGCTACTGTTCTTCCAGCCTTTTGTATCCAGTTACACTTCGTGTATGCCTTACTCTCTCATGTGCATATAAACATAAATGGTATAACATTAAAAGTTGAATGTACATTTATAATGAAGCTTAAGGTTATGACTTTGGGGCTTAGTCTGTTTGTAGCTCTGATTTTCTGCTAAGTTTAGGTGCTTTAAAAGCATAGGAGATCATCAGAGACTCAACACACCAGCATGCAACAGTGTTTAAGATCTGATTCTGCCACATTTATATCACAGCAAGCAGAAATTAATGGGAATGCCCCTGTAAGCTATTTCTGAGAGTCAGTAACAATAATGAAGCAAACCACTAATTTTTGAAAACAGAATCTGAATGCTGTTGTGTAACTACACAACCATTCTCTAACAGTGTGGGAAATAAATACTGTATAGGCCTTTCATATAATATGTTGATCATTATGTAAGACTGCATAAAATTATTTGAAGGAGAGTTTCATTGTTATAGGAGTCTCTTGCTGGCACTTTGGTTGGCATCTGCCAACCATGATAAAAAGGAATTATATTTATTTTGTATTCTCTGAGAGAAGGGAATTTAATGAGTTCACTTGGGAGTATACTTCACAGATTTTCGTCTTCCTAGTATGTGGTACAGGAGTGAAAGAAGAAAAATAGACCACTAGGATTGGGTGTTCTTATTATTGTAAAATAAAAGAAACCCAATAAAATTTAACTAACTAAAGGATATTGCAGAATTCTATTATGGAGCAGATGGAAAAAAAAAGTGTATTTCCCTAATAAGACATAAAGCGTGTTCCTATGAATCCCTGCTTGCTTTTTTTTTTTTTTTTTTTTTAAGACAAAAATGTGACAGAGGACCTGTAGCTCTATTTTGGATGATAATTTCTTTGTTCATTGGAAAATAGGCTTTAGGCTGTGTCTTCAGTTCTGTAATATTTTATATTATCTGCTCTATGTGCACTTTTAAATTACCCCATTGAATGTATGTGCAGCTGGAAGCTATGGAGTTATGAATTGCAAAATGTGGTGATCCTTGCTTAGCCTAACTTTCATATCCAAGGAACTGAATTCTTGGTCGCAGCATTAACATGAGTTTCTTTCTTCTCAGAGTTTACAGAATCAGCAAATGACATAATTAGAGATCTATGACCAGAAAGCTGTGACAATATGCAGTTGGATGCAAACTTTGAAAGACAACGTGAAAAGAAAGGATATGGGATCACTGAACCCCTCCTAGTAATGTCTGGTTAGTTAAAGGGGGAAATATATAGGCATGGACTATGCTCTTAGTCCCTGTGCTTTTTCCTGATACTAAATCATTACATTTTCCAGTAAACCAAACAGTTCTGTAATGTGAAATAAAGACTCCCAGCTTCATTTTTTTTAAAGTCATTTATGGCTACTACAGGCAGCATTGGGAGCAATACTAATTCACTTAATGAAACTTAGGTTTATAATAGCTTGGATTTTGAGACTTGCTGTATGAATGTGCTTTCTGTGAATGCTGAAAAGATATGAAACTCCAGGTGGTAGACTGTAATTTCATTCTTGGCAAAGAATTGTTTTCTTTGCGTAATATAAAAGTAAAAACGTACCTTGTATGATTTTTTTCTTTCTTCAGAAACTGAATTCACATTACTGAGCAGTAGAACATGCAAGATGATTAAGTTCTAATTCATTAAAAAGTAACACATAATCAAATGGCAATTGTGGAAATAGGAAATAAGAGTTTGAGTTTGACAGGAGGGAAAGAAGATGAAGTAAACCCAAAGGGTGCATCTTCTGTGCTCTTCTCTGAAACTTCGCTTATGAATTCCAAGAATTTGGGATGCAGCTGGTCTTAAAGTACAATAAAGTAGTGCCTGTTCTTTGCCTGAACTGTTGACAGAAGCGTAGTTTATGGTGCTGTGAATTTGCTAGTTTAATTACCAAAACATTTGTCCACTGGAGAATGTATTACAAGTGTTATCCCATTGCAATTTGCTTGTTTCTGTTACTTTGTCAGTTGCTTATTCAATAAATTCTCCATTTTCTGGTTTCTACCATTCTTTTGGGGAGTATGTGCACTGTGTGTAGTTTTTAAGGGGAGTTGCAGTCAATTACCAGCGTATAAAAGATCTTGCTTACAAAAGTAATGAGTTTGATTGTAATAGATGTTTCTAAAGCATCTAAAGCATGTTTTGTTGGCGGCTTTCCTTTGTCGCTTGTTAATTATTTTTCTCAATTGGTATCATAATTGGATCCCAACAATAGAGAGCTCCAACCCTAAACTTTATGGATTTTACAAGTGCAGACTTGCACTTGAGAGATAGTTTGCTCTTCAGAGCTTTTCTTGCAAGTAGACTCGCAAATATATTAAATGTGGTGGTGGTTAGCAACTCCGTCTTCATTATTCTTTTTTGTCATGGCCATTTCCAACCTGTGCTGTGACTGGAAAAAAAGCTGTTCTAAAAACAGCCTTTCTAGGCAAAATGAACCGGGAATTTGTGGTACTAAATGAATCACGGTCTTGGCTTTTGCGCATGCTTTCATTCAGTGTGGAAGTTCTCTGAGATGATTTCAAAATGTATGTAGGTGCACTTGCTCATCTCCTCCCTCTGCAGTTTCCCTGTAGAGGCTATGCTGAATGCCCGCTTCTGGCAGGGGCAGCCGTACTTTGGGAGATTGCAGGGCAGCTACTGCAAGGTTGTGGCAGATGTGAAAGGTTTGAAGTTCTAGAAACAGGCCTAAAGCTTTCCCCGCCTGCAACATCTGTTTTGGCAAAGACCCCGTTCACATTAAGGAAATCTGCATCTACTGCTAAGATACAGCTGCTATAATTTGTTTTATTAATGGCAGTAGTCATTAGATGCCTTTGTGTATTGTTTTTAGTGAAAACAGGTTGCTGGCAGCTGAATTAATTTTAAATAGTTCTTTGAACTTTATAAAAGCTGAATATGCCCATGGGTGCAGTGGGAAGGTGAGGGGTGGTTTTCCTAGGCAGGGTGTTGTGCCTGGTATCCCACTTCTTTCTGAAAGTCCCAATTAAGATTCAGTGCATACACGAAAACATGAATATGTATATGATATAAATCAGCACTTACAGCAGGTGAAGATGTTGTTGGGAATATGTTTGGCGTATCTGGTGACACGTTGGAGTTTCCCAACTTTGAATTGAAATGCTTGTTGCCATTATGGATTATCACTCATGCTAACAGGACTGAAAATCCACATCATCATCATCGGTTTTGCAGTACCAAGAGTAGGCCTCTGGTATAGCTTATCTTTTATACTATTTGAGCAAACCAGCCAGGGTATTAATGAGTCTTAAGAAAACAGTGGCTCTAACCAGTAAAAAGGTGTTTGGAATAATTGATTCGGGTTTGTGTTTTCTGTGTTTTAAAGAAAGTATGTAAGTAGCAAGCACTCTGCATGTGGCTGGATTTTTATACTTCTCAGAAGCGGTGGTGTACAGTTTTATCGTTTAAATGGAAGCTCCTTTCTATCACGTTACATAATATGTATGTCTGTATAAAAAAGGGGAACTGAAGATGAGCATTAGTTGATTAGAATCTCTCCCATCTCAAATTTTGCCCAATTGATAGAATTTTTTAGTTCTGTTCTTTTTCAGCAGCAGCTGCTGGGTGCTACTCTTGTGTATCTGCAGGGCTCTGTAAAGCTTTGTACCTTGTGTGTAATAGGGAGTTGGACTGTGATAGAGGTTTTTACCGTTCATGTCAGCTTACTAAATTGTGATTTCCACCAATTTTCTGTTTTCCGATCCCTTTAAAAAATAAAACTAAAACTGTCACCTGCTGCTGGCCTTCCTCTCACTCTCCTTCCCACTTCTAATTATTCTTAATGGTTCTGTAGATGACTTACCCATCTGTTGTGAGTTCTGCAATTAATTCTTAATTAAATGGGATGAAATATTATGTCTTCAAGGAAGGAACACTGGAGCAGATCCCTATCTACAGAGATTGGAAGAAAGAATCAAAAAGCTTCTACGAAGGCTTTTCCACAGAAGCTTAACATTGATTTTTTTTATATTTTTTTTTCTTGGCAAATGCTGGAATAAGAGCTTTTGGTGGACTTCTGACTTTGCTGCCTATGGGAAAAAAAAATAATAAGAAGAAAACAACCAACACTTTCTTCTTTCTGCCTTTACTAGGGGGACACACATGGCCGAGCTCCAGAGCTTGTTTGCTGCTATTATAAACCATGGCAGTTCACCTGTTAGCAGGGATGCTCAAACTTTATTGCTCAGAAAATTTATATCTGTGGCAACTAGCTTGTATGCCAGGGTGCTAGGGGTTCTGCTCAGGCTACTGGCTGGCTCCTGAAGGTGGATGCTTCTTGATAAATGCAATGAGAAAGAGTCTCACTTGTAACAAGGAGTAGGGTTTGCCTGCCTTTGTCTCTGAGCTATGTTTGACTCTTACTGACAAAACTTCAGCCTCTGAACCCCTGACTGAGTTGTGTCTCCTCCTTGCTGATACAAAGCTCATTTTCTTCTTCAGCCTCTTGCATTATGGAATGGACTTGACCTCCTTTTCCCTAACGGTGTCTTTCTATGCCATATACAGGAGCTATTTGAAACTTACATTAGGTATGTTGGAGCTGGGAATGGTTGGGAATACAGCCACTGGCCAGAACATCCTTTGTCCTGCTGCTCCTGATTTGTGTGTTTTAGCAGAGTTTGCCACCTCTTCTGCTCTGTGAAGCCTTGGCTTTTAAATCAGTAGCCCAGTGAACAACAAACATTGTCCTTTATCTAAACAAATACTGATCCTCAAGAACAGCAGCTGTGACAACCTAAGCATCGTGAGATTAAGAGATTTTGCATCTCTGGCTGTTCAGGTTAGGCAGCCTCAATATCAAGTTCCTGAAATCGTAGTGGCTCAGATTCTTAGTCTAATTTTTCTTTGCTGTTGCACAGTGAAATTCATTGATGATTTATCTTCAGGTGGTAAAGGCGTAAAAGCTTCTGTGTGATGGGAAAACAAAGACTTGAATCACTAAACACATCGCATACCTTTCTAATCAAGAAGTTTGGTAGTCATCAAGTAAATCTGGCATGAATATTGAATCGTATGCTTTTATCACGAGTTTAAGAAAAAAAGATTTGTATGTTTCTTTGATAGAGGTATTGTACTTCTGTTGATGATTCTGAACGTTTGCTGTGGATTACGCGATTCTAAGCAGCAGAGTTTTAAAAGTGAGCTTCAGACTGGAATATAATATTTAGGGATAAATAAGTGTTTTTTTTGTTTGTTTGTTTGTTTTTGATAGAATAACCACCCATCTCTAGACTTTAAAGATTAAGGTAGTAAGTAGTTGAGCTTTTGTTTAGTTGTGATGTGGCGTTGAACTTTATTTTTGGATAAGGTTTTACTAGGGCCTAAGTACTATAAAACTGCTCATCTTGGGAACGCTTTCACGTGATGGTTGTAGATGACTAGTTGATAGGAGTGTCTTACTGAAATCTGGGGATATCGGAGTCTTCCTTATCATGGCTTCAATCTTGTAAAATATGAAAGTACCCCAGAAAGACAGGGAATAACCTTTTTAATCTTTAATAAAACAGAAATTATAAATAGTTAATTACTAATATATTGGTGTAAGAGAACCTTGTTGAGCTCAACTAGAACTGCCTTTCTAGATGCTTTTGAAATACTCTGGGAAGAAGACATTCCTATCACTGCTCTGAGCATCAGAATTAATTACTGCTCTGCTTCAAGGCTTTCCTGTGTAAAACATCAAGTATTTAGATGAAGGTATGCAAATCAATGTAATGTTTTCCATGAATAGGTAGCATGTCTATTCATCATGAGCTGAAGTCAGCTTCTGAAGTTAATTTTCAGCACCAGATATTGCTGTTCGATCTGTTAATTTCCTGTGAAGATGGGACAACAAAAAATCTTGAAAAGACCTTGCCTTTCTTCTCCAGTGTCACATTTGTGGGGGCAATGTTAAGTAAAAGGATCATCAAATGTGAAATCTTACATTTTGGAGAGGATAGAGGCCAAGCTTCTGGGTCAGGTAATTGTGTGAGGTTCTGCACATTAAGGAAATGCAGGCAAGAGGAGATGCCCATATCCACGGCATTATTTCTGACTTGCGGTAAAAAATATGGCCACAGACAGGCTGCTAGTTGTATCAAAACTTTGATTTGCCTGAAGAGTTCTGTTCTTTTACTGTTTATATTAAAAATTAGCTGCCTCTTTTCAAGTGGACGTATGTAAGATTTTATGCTTGGTTGCTCAGACTGTTGCAGTTCTTGAAGTCTCTTTTGCAGCATATTCCAAGAGTGTAATTTGTCAAAAAAAAAAAAACAACAACAACAACAACAAAAAAAAAGACACCTGAATACTGTCATTTTTCATCACTTCTAGCCCTGTAAAACTTAAAACATCTCTAGTGGATTCTAATAATCTAGGAAAAACACTTTGTATTGCTTTTAGGGACATTTACCATTAAATCAAGCTTTATTTCGTTTTAACATTAAAGAATATTGTACTTTCCTTAAGTATTTCCAAATGGCCCATTGTGCTAAAAGAAAAGATAGTAGGGTATTTTCAGGATCTGTTTTTTTTTCTTTTTCTTTTCTTTTTCCTTTTTTTTTTTTTTTTTTTCTGTTGAAAAACGAATAACAATGTTATTTTGGAAAAAATAACTGTGACCTGTGATACTTTGAAACAAACTGACATTAAATAATAACTGATGTTGCAGATATAGTTTGGAACTTGTAGATGATTTTTTGTGATTTTTTTTTTAATGCTTCCTAGAATTGGCATTATGTGATGTGAGCCTGAACTTGAAAGTAGATAATAACTCTCATACTTAGGCGGTTAAATTCATCCACAGCCATTAAAGTACTCGAACAGTGGGCATTCCTTTATTGCTGTTCTCACCTACTAATAAAATGCATCTTTGAAAAAATGTTGTTTCCTTACTTCTGTTGTGTTGGGTCTCCAAACTTACATGTTCTTAAACAGAAGCTAATTTTACTCCCAGTGAGGGCAATGATGCTTTTTGTTCTGGCTAAGCCCTATTTAGATGTAATTCAAGAAGTAGTAGTGTAGAACATTAAATCAAAATATTTTTCAGCTCTGGTCCTGTCATCCAGCGTGCTGTGCTCCCTTTCACATGGGCATCATGTGCACGTTTAAAAAACATCACCTCTTTTCCATTGTCAGAGCTTTTCAATGACATGCTGAATAATACTCTGCCAGAAGAAACCCCCTCAGTGCGTTTTGCATGAAGCAAGATGCGAGCTAATCTCTCTTGAAACTCGCCTTTCAGCCAGCTCTGTACACATCTGATAGCAGTTGTATCTAAATCATGTTTCTGTAGATTGTTTTGCACAGTGCTCTCACAAGACATTGCAAAAACCTTCCTAGAGTGAAGATAGGACATCTGTTGCTTCCCTTTGCAAGGACAGTTATCTCATGTCTGTGATGACACTGAAACAGCACAGTGTATTCTTGCTGAACCAGTCCAGGCTGCGAATTGTACCCATGTTAGATTCGAGGTGCACACAAGTGAACTGCTGATTTTCCGTCTATTTTTATAGAAACGTACATGTTAACAAGTTAATTATCTGTAGTTCTGGGGCTTCCTCTGTGATGAAGCTGTGTGCAGGCACAAATTTGATTAAACTGTCAATGTAGCTTACTGAATACAAACAATCTGAAGGCACTGCACATATTTTCCCTAGCTTGGAAGCGGAAAGAAGAGACTTACCAGCGGTGTCTGATGGAAATGGCACATTGAGTGTATTAGTGCAAATGAGCAATACCTTGTTTGTCCTCCTGCTGCTTCTGCAGTAAGGCAGGTACAGCTGCAGGAGTAAATGTGTCTACAGTGTAGGATCTGATGTTTTTCTGTGCATTCTGGCATGCTTGTTTCTTTTTGCTTTGGCTGTGTGTGTGGCCCAGTAAACACATCGTTTGTTTCACGATGTTGTCAGTGGTTTGTATTACAGCTCTGCCAGTAATCTGATATTTGAGCTTAGGGAAGTAATTTTACCTTTGTCTAACTTCTTTTCCCTGTTTGTTTTGTCTAGTCAGCCTCTCTTTCATTGTGAGCTTTATGTGGCTTGCAACAAGTGTAGCTCTTGTGCTGAGGCTACAAATAATCTCAGTGATACTAGACTAGTAAGAAGACTGGATAATCAGAATGCTAGGTGTGGAAAGCAATGGACTGCTAAGGGCTTCCAGCAGTTATGCAATGGAAACCTGTCCTATGCCCAGTGGCCTCCAATCGTGAAAGCTCCAGGGACCATTGCCATTCCTGCCACTGAAGTAATTCATGTCGTTTTTCTCGATACAGCTGAGATTTTTGGTTTTCATACATGACTTATATGGTATGAAATAGTTGGTCATCTCTAGCCTAGACCCTAAACAGTTTCAGTCACTCTTATGCTGGTAAAATGGTCGCTCATCACCGTGAGACCCAACTGGCATTGCAGTGTTCAGGTACGCAGGAGTTACCAGATGGTCACAGATCACAAACCTCTGTGTCTGGTTGTCAGAGTCAGACTCTGTAACTTGCTTACCTGGAGGCTTCCCATGAGACTTTACAGAAGGGAAAAACTAAAGGTTAAAACAGGTAAAAATGACTGAATTGTTGATGTATTAAAAGTAAGATTAATCCCAGGTGTAGGATGGCAGGATAGGGAGCATGCAACCATGTTGTTAAGGTATATGTAAAGAATTTTCACCTGCAAAATTGTATACAGTGTAGAGAACTTTGATGGCTTTGCTTAGTAGATATTCTAATAACATCCTCAAAACAAGGCATTTTTATATGTATAATTTGTGTTGTGAGATGTTGTGAGAACTGCTGTTCAGGAGTGAATGGGCCTTCTGCATCCTTCCTACCTTTTCTTTTTCCCAAAATTGTAAGGATGAGTATTTTTAGTCTTCACAAAATCATTACTTTGTCAGTCATTTGTTTGCTGCAGAATAACGTTAGCATCTGCTGCCACCTGTAACAGCTTAAAACATTCTTATCTTCATTTTAGCTGTACATCCTTGACTCCTGGACCTAGCTGTGATCGGTTTAAGCTGCACATCCCTTATGCTGGAGAAACACTCAAATGTAAGTTTAAAACTATTGTATTTGCATCTTCGCCTTTCTTTCAGCAGTGTCTTCTCTGTCGAGTTTTACCATGTCTGTAACTAATTTTATGAGTTTTGAGATATATTTTGTTTTCTTAGTGATGAAGCTTTAAAAAAATCAACTGTAAGAATATATTTTTAATATAAGTTTACAGCCTTCCTTAATATAGTGACAAAGTTGAAGACATGAATCCCAGAAGTCAGAAGTCACAAGCTCCTCCCCAGTTTTTCTAATAAATGTTATGATTAAGACAATATGATGGCCATTTTTAGTCTCACTTGTATATGCTTGGTGTTTTCTTTCTTTCTCTTATAAGAAGAATTCTCTAGTAAGATACAGCAAAAGATAGTCTGGTATTTTATTAGGTATCTCTAAATAGTAACTGCTATGTTTTATCAGATTAGAGAGATGTCACTCACTTTTTCTGATTTAGAGTTGTGTTTAAAGCTGCCTTACTCTTGGAGGTCCTGCCTGTGCTTATTTACTTATTTACTTATTCTTCAATTAGACTGTGTTCTGGTTCAAGGGATTAGAATAATATTTCCTTTCTGTATTCATGGTTTTTGTTGTTTTAGAAGATAGAAGATTATATTCTAAACTGAAATATGAGAGAGGATGAAGAATTTCAGATAAAATGTGAAGCCTGACATCTTTAGATTTAGGACAGCACTGGTGGAACCACATCTGGAGTACTGTGTCCAGTTTTGGTCTCTTCAGTACCAGGAAGATATGGGCATATTGGAGTGAGTCCAGCAAAAGACCATAAAGATGATAGAGGGACAGCTGCATCTGTTGTACCAGGAGAGTCCAAGAAAGCTGGAGCTGCTTTGTCTCCAGAAAAGAAGGCTTAGGGCAGATATTATCAATGGGTATAAATGCCTGACTTGGGGGGTGGGGTGGGGAGGAGGAAATAAGGAAAGCAGAACCAGACTCTTCTCAGTGGTGGCCACTGAAAGGACCAGAGGAAATGGTCACAAACTGAAATACAGAAAGTCCCATCCGAATATTAGGAAAAAACTTACTTGTGAGTGTGGCCAACAGTGGAAGTGGAGCTGAGAGCTTGTGTAGGTTTTATGTCTCCATCCTTGGAGGTATTCACAACCCAACTGGACATGACCCTTAGCTACCTGCTGTAGTTGACCTATTTCTGAGCAGTATCCTGCGATTCTGTGACAAGCTGCTATCTGGAGGAGTAAGTACTTAATGTAAACAGAAATATTAAACATTTAAAACTCTTATGGCTTTGATAAAATCCATTTAGACTGCATCATACACGTGCTATAGCTCTCTAAGACATTTTAAATATTAAGAATGTTGTATTCCTTCTGTAGTAGTTCTGATTATACAGTGCACTAGAAACCCTTCTCCTTTATGAATGGAAATTGATGCAGTTAAACTTCTTATCATTACAAGTACTTTAAAGCTTCCAATTGGCACCTATAAGTAAAGTTGTCCTTCTTAGAAGTTGGTCTGGAAATTTGTGCATATGTTTGTAAGAGAGATGAGCTCGGTTCCTTTATCAGTGTACTATGAATATTTTTTTTATTCTAAAAGTACAGAGTTACGGCTTGAGAGGTCTAACTCTTTTCCAAAAGAGAAAAATGCCATATTAAGCCCTAGCTTGCAATTATTAAAATAAGAAAGGGGGTTTGAAACATGGGGGATAGCACTATTTCAGTAAGCAAAGGCCATATTATTTGAAGCTACTGCTGTAGCAAGTGGATTTTTGTCCCTATTTAAACTTAAAAATAATTTGAATAGCAGACTGAATCTGTTCAATCTTGATGTGTACCACAATGTGTGGTAGATTCTACTTGAGACTTGTTTCATGGCTGCAATCAAGATGCAGTGAAGAAGCTTTATTGCATGACGTTGCTATAGAGAATGCTACCACATTTTCTATGAGACTGTAGTAACCCTCTTATTTATCATTTTACAGAGCCCTGTTATTATATTCTGAGAGCTTCGAGTCTCTACTTGTTTTTAAGTACTGGTTAGAATTGTTCTTGATTCCTAAGAGAGAATTAGTAGATTAAAATGCACACGGGCATACAGACAATACCAATATACCCAATGACTATATTGCAGTTACAGTATTTGGAAATAAGATTATGGACTATACATTAAACTTGAGTGTTTAGAAATCCTCTTTTTTAACACTTCTTGTATTTTGAACATCATGTAAGCAATTAAATAAAACAACTGTAATGCTAGTGGTCTTCACCTTCCCAAAAAAATAAAAGGCACAATTTTATCATGCTACATATTTCAACATTATGGCCAGCTGAACGTAGAAAGAGGCATAAATAAGTGTCTCTCTTTCACATGTAACTAATAATAACAATTAATTCAATGGATAATGATGCTCATTTCAGCCTTAGGTGTTTGAAAATGCTGTGCGTCGTTCAGTCTCTTAGCATGTGGAGTAAACTGATGCCAGCAGGTTCAAGAAAGTTTTAAGAATTCTATGTTCAGATCTCTAGCGATGGTAGGGGAAGACTGCCCTGGTGTGTAACCAGAGATTTGTAGATACTTTGTTGTAGGCTGTTGCTAGATACGTTATCTTTTAAGGGCAGAATATTTCTGCAAAGGAAAGTTGTGCAATCAGCTAGAATAAAAAGATTGGCTGAAAATGTTCAGAAGCTTCGGTGTATGGTCTTCATTATGTGGTGCCAAATACAGGCTGATGTGTGTAGTTCCTTTGTGGTTTGTCTTGCATCCTCTTTGCAACAGATCAGATCTTTGCATATCATCAATCATAACCGCTGCCACTGTACAAGTACCCAGTATTAATCCCAGTGTGTTGAAAACTGTCGGTATGCTGCTTTAGGGAAGTATAATTGCATAGTCACAGGCCTGTTTTCCAAAAGACCAGGCAGTTTGCTGTTTTTTTTCTGAAAAAGGGGAAAGTGTACATGCAGGCAATGCAAGGGCTGACTACCTGTAGTATAAAATAATTGTGGTTTTTTTTGAGCTCTAGTAACATCAAATATCCAGTGACTTAAGGTGCCTTGCTGGCAATTAATATAATTTATTGAGATCCATAGAATCCTAGAATATCCTGAGTTGGAAGTGACCCATGAGGTTAATTTAGTTGAACTCCTGTCTCTACACAGAGCACCAGTTAGCTAAATAGTCATTTTTTTTCAGTTATCATGTTCACTTCACTTTTGCATTTATTCTGTGTTTCTAGAATGTTATTACCGGTTACTTAGCTCCAGTGAGGAATAAGAGCTTGGGGTTATCCACAGTTTTCTGCTTGAGAAAATGTTATGTCAGTGTTGGAGATAATTTAGGTTATTAAATTAGTCTTCCATCACACTTCAAAAATTTTCAAATTATGTTTTCAGAGATATCTTACTGAAGAAAATTAAGTAAAAGTGTAAATTTTGTGTTTTTATGGCCAGGATGGTTGAAAAGTTGATCTGGTTCTTGTTAGATTTCGGACAGCAATGTTAGTATTTTAATGAAGCCATCCAGGACTCAGTGCTGCTGCATTAAACTCGTTGCTTTTCTTTACATTTTATTTTATTTTTTAAAGTTCTTCATAAGAGTTTAAATGCTAAGAAGACTAAGTGTCCATGATACTCCATGATGAGTGTAAGGTGTAGTAAGGTTGAATCTGTGTTCCAGGGACAAAACTTGGAGTAAGTGGTATCCAAGTATGTCCTTTATTGGTAACTGAATATCTGCTGAGGAAAGTCTGGTACTATTTCTGGGAGAGTATTTGCATATTTTGAGGCGAAGTGTTCTGTACTTCTTAGACATAGTGGTCTTCCTTGCTGAAAAATCAAGGCAGATGTCAGTGCTTATCCTTTCTGCTGGATTATAAGCTCTCATAGTCTTTATTGAATAATATTTATAATTAAAATGCATCATTAAGATTTAGTTGATTGGTCACTGCAATTTTATTCCAATGAACCCTGGAATCTCTTGCTCTTGGCTTTAATTTTGCACTCAATCTTTTGCTGCTTCTTGCTGCTAAGACAATCTGACCCCCCATTTTTTTTTTTATTTCCCCCTCCTCTTCTTGTGTTCTGCACATTTTCTTTTTCAGGCACTGATGCCTCCCTCTCTCTCTCTGTCCTTGAGTGCTGTCATCTGGAATTTAACGGTGATTAAACAATGTGTTGCCCTTGTGATGCTACTGTTTTCTGTGGCCTCTTGAACTATAGTATTTTCTTCTGCTGTCTGATTTTCATTGTTTTTGTGAGTAGACTACAGCTCAGAGTTCTGCTGCTACCACTTTGTTAGGTTTCCTTCATCCTGAAGAGTGTTTCTTTTGTCTCATTTGAAGCTTAGCCTTTCTTTTTCTTTTCTTGTTTCTTCTTTTTTTTGCTCCTGATTTCTTTTTCTTAGCTTCTTACGAATTTTAGTAATAATCCTTAGAATGAGAAATCACTGTCTTGCTACCTCACTAAATATTCCTAAATTCCTCACTAAATATGCCTAAAATATTCCCCATAATAAACTTTGTAGAATTTCAGTTGGTTTTCTTCCTTTGATGGCAGTATCTCAAGTTTGTCTAGTCTTCCTGTTGCTCTCTGCTTTAAGGAAGTAATAAGAAGAACAGAAAATGAAAAATATATAGGAGTACCTGACCTTGTTGCCCTTCTAAAAACTGCTTTGCTAATTTTATTTGCTAAACACTGTTTATTGTGCCAGCAAACAATTGGAAAAATGATTTTGCAAGTAGTCTTAAGAGTTAAGATTTGCATAGCCAGGTTGCTGCAGTGTGTATGTCAGCCTTCTGTGCAGCGTTGGGTCATTAGCACAGGTTGTGGTTTAGCTGAGGCAGGAAGGACTTTTTTATACTTATAAAATACTTAGATTATACTTAGGTGATATCATCATTTGCATGGTAAGTGTCTCTTCGTTGGGTCATCCGAGGTACCAAAGATTCTCCCTGGCAATGTGTTTTCTAAAGAATTGTTGAGTCTTAATTTATGTGGCAAGAGTAATGAATATTCTTGCTTTGGGAACCTACTAATTAATGTCAAAAGGGAATGACTAATGGGAAACATCAAGAGATAATCTAGTCTTTTTTATATTTATTTCCTCTTAAACTACAAAGTTTTAAGTACTTTCTCCTTTTAAATAATCACTTTCATGTCTAGCACTATTACTATTATTGACACTTTGCCTTGTGTTTTGGACTTCCCTTGAACACGTAATGGGCAGAACTTTTTTTGCAGGTAAAAGTCTTAAACAGTACATTTCTGCATCAAAAGAAATGACCTTACATTATACACCTACAACTGTGGACTTAGGGAGGCTTAAGGCTTAGGTTAGGCCCCCATATCTCTCTCTGTACCTTGGCTAACACCTCTTTTTTCCGTTCTTACAGCCGTGCTTGTCTGTTGACGTTAAAGAAATAAAAATACGCACAACCCTTTGCCACCCACCACCCCCTAAGAACCAAATAACCATCCCACAAGTCCTTCCTGTATCTTTTTTCTTAAAATGTCTTGATTGAAGAAATGGGACTTGATTCAGTTGCCTACCTAGAGGTGTCTAATGCTGTCTGAGGTGCCCAAGAGTGTCTTGCTTGGCCTTTTAAGCTGCTGACCCACAGAGCACTGATCTCATTAAAAAAAAACATGTCTGCCATAGATGTCTCAGATGCCCTAAGGCATCTCAAATGGCCCTAAGCAACACGGTTAGACAACTGACCTTGACAGCGTTGCATGTGGTGGAATAGTAGTACAGAGAAGAAAGGTGTGGGTTTTTTTTTTTTGTTTTGTTTTTTATATATATACAAATACTTTTTAAAATTTGTTTTCCTTTTATGAAATGTTTTTGAGACTTTAACGCTGATTCCTGGACCCTTCTTCAGATGGCATGTTGATTCACATATGAAGTCAGAAATTGAACTTGAGAGCATCACGTTTCCTTGTTATCAGATGTCTCTAAGCTTTCAGAATAGTTCTTTCTGCTAAAAAAAAAAACTGTAAAAAATTTAAGCTACGCGTGGTTTACTCTAGTAGGGTTGTATTTTTATGGCCAGAAGATCAGGAGTCCCACAGTATTCCCAGACACGGTTTGAGGGTAACTGCCCTCCTGTATGGGTCAAACTCCTTCAACAGATCATTTTCAGGGGAGCTTCTGAGGTATAATCATTCTACTCTACTTGACGGTGAATGGCTTGGCAGCAGCAACACCACAGCAAAAATAGAATTGTTCCTATTTCTTCTTCCAGTAGTAGTTCTGTGTTTACTAAGGTTGAATTGTCATTTCAGGAGCTATTTGTCTTTCTGTCAAAAATTAATAATTGGTTTTATGGGTAATGTATTACTATATTTGACTTAAAGCCTGTAGAACAAAAACCTTTAGGGTAAGATCCAGTGACAAGTCAGCAGGTCTCCAATGGTTCATTTAAATCCTTTCATGCTGCTGACTGCGCTGACTCTCTTGGTCACAGATCATAGTGAATAACTGATTCCTTTTCTACCTGTAAAGACAATTGCCAAGGGCTGCTTTAGGTAAGAATTGGTTTGTAGAAGGGATGGATCAGTATTTCTATGCAGAATCTGTGTGGCCGCTGAAGGAGGTAGATCAGTATTCTGAATACATGATTAATGCCTTTCTACTTACAGTCTTCTGAATATTCAACAAGAACAGCTTCTTTATTTTCCCAAAACTGATTCTCTACATAGGATTGGTCTCTTGCTTCAGCATTGTTCCCTATTATCTGTGAATGCATTTTGTAATCTAATTACACTTGGATTTTTTGTCATTTGTTTAAAAACAACAACAACAACAAAAAAAAAACAAAAGGATTGATATCCAGCATATGACGTATATTCAAATTGGTCTTACTCCAGGCTGCAGTGGAGATGCATTCATTGTACATGTTTAGTGCTGACTTAGCTTTTTCTGACCCCAAGAATTTCTGAAGGATGCAGGTATCCCTTCAAAAGTCAAGTCTGTGGATTTCTAGGTCAGTAACTGGTATGTTGCTTCCTAATTTTTGCCTTCTTTAGGTAAACAGAGATGTAAATGCTGTGGTACTAGCAGTATGACATCTTTCAGTACTACTAAATTTACAATACAGTTTAAAAAAAAAAGATAAGGAAAAAAAGATAAGGTGAAATTATCAGGAGGGAAAAGCTGTATATGGGATAGGCCAGTGGAAAGCAACTATATGCATCTAAGAAACTTGTAGGTTTCCAACCCCTTTGTTAGACTTTTGTATTTTGACTGAACAGATGAGAAAAGAACTCCATGTGTGTGCTAAAATAAAATGATAGATTTAAGTATTAATATTTCTATCTTTTTGTCTGTTGGGAGCACATTAACTTTTCCTTTGAAATCCTGTGAAGTAAAATATTTCAAAATTTAATGCTATTTGCCTGAGGAGAGAATATAAAGAATAGTGGATAGTGAGAAGTGGATTTTGGATAGTGAAAAGCAAAAAGATGTATAAACCATCCTTTTTCTTCTAGTTTATCTTTAACTTCATGGCTTTAACTTTATTGAATTAATTTTAAATTCTGTAGTACTATTTAATTGGAAATATAATTTCATTGAAGTAATCATTGGCTAGTGTATCTATAAAACAGAGATAACTGGTCTGAGTGTGAAGGTTTCGCCTGCGTTGTTCTTAAACTGGAAAGGACATGGTCACTGATGCCCTGGGACACTACACATTTGCCTTCTGTCAAGGGAATAACAGCAAATTGAGTTGAAACTTCAGAGGAAGTACATTTTCAAGAGCTGGGGATGCAAGGAAAGGGGTATTTGTTTCGTTTAGGCAGGATGGGGAGAGAACACAGGGCTATTTGGATTTTGGGTATTTACAGTTTCAAAAATAAAACGTTAGCCATTCTCAAACTCTGAGCCCAATCCTTTTGCAAATGGCTTTATGGGTTGAAAATGTTATGTTCTTACCCCAGCACAATTATATTAGAAGATGGTAAGCCACAGGTAATATCATGTAAGTATTAAGTAAAGTAGTTTAGAAGTGTTTCTACTAGGCCAGGACAAACTGGCAGATGGCGATTCAAAATACAAAATGCGTTACATTTTCAGTGACTGTCATACCTGAGCGCCGGATGCGGTGGTTTTCTGGAAGCTAGCATGAGTTCTCTTCACTTCTTATTGCTGGAGAACTGAGAGCATGAGGGGAAAAAGAGTTTGTACCTGCTCCAGCCTTCGCATTGCACCTGCTGCCATAGCTTTCTTGGGGTTCACCTGTCCTTTGGAGCTTTCAGAGGTGAATGCAGTGTGTAATCTCACTGCTCTGAGCAGAGTCCTCATGTAAGGTTCTTTAATACTTTTTCACTAATCAAATATGGAGGTATTACATAAAAATAGGCGGTTATTTTGGCCCTTTTCTTACTCTAAGCAGCTTTTTGTAATATTCATGTACGTGGAGTGCAGCTCCTGGTGAGCTGAGTTGTAGCTATGTGCGCTTGGTTCCCTCAATTCTGTTAAAGGAAACATCCAGAGAAGTAAAACCATACAACTAGCAACTGAATGCCAAAAGTTTGTGTTAAATGAGTTACTTAGCATCACATAAGAACATCAGGTTGAAAAAATATGTACAATCCTTTCCTTCAGAGTAGCATTGGGCTACCTAAGTCACAGGCTGTATTCTGAGTTACTTGTAACACACTTCTTTGTCTGCAGAGATTAAGGAGAATGTATTAAGGTGCCGTCTCCTTCAACACACAGCCTCAAGAATTGTCTACGGTGTACGCGGAAACTGCTGGGGTAGATGTAAGGAGCTCAGTGCGATTCTTTCGTTTCTAGTAAATATGAAGAAAAGGATTGAGTTGTGGTGTAGGAAAATCCAGTCTAGCGACCAGTAACTTTTCTGAATTCTTCATTGCTGTTTTACAGTTTAGGCAGTATAGTAATTATTTTCTCTCAATGTAAGTGTATTTCCTGTTACAAATTTATGTAGTTTCCTCTAGGATTGGTGCCTATTTTGTTCTTATTTTAAGTTGAGTGATTTTATGTTGACTGCATAAGGTATTTTAACTGGCAGACCTCTACTCTTTCATGCATCCCGTACTTACCTGT
This sequence comes from Nettapus auritus, assembly GCA_011076525.1. Taxonomy (NCBI): domain Eukaryota; kingdom Metazoa; phylum Chordata; class Aves; order Anseriformes; family Anatidae; genus Nettapus; species Nettapus auritus. The sequence goes on from CM021767.1 coordinate 28,626,517, forward strand.
GCTCCTGATGTTTGTGAAAGGCAGGTGGGAGTGCAGACAGGAGAAACCCACGCCATGCCCTGCTGATTCGCATGATCAGTGAGTTTGTGGTTTTGGAATGATGCAGTGGAGCATACCTACCCCAGACTGACTATTGGCTTCTTGGTCACGAGCTCTCACCCTCTGCAAATTAATCTTTATAGCATCCTTGCTTCCAGCTAGAGCCAAGATGTATGTTAACAGAATATTGGCAGTTAAAGCTGTCACATTGAGGGTCTTGAGATGGTGACATTACTGAGCATGCAATGTGGCTGGGTAAGACTCGTTAATTCAATACTTTTCTCCACTTCTGTATTTATGTTTGTTGGGGAAAAGTGGCTGTAATTTCTCTGAACAGAATCATTTATAAGGCTTACCAAAACCAGTGATTTTACCTTGCTGTGTAGATTTTGAACAAGTCACCACATAGCAGGTATTGACTTCCTCCTTTTAATACCTGCTCTTTGTGATACCTCACCAGTCTGCTTTATGCAAAAGCTCAGAGTTTTTCAGTCATGTCTTCTCTACCTCTGAATCACTCTTTTCCTCTTTAAGAAGTGATGCCAGATATAGCTTTTCTTGAATCGTGGGTGGTGTTTTTTTTAAAGCTCACATGAAACTGACCTCTTCTTGACCTATCTAAACTCTGAAGTATGTTTACTAGTGAAATAATTCAACCTAATTTTTTTGAACTATCACATCGGTAGGTAATTGTGTATCTTGTGACACCAGAAAGATGACAACTCGGTGCAAAGCTGTGATGAAGTTTTTTTTTAATTTTTAGTTAATTTTAGCCTCTCAGGTTAAATGCACAATACTGCATTTTTCTTGGCCAGAATTTGGATAATTGGAATGACCTCTGTTGAACTGCTTGCTTTTCTTCTCAAAGCTGGGGATGGAGACAGAAAGAGGGAGTAAGTGCTACTAAAACTGAGTTTTACTCAATATGCTAAACAAAGAAATCTAAATATGGTACTTTTACGAAAAGTTTTTCAACTTGGTGTTGTGAGGATATGATCGATAGGCCTTTGAATTACCATTTGAGATACGAAGCGATAAAGTATTTAATGTTACAGTGCTTGCAGAGGAGGAAGAAGCAGTGCTTCAAGAATTTGACTTAATCCCCCAAAATATTTGATACTTGTCTTGCATGTAAAATTTTTTGTAAAAATTGCAGGCATATGTACCTGAAATGTTATCAAAATTTTATATAAAATGTGTATCCCATATACAATATTTTATTTATAAGCACATACATGAGGGTGCAAACAGTGTTTTCATTTACTGCTTTTCAGGGGATATAATTTTCAATGCTCACTATCCTGACCTGCCACCGGATTTTATCTTTGGAGAGGATGCTGAGTTTTTGCCAGATCCTTCTGCCTTGCATGTAAGTACTTCACTGTTTGAGAACTTTATACCATGCAGAAACTTGTAGAATAACTTCAGCAAAAGGAATTTGCTAATAATGCAGAATAAAGAAAAAAATAACCTTTTCTCTCATTGTCATGTGAATATAAATAAGTTGACTTCTAATGAGATTTAAAGTTGAGTGCATAAATTTGATTTTATATTTTTTTAAGTATTTTAATCATGATGATTACATTTATAAAAACTTCAGTTTCTTTTAAAATATATGTTTAATATATGACCACCTTAAAAAATCTTTTAGCAAAGAAGGTTGAACATCAATTGCGTCTTTTAAAAGCATTTCATTGCAGAAAAAGTAGCATAATGTTGTACAGTAATGTTGATTCTGTTTTCCCACGAGGAATGGTAAAACCAGTATGTATGTCGTTGGAAGCACTGGGGCAGAGACAGAGCTATCTGCTCATATGGGTTCAGTAGGGCTACCATAAAGACCAGAAATGCACTTAAAAAAAGGTGGGAGGATCAAAAATTAACTTAATTAGAAAATATTTTTACACAATCATATTACTACGGAAGAAAATACACTGCAGCCTGAAGCCAAGTGTACTGTCCACTATTCAAATGTACTGTTCACTGCCAGTCCAAACTGGTAAAGCCCTGTTTGAAGAAGCTAGTGTTGGTTATGCATCTAAAGTGCTTCTCCCACTCTGAAGTTACTAGTAGTTACTAAAGACTTGTTTTGAGGTATTTTTGATATGCAAGGTGTTTTTTTCTTTACTCATCTTTTTATAAGGTGAATCTCATATTTCTTTGCTCACCTGTGACGCTTGCAAGCTCCTTTAGGAAGGAGCTGGATGCTGTTGAATAGCTGTCTAATTAGGCTCATTTTTAGGACAGGTTTTACTTCATATGACAATTCTAGAACTGTTCTCACAGTCTTTAATTTACCAATTCTACTCTTTCTCCCTTTTCCAATTTTGTTTGTTTCACAAAGGTAAAACTTCTGAGAAGTACTCACAGTAGCGGCAGTTTTTGCAGTTGTTGTTAAGGGGAGAGGAGTACTTCTTAATGGATAACAAACAGCAAATGATATTAAATGTTCAGAGAGAATTTGGGGCATCTTGCAGAAATAATGTTCAGATGGAGAAGCTTGCTAAGTGTGTTATGGTGCTGTATTTCTCACGTGAAGAGAAGCCACTAGTCGTAGTGATCCATTAGGAGAGACCCGTAAGGAGAAAAACATCCTTAGTTTTCCTTCTTTCTTACATTGCTCATTAAGTCTCTCTTTTGGGAGCATTGCTTTCTTCTGCTTAAGCCCAGAACAAACTTCTCACCCTTTTTGTTCGAAAGCAGCTTGAAGACCCGTTTACTCCTTGATGCATCATAAGATATTTACTAGCCTATTTTAAAATTAAAAACAAAACAAAAGTAAAGAAATTGGCAACCCAACAGCATTTCTTTGGTCATTATGCCTTGCTATAGTATTCACTATGTTAATGTAACCTTTTTTGATAAGGTCCTTGGTCATTCTGCTCCAGTCTGTCCTGATGTTATCAGAACAAGTTATCTCCACTTTGCAGCTATGGTGTATCTTTGCTTTTGCATTTGCCTTTTAATGTCCAACGTGGTTTGCAGACTTGTTTTCTCCAGAATGTTACATTAACAGTATTCCATTTATTGTGCTAAGTATTTTAATAACTTCCCTTTTCCACATATCTCAGAGCTGTTTAATGAAGATGATTTTAATTGAATTTGAAGATATTAGCAGATTTTTTCAATGTGTTAACATACCTTTCTACTAACTCTAAGTAAAAATAGATTAGCGCGTTGAATGTAATTCAGCACTCCTAATCTTGAGCAATCTACCAAGTACTTCTGATGCAGCAGTTCCTGGTAATCAAACCAGAATCTACAATTCACAAAAGCAGGTAGATGGTGTTAAATGAGGACTGAGTCCAGGGAGTCTCTAAGTAAAGGGTACGTGCAGCGGGATGTGTGGGAATTCTGACGTGGGGCCTTGCTGCACTGCTCTCGTCTGCCTGAATGTCTTGTTTGTCAAGCAGAAGTCATCACATGCTGTTCCACGGCTTGACTCAGGCCTTATGTTCAAGTTCAAATGAGAACCAGGTACTCTGGATTCTTCAAGCTTGTGTGGCTCTGCTAGATGCTGTCAGGAGACTTCCCTGCCGAAAATTGAATGGCTGTGCTGCAGATCACATCAGTCCCTCGTGTGGTTTCCGTGCCCGTAGGCAGACCTTCAAGTTACATTTTCATCTAAAGGCTGTAACAGGTGTTCAGTTAAGCAGCTGCTAGGCAGCTACACCAAGATTCCAGAAGTACGGCGTTTTGAAAAGTAGATGCTCTATGTGAGGACTCCGCATTGTTTTTTTTCAAAGAATACCTAAACAGGTGGGCTTGTGTTGTAAAGAGGTAATACATTGAGCACTTCTTTATATACAGAGCTAATCAACTCTTCTACCGAAATGGTATTACAGTTACAGAAGTCACAATGCCTGCTGAAACTCTGCTTTACTTCTGTATCTCCAACAAATACTAAAATCACTTCACTGTGAAACTCAGGCTGAGGCTCGGTTCAGCCCTCCAAAATCTGTGCTTTGTTGTGTGCCTTCCAGAAGTGGTTACTCAGCTGGTCAGAGGGCATGGTTTCTGTGTATTTTGATCTTCTAGAATGATGTAGAGATCGGTGTTATACTTTAGAGGGGCGACTGCCTTTTATTTTAGTTTGTCATACCGTTTTAATTACAGTGAGAGCTAAATTATTTAGGTTAGTGATGCTGTGCACACTTGAGGCATTATTAAAAATAAACTTTTATTTTTCATTTTTATTAAAAATATCCTCAGCTATAGTATGCACTTGATGCTTCTGTGTATAGTATGCATAAATAAAATCAGCTTCTCAGAATGTAAATAGAAAAGTTCTTCCCTGCTCTAGTGTTTATTCATTTTGGATGACAAGTATTAGAAATGTATTTTAAAAACAACCTATGATTCACTCTGTTCTGATTAAAAATTCAGTTGGCACAAAACAAGATTAGTGATTGTGTACGGATGAGATTAATTTGGAGCTCATTACAATGACGCCAGTTTGAGTAACAAGAATTGTTTGTTATGTTAGCCTAGTTGATTGTTAATGTGAGCCAGTTAATAACTGAAGTGCTTATGCAAAATGTTAACCCCATTTTTCCAGTGATTTTGAAGTATATTCTGTTTGGCAAAGAGGAGGCAGGGTAGTAGATGCAATCTAGCAGTTAGTTTCAGGATTTGTTTTTTTAGCATCCTACATCAGGTCTCCAGCTAGTCACCCCAGAAAGGTTCTGCCCACCCATTGCTATTGAAAAGGCTTCATTAGCCTTAGTGGGGATGGAGGCAAGAGGACGTTAACGTTTCCTGAAGCCCAGTAAGTGCCAAATGTGTCCTTATGGACTCGTGTATGTGGGAATACTTATGCTGCATTCACGTGGGAGGAGGGCGTTGCCATCACAGCACTAGAGAAAATGGGCCACTTGCTGCTCTCAGCCCAGTAGCTAGCATTGCAAATAGTTTCCCCTTGTTAATAGTGGGTACAGATTTCACTCGTTGTACAGTTGATTCAGCTAATTGTGCTACTTGAGTGTATTAGCTGTCATGCTATGTATCTTGTACAGAGCAATGTTTATTTTAAGTTCTTGCGTTTGGATTTATTAGGCTCCGTGGTATTTATCATACGGCCGTATGACGACTGTCAGGAAAGCTATATTGCTTCTCTGGCTGTGCTCAAAATCATAATAGTTGTTACTGCCTTCTTGTTGAGCTAGCTTTTAATAGGTAGTGAAGTGATTCCTTTAAATATCTCTTCCTTCTGTAGCTGTTCTTCATTCACCATCAGGTGCACGAGACAGATGTTGGACAGCATCAGTTGTTCCTATGCTCAGTGGTTTAAAAAAAAACACAACAACCCTTGTATTAGCTAATGACATTTAAACTGTTTTGTTCCAAAAGGCCTGGCTGTTGTATTATTGGCAAAGGTGCAGATGCTCATTACCTGTTTTAGTATGAAAGCCCCTACATAAGGGCAAAGGAGTATGATGGTTTTCAGAATATGACTTTAAAGTTGGGGTTGGAAGTGTTCTTTGATTTGTCTGTGAAATCTGTGGGTGAGTTTGAACTGCTTCAGCATTGCCATCCCTTCTGCTTGTTGTATTTGGGATGTCAGCAGAGGGTTCCCTTCTTGGACCACTCACCTACCGCTCTTGCACTAAAAGCCTTGAGTTACCCTCGTTGTAACTGATCACAGGGAGTTTAAGTGAAATGGAATGCAGGACTGGGGTCTGGATTTTCGTTGAAGCTTTCTTCTTATTTTGAAATTCTTTTCTATTCACTTTTTTGTGTTTACTTTTCATTTTATCTGTTGACTTCATACATCTAGATGTGTTTTGATTATTTATAATCCAGTGCTATTTACTGTTGATTTTCCTACAGCAAATGGGAATTCTAAAACATGTTTATTCCTTTCCTTTTATACACATCTTGTACCATCAGAAAAGTACTTCTTTTCAGGAACTCTCCCTTCATCAGGACCTTTTTGCTGGTGGTGGTATTATTGTTGGCATTTATGGTATGCATTTTAGCCCCCCCTTTTTTTTTTTTGAAGAAGGAACTGTGCTAGTACAGCATTCATGTATGGGCCAGACCTGAAAGACCCTTATTTTGGGTGTATTTTGGTCAGGTTTTGGTGCCTGAGTTCCATGCAGTTCCCCCAGAGAATCTTAATTTGTTTCCTTGACCCAACTATAGAGGGGTGTCATAAACCAGGCGCAGGTTTTCTGCCTTGTTTGCTGTACTTGTGTTGGGTGGTTTAGAATGAGAAATCCGCCGGGAGGATCGTGGTGGGAAGGCTGGTGGACGCCTTGGGAAGCCTGGAGAGTTTGGCCCCAGCTGAGGTGTGTCCTTCTGGCAAGTCAGATTGTATCGCGAGCAAGAGCTCAGAGTGGTGTTTGGTAACGGTGCGGTAAGCGTGGAGGCTCTGAAAACAGGTTGATAAAGAATTCAAGAGAAATGACAGAAAACATGTTTTCCCTATTGCCTTTCCCACTCCTCTTCCTGCAAGGTCTTTTTATGTTGGTGAATTATTCCTTTTTTTCTCCTTGGTTTAGTCTTCTGAATATATTTACTAGCCTTTCCCTTTTGTTCCTTCTTTCTGTCCAAAATTGTTAATACTTATGAGTCTGAAAGGACTTACATACCTTATGTAATTCTCCGTCCTATTCTACTCGTGAAATTATTGTGTGCATTCACCTCACTTTCTTTTCCTTGATCATACAGTTCTATAGGCCAGAAACTTGGACCAGAATAACAAGATGCTTAAATCTTAAAGGCTGAAACAGATATTGAGGCTTATGTTTCTTTCAATTTGTCTGTTTAGTTTAGATTTGAGCCCAGAGCATTGGACTCTTGAGTTTCTGGATCTCAACTTGAATCTGTTTTAATTTAGAGAGGCTCATTTCTTTGGTGGGTGATATGGCTAAATATGGTTATGTGTTTATATCTGTATATATATCTGCTTTGCAGAAAATAAAGGCCTTGCTATTGGTAAGGGTAATACAATAAATCCTAGTTAATCTCAGTGATTTTTCAAGTTGTTAGTTTAAACTAAAAATACAAGGTTGGATATCCCAAGCTGGTTGTATGAAAGCAAAATGCCTTTTTTTTTTTTTTTTTTTTTTTGAGTCTATGAGTAGAATAATAGTTTTGGTATTGTTAATTCTTCTATCAACCATCAAACCGATAAAAATCAATATAGTTATATCTTTTTTTTTTTTTGCTTCGCTTAATTGAAACGTAATTGTACTTGCCTTGAACAATGTTGCAATAAAATTTGGAAAACAAAGCTAGTATTAGAGTAATTGGCAAATATTAAAGGATTCTGGCCCTGGTGTGTAATGTTACTGGCACAGTACACTCCACTTTCTCACAAGAACTCCAGAATATAAGAAATGGCTTGGCTTGAAGGCAACAGCTTGTTAGTTTTCTAGAAACACATCTCCAGGGTTTTATTTTTTTCAAAGGAAGAAGGAAAAAAATCAAATCTAGGACAGTCTTCCTGAACTGAGTGTATATTTAAATTCAACGTGATATGCCTATTGAATTCAAATTGTTGAGCCATGTTTCATTTTTCTGTAGAGACAGTCAGTCATTGCTTATGAATATGCAAGCGGAACAGACTTTTAAATTAACTGATTACAGAAGGTCAGTGCAAAATAAGTATTCTCTGATAATGCTGTTTTAGATTTGATTAAGTTCTAGGCTGTGAATTCTGTTAAAACTTATAATTGTATTATTTATTTATTTTTTTTACCCATGGGAATAGTTAAGACCCTGCAGGTTCTTTCGGTCACAAGATACTGCTGAGGCAAAGAAAAGTCTTTGCACACAAGGCTATTTTCAAAGGATCTATTATCTTCCTCCACGTAGGGAAATTCAAACAATATTTTGGTTACTTTTTGCTGTTCTAAGTTGCAGCTTGTATTTGTTTCAAAACCTCCTGGTTTTACTCATTCTTTACATGCTTGTATGCCTGCTTTTCCTCCCTATCTTCCATCTCAGTTCCTCAGGCATATCTACTTTTTTTTTTTTTTTTTTTAAAGATAACTACAGACATTTATTTCCAATGCAGTTAACATCTTGTTAACTTTTATTTGCAGTATTAGTGTTATCATTTTACATGAATTTTGCCATGTATGCCTGTCTTTCCAGAGATGCAGCTTTTACTTGCATGATGGAACCAAATGAGTGGGGTTTTTTGTTATACTGCTTTTCAAGAAGGGATCACTCATTTGCGTAAATTTGTTCAATATAGTAGAGGAAAAAAATAATAATTTCCAGCATCTTATCATTTACACAGTGGTGTTTTCTTCAGGGACTGTATTTTCAAGACTCTCTAAGCTCTCTTGTAGTACAAATATGGAAGTAAAATGCAAATGCTTCGTGTTGGCTTTGCCAGTGAGATCCACAGTATGTGATATTGATTTTAATTTATGGGATTTGGGGGAGGGAGAGGGGTGGAATGGTTAGAAGAAACAGTTCTGTATATGCCACCCAAAACAAAAGCTTGAAGGATATTACTGGACCATACCAAAACTATTAGCTGTAGCTAAAATTACTGGTTTTCACAGGAAAGGAAGAGCCAAAAAACTGATAAGAGTGAAAAACTTGCTATTTTAAAAGGGCCTTTTGAGGTTAAGCTTGAATATTGAGACAGTGGGCTGCTCTCTGGTGCACTCGGCGTCTGACAGCTTGGGCCTTTTCATGCTACCATCCATGCATGATCTTAGGTAAAAGTTGTGCATGTGTATGTCTTGTTCTGAAATTATATTTTTCTTAATGCTTTGTTCTTTTACTTGCTATGCTGGTTAGACACGTCCACCTTTGGTAACAGACTCCCAAGGGGGAAAAAGACTGTGTGCTGTGTGTGTTAACTAATGATGAGTAGATTGGAATCCCTATCCCAGGATCTGCGTGTTGAGGGAATTAAGAAATTCCTTCTCAGAGCAGGTAAAGGCCCAGTCTGGGAGAGGTCCACAGTGAGATCTGGAAAGGGACAGATTTTTCTGTAGTCCCTTAGCAAAATAGGACAAGAAATACCTCGCATGCCAAGTCTTCAGAAGATTAATTAGATAGTATTGTACTCTTTCTCTTGTGGTGGTAGGCAGCAGTAGCTTCTGAGTGTCTGATTATCTTGTAAGAGTGCTCTGTAGCAGAAGCAGACTTTCAGGAAGAGTACGCAACTTCAAAATGCTCTTCTGGGCTCAGTGTCACAGTTCCTACTTCTCTAGAGCAGCCTTCCACAGCAAGGCATAGGAGTAATTTGCAGTAACCTTTGGAAGTTGTGTTCGCTCCTATTTCTGGTGAGTGGTACTTGAGAGGAAGCAATGCATTTATTCTCAGTGAATTCTGAAGAGTGTTCTGTTTGTCAAATTTTCCGAGTGTTATTTTAGAATTGCATTGGGTATGTAATCATTAACCAAGAATCACACTATCTGGCCAGTAGAAGAAATGATGGAAAATCATTTGGGTATACCAAAGGTAAGGTACTTTACCAAAAGCGGAATTAAATTCTTGACATTCTCTTCATGTGTTGTTCACTTGCGGTGTACTTTCATGCTAATTCAAGGCCTTCAGGTGTTTGAGATTTTGGTGAAGTATTTACAGGCTAGCATAGTTTGAAAAAAAAAAAAATATATATATATATATATATAAGACTATCCCAAGTGTCGCTTCAGGCAAACTTTCTATCTGTTGTACATAACAGCAAGTTGAGCACACCAGGTCTGTAATTTCTTCGGTGGTATTTACCATGACAGAAGTGCTCCTGAGTTGAACTGTTTTCATGCAATGTTAAGTCTTTGATGTTTGCTTGTGCCCAAAAATGATCATTTCAAGTATATCACTCCAGAAAGTTGTACCAGTGGTGCTTTGCGGGAGGGGGATAAGAAGAACCTGTGAAAATAGGATGACAAGTAGATGGCATGTAGGTTTACAGTGATTGATTTGAAACTGCAGCCTGTAGGATGTTTAAGTGCTGGCTGCTAAGAAACTGAAGCCTTTAAAGTTGTTATAACACTCCAGCCCTGCGAATACTGTGAAAAATATCTGTTGATAGAAAGATGTGAGCATATGGCAGATAATTATCCTGTGCCTTTTTCTGTGAGCAATTTCCCCGTGGTGGCCTGTGAAGACTGTAGCAGAGCAGGAACTGAAACCAGATATCCCAGTTTGTAGACTAATACTGTAACCACTGGACCTATATCTCATTTGTAATTATATGGAGCGTAAGCACTGATATCAGCCTGATCTTTCTCATTTCAGGTAAAAACCTACCCTGGGTATAGCTTTTAAGCCACCCTGGGATACAAGTTGCGTGCGTGTGGTGTGCAGAGATATAAACAAAATGCAAATCTGTACTTACATTATTCTTTATGGTAATTCTAGATGGAAGATGCTATAGAAATGCGTTACCACTGTTACGGGCCTGGGAGGTTTTGTTTACTGACATTTTCTTGTGAAACTTAATTTCTTGCTTAGAAATATAAAAGTACACTAACTTAAAATAAGATCTTGCTGTTGTTTCCTGTAGTATAGCCAGGAAAAACAGTTACAATCTGTCTTCTTTAAAATCACATTCCTGGAAGAAATTCTGGCAACCTGGATATTTAAACACATTTCAAAGAAAAACAACTTCAGATCAATTAGAAATTATCGTATTTTCTTTCTGATAGCGTGGAATTATAGTTTGCTGCAGACATTGCCTGAAGTTATGAAATAAGCAATGACTTGTGACAGTGGCTGTGAAGTAGCTGCTAATTGAAAAGTAGGCACTTTGTATCCTGAAGGAAAGGGGGAAAGGGTAATCACTGACACTGAGTAGTTTGCATAGGTGCTTGATTAGCTTTTTGAAAGGACACGGGAAAGACTGCAAAGCACAAAATGTCCCAAAACAAAACTTAAATGGGGTTACTTTGCCAGAAGTTGAACATTGTGGCTACCTTGGAAAACTGAATTTTGCATGGCTTTCCTAGAAGGGCTGAGAAGCTACTGTTGTTTGTTGTTTGTTGTTTTGTTTTGTTTTGTTTTTTTTCTTTTTTTCACTTGTCTTACCTCGTAGATCTCATTAAAAGTGATACTGTCTGGCTGCAAATTTTGTTTGTCTCTTTTTGAAATCCAGTTGGTATCATTGGTATTTATTCAAATGACTTGCTGTTGAAATGGCTTAGATTGCATTCTCTGTGGGTGGCCTTATAGTATCTTAACTCTGCCTCTTTATGTACATTTGAGGTGAACTGATTTTTCTCAACACTTTGGTCTTATCTCCCGGTCCAAAAACCTCACCCTATCAAACTACTGGCTTATAATGCAGTCAGCTTCTGTCAGCAGACAGGATCAAGAGCAAGGGAATTTAAAGATGGACTTTTGGTCCCTGGCAAAATCTGTAGGGTTTTCTTCTTAGTGAAATTATGCTCTTCAGTGAGACTGTTTAATATTTGTCAATCTGCAGAACAGGTCTCCTGAATCGCTTTGGACTTTGCTAATGTAGACATAGTTTAGTGGTCTGCTAGTCTCTGTACAGTAACTGGATGCTGTATTTTCATTTATATTGCCACACAGCACGTGTGAGGTTGAGTAGTGGATGTAGTGTACATGTAGTGGATGTACATGCTATTAGTAATTACTCTGAGGTTTAAATAACTAATTTCTTGAAAGACTTCTTCCTGTAACTTAGTCCACCAATGAATCAAGTTAGCAATTTCAGGGGAAGCTTCTGTGACCATAGAACATCCACCTTCCTTCTGGTGAGATGCTTACTGATGAATAGGTAGTTAGTGGCCAGCTTCTGTATGACCGTAACTACCTGGGTAGGCAGTGAAGTTTCTGAAATCTGTCATATGGAAGATCAAGCTCCCTTACTTTTCCTGTAGAGCAGTGTAATCCCACTATTTTGAATTAATTCACCAACTGGAAAAATGGGATTAGCCATCATAGAAGACATTACCAGGTTTCAGGCTCCACAAAAAAAAAATAAGTGGTCATCTTCTTGTGCTTCTAACCTGCTACTATAGTAAATAAACTGCTCGAGGTGAGGTAACAATTTCCCTTTTTGGAAAATTAAAGTTACACAAGTTGTATTCTGGTAAGCTGAAAACCAGTTAAGATGTTTAAGTTAAGATTTAAAGTGTGGTGTTGCTCCTGGCTGTAGTGGAATTTATGGATGGAAGTGTGAATGGTGCCTAGACAGAAGAGAAATGTTTAATTGAGCCTCATCCATGATCCATGGGCTCAGAAGAGAGGCAAATGTTTCCACAATATGTGTTTTTTGTTTGTTTGTTTTTGTTTTTGTTTTTGCTTTTTTTAAGTACTAATATTAAAAATGGTTGCAACCTCTCTGAGACGTGCATCTATGAGTGGGCATGGGCATGAACACAGAACTAGTGGTGGATGCACCGTGTGAGTTGATTCATGGCTGTGTATTGTTTTACTGGCTAACTTTTGAGTAAGTTAGAGTTTTCACTTCAGGGTTCATTTAAAAATATCTCTTGGCAAACAGAACAAGGAATTGGATCCAAGTCTGGATTTCTTTATTTTAAATTCATTACTGATTGTTCTGTAAAATTTGATTAACTCTGTGGAAAGTCTGCAGAAATCTCATTTCAAATTAGAAAAGATTTATTGGGTGAAATATGTAATTTAGAATACTGTCAATGCTCCGGTCAGTGTGCTCAGTTCTTTGATAAAAAATATTTTTTATTGCAATTTTATAGCAATGTCAGTTAAAAAATGTTTCTCTTTTCAGCATATGTGAGATTTGGTTATAGTGATATGAACATATACATTTTGCCAGAGACAAAATCAAAGATCCTAGTGAGCAAAACAGGAGATATAGATAAAAACCATGAAAAACAACGTCTTCTACTGTGTACATATTTGCTGGTTATTTATTTATTTAAGTTTTTCATACCTGACAGGCTTTAGCATTCTGTCTGTAGAAAATGGGGTTATGTGTGTTTCTGTATTTCCAGGATTTTTCTGAAGCAGCAATAACTAAAACTCTCATAATTTTGAATTAGCATTCAGGGCATAGTTCTTATGCAATTCTTTGCGGCAAAACTTGGAGCCGTGGAACAGAAACACTGGAAGCTCACTTTGTTCTTCTCATGCTTTAAGTATTTTAAAATATTGTTTCTTATGAAAACTGTGTTGGCCCTGGTTGGAAAACAGGCTTCAGGCAAACAATCAAGCAGAATGAAGGAAACACTCTGCCTATTTTTTCATCTTCTCTGAAGCCTTTAGTTTAAGATTTTACTTATTAAAACAAATTCCAAATGCTACTATACAATACTATGTTGCTAAATAAAATGTTATTTAGAACATCCTTTTATCTTTAAAGAAAGGCCAGTTTACCACTGCTCTCATTGACATAAGTGACAAATTTTTGTATGTTCTCAGGAGAATCCTAATGCTGAAGCTGTGGTGATTAGGATATTCTACAAGGGATCAGCTTGATAAACATCAAATTCTGCTTCAGTTATGTTTCTACGTTGTCTGTTATAGGTGGTTGCTTACTTGCTTTGATTTCAAAAATAAAAAATTAAAGGAGGTACTGTTTGAAGCTGTGAAAGAGCAGTATAGCATCTATGTGTTTTTGCCATGCTGATGAAATTGGATAACAGTGAAATGGTTACAGTCTTTTCAGAAGAATGAGCAGTGCTTAGGGCAAATAACACTTAAAGATAAGTAAAAAGATATCACATGTAAGTATGTCATTGTATTCAGAGGAGTTTGTGTTTAAAATTCATAAATTTAGATCTTCTGAAAGGAACAGTACTTCTGAAAAGTTAACAAAGTGACTAGAAATGTCATGGCCAATTGCCAGGTAGTAAATACTACAATAATATAAATTTAATAATAACATATATTTAAAGCAGAACCATTGTTATAGAAAACTTGTGTACATAAAGTATTTTCTCTTGTGTCAGTGAGAATGCATTGGAATTGCTGCGTGGTGGGTAGTTAGGTTGCCTGAAGAAAAACCTGTTTTTATAACCAGTTTATACTTGGACTCTTCTGTTGCTGACTGAAAAGTATTTAGTAAAGATCCTGGAGTCAAATCATTCATTTTAATTCATGTAGCTGTAAAGCAATACAACGTAAACACTGTTTTTAATGCATCGTTCTTGAACTCTTTAAAGAGAGCAATACCGCAGCCCCACGCTGGACAAATGACAATGGATTTCCTCTTGCTCTTTTTTTGGTCTGTAGTGTAATGTTATTTAAAAAACAAAAGGTACAGTCGCATTTAGGTCAGTTATTAAAATATTGTTGGTCATTTCCTTTGACAGAACATTTCTATTGTGTTATAGCAGTGTCATTAGGAGGAAAGGTTATTCCCACTTGTCTGGCTGATATCAATACATACTGGCATATTACATCCTCTGGCTTTCTGGAAATGCTTTATTTGAGCAGGAGCTTGGGAACAGGAAATTTAAGGTTATACACAGTCTGGTTTCAGACTGCATGATACAAAAATGTGTTTCCTAGAAGACGCTGTCTACCTGACAGATTTTCTCTAGTATTTTGTAGAATTGGATAAGCTTAAACAGATTCCAGTCAGGAGCAAATTTTTATCAGCTGCAGATGGAAGATGTGATAGAACAACGCTTCTAGTCATTCGTTAGTATGGACATGAGAAGCTTACAGAAACCTTGTTACTATCTCACCCATTCACCATTTACTCTAGAATATACTACACCTTTTCAGATACATGGCTACACTAATATTCCCATTTTATAGGTGCTCTTACTATCTAGGAGGAAGAAAACTGCTTTCACAGATTAGACTTGTGAACATCACAAATTGCTGAAAATGAAACTTATGTGGATAACAGCATAACATATGACATCAGAGGAAAACAAATATTAAGTTGTGGAAAGAAAGAAAAAGTATTTTCATCGTGCACATATACTGAAGTCTGTACAATACCATTACAAAGGGTTATGATACAAACTATGATGAGAAAAACTGTAAGCTTTTTGAAAGGAAATAGCCACATCAGGAGCTATTAGGGTACAGGTATTTTTCATTGTAGACCTGAAGGTGCATGGTGAAAAGTATAAGAAGATAAAATTTGTGCATAACTCTTCTTTTTCAGAAGTCACATCTTGATAAGATCTTGTTTCAGTTGATGGTCTTTTTGTAAACCACTTCACAGAATCACAAAATAGCAGGGTCGGGGAGGAGCCAGCTTGGGCAGGATCAGATAAAGCAAGTTGTCCAGGACAGCATCCAGTTGGGTTTTGAGTATACCCAAGGATGGAGACTCAACCACCTCTCTGGGCAGCCTGTGCCACTTGTATTTATCAATACCCATGTTACACAAATTATAAATAGCTTTTATGTTTTAGGGGACACTTTCTTATTTTTAATCCAGCTTCCTTCCTTCACTTAACCTAGGTTAGGAAACATAATTAGGTATGTGTTTTAATACAAAGCAGTCTTATGATAAATACTTCAAAATGCAGAAATATTTTCTGTCCTTGTAGAAAATGCTACATACCAAAGCAGTATTTCTTCTGAAGATTTTTAAAAGGAATGTTTTGGGTTTTTTTTTGTCCTTGCTGAAGAATGTATATTATGCATATAAATTGTATCTGAAATGCCTGCAATTTCCAGAGAAAAAGTAACCATGTAATATGAGTTCAGATACTGATACATGTTATTTGAAAATACTATATTTTATCTTAATGTAGTTGTAAAATAGACATTTTTACTATCTCTAAGCATCTTCATCTTAGTTGTGCAATCCATACAATTTAAAATCCCGTTGCAACTAGTTTGTCACGTCTGATCTACTGAAATACAGAATAATTTTGCTGTTAATATCTCCTGAGCTCACATGAAGACCTGCTGAGAACATAAGTATAAATCATACGGGCTTTGCTACAGTCTGGAGTTGTCTTTTGTGTTTTGTTCTGTTTTGTTATTTTCATCAGAATTGTCTTATCCTGTACTCCATACTGATAAGAGATGAGCTCTCTTTTGCCACTAACAGAGACCCATTCTAGGTCAGTCAGAAGTAGGTCTGTAACACTGGTCATGTTAGCTATTTCTTGTAACACAGAAAACCTTCCAAACTACAGCTTGTTTTGCATAGAAGACCAGTCAAAGTTAATGTTAGAGTAGTTACACTGAGAGATTACTACTGAATAAGTTACTTTCAATTGTATTAGTGCTTTTTTTTCCATTACCTGTATTTGTTCAACTTGCAATAAAAACTCCTGCCAGGCAGACTTCTGTATGGATGGTGTTTGTATTAAGGGACTGAATCACGGTGGTAAAGACACAGTCGAGGTGAAGTAAACACAACATTGAGTTCATTTGCTGTGTCACTGTCAAAATACTGTATCGACTATTTGAATAATTAGTTTCCATAGTTCGCATCAATTTGGCGTAGTCAGTTGGCTGACCAGTTTTGGAGTCAGATACTGCACAGGGTTGCACTTAATCTGATCCACTTATGTTTCATATCAGTTTTAGTTTTTTGAATTCAGACTTTTCAAGTCCTCGGATGCAATAGTAATTTCAGGGAAGAATGGAATAGTGATTTGAGCCTATTTATGCCTGGTATTAACCCTGTTACCTGTTCTGTGGTAAGTCCCTATATAGATTCTCATTTCACATGAAGGCTTGTGTTTGCTGTTTGACCTGGTTTCCTTCCAAAGCATTTTATAACCTTTGCATTTAATACTGTTTTAGCTTTGTCACCAAGCTTCCACATGCATACTTGCCCCTGGTATCAATATGGAAGGGAGAGTGCTTATCTTTTTATTGCTGGAAATGAATATGGTCTCTTTTCTTTTATAATTCAACAGAATTTAGCTTCTTGGAATCCTTCAAATCCTGAATGTCTGCTACTTGTTGTGAAAGAGCTCGTGCAGCAGTATCACCAATTTCAGTGCAGCCGATTGCGTGAGAGCTCGCGTCTCATGTTTGAATATCAGACTTTACTTGAAGAGCCCCAGTATGGAGAAAACATGGAAATCTATGCTGGCAAAAAGAACAACTGGGTAAGAATATTGCTACTAAAATGCTTTTAGTGATCTTTTTATTTTAATAAATAACAGCCTTGGAAAACCAAGTTTGTGTGCATCTCCTTGCTATATGTTTCCAGTGAAGAAATCTTGTTTGACTCCAGCTTATTCTCAGTACTCTGTTTTGTCCATTGCTGTTATTCCTCTACCTTGCTTGAACCAGGTTTTCAGGTGAGCAACTGTTTTTCAACCTGATCTCTTGATTCATCTGATTTTTAGACAAAATGATAAACTCTTGAAAAGCCTGTGCAGTATTTACAATACGATGTTACTTGGAAGGCTTACCTCTATGAAGATTTGAGATGCAGAGTAGCTGCATGGGTACGCCACCCTGCTTAGAGGTAGGATGTATTAGAGCATGGTTCCGTGTTAAGGTTGAGGGGTTTAATAGGTAGCTGCAGTTGTCTGTACCTCTCTGGGAGTTGTTTAAGCTGAGACAGGAACCTAAATAGATGGAAAAAAAAGACTAATTTCCTGCAGAAGGACGAGAGGAGGTAATACAGGCTAGAGCAGTGACTTTGTAGTGCCATGTCTTCACATGACAATCAGACATTAAACTGGCTTATCTGCTTCCTGAAACTGCATCCTTTGCCTGGGCGATGTGCCACGCTACGTAGAAATATTCCATGTATACCATCTCTGTCTTCTAAACTGAGGCTATTGGCAGTGCTGGTATATTGGTTAGTGTGCGATTTTTATTTTTTTTTTTAAACTGATTTCTCTGCCATGGAACAAGCTTTGCAAAAATCAGTTTTTCCCACTGGTAATGTATTTATCTTGGAGTTTTTGGAGTAAGGTGTATCAGGAAGTATCTAATTGTGTTTATGCTGAACATGTATGCCTCTTACTTTCAGCAGCAATGTAGTCTTCTTGTATGCTAGTCTTCAGAAAGAATATCTTCTGAAATAAATGTCATCCGAAAATTAAATTCTCAACACCTTTTTTTCAAGGCCTAGAATTCAGCTTTGTCACTTGTATTGCCTTTAAGTTACAGGTGGCATGAAGATGTTTACAACTGACAGTACTTATATTTATACTTTTTTCTTTTGTCTTAAGATAAACCATCTAAGCTTTTTTTTTTTTTTTTTTAAGCCAAGTAAAATTTTATATGAGAGAATTTCATAGCTTTATATTTATAAATCAGTTCTAAAATGTTTGTGATGCCAGCTATGGAGAATAACAACTCAGCACATCTGTAAATATCAAACTGCTTTTACTGAAGCACAGAAGGCTTTCTGTACCATACTCAGATTTTATCTAACTTTTGGCAGCTGCCAAAATTATACTCAAGATTGTAGAAAATTACTTTTATTCTCCTTTTTATGGAAAAGTCATATCCTTTGGATTTTTTCATCAGTCCTTGTTGAATGAAGAACTTTGTGGCATTTGAAATGTTATCTTAAGAAAAAATACTTCAATCAAGTAAACCTTAAAGACATTTTGAGGCAAATCCTGTTAATCATTGCAGAGCTATGTGAGGTTTCTGTACAGTCTGCTTTGTTTTCAAAGTATATTCTCTATTAAGATGACCTTCTAGGGTCTAATTTGGAGATACTGTGAACATGGTACTTACATGACAGAGGCTTGTTAAGGAATGTCTAAAACACAAAGCTATGACATTAACCTGTGGTTCTCCTTTCTAGCCTTTACAACTATCTTCTCATATTAAGTCTTGACAACCAGTGCAATAGCAGTGTTTCTCTGAAAATCAAGAGGAACTGCATGTTACCTCCTCTGTCTGGAACTCATGGAAACTCATGTTACTGTTGTCTCTAAAGAATAGGTAGTGGCTCAACAGACTTGTGAAATAATCATTTGTGAATGAACTTTGCACAGTGTTATGAAAACAAATCATCTGAAGTACATGAGTTAATACTTAAATAAAAGAAATTGAAGAAAAGGCCTGAGGTCAGTGCTGAGTCCCAAAATGGAACAAATTTTGTTGTGTACCTTTACACCAGGATCTCCAAGAACTATGACAAAGAGGTAAACTGTTATTTAGTGTAGTAGCTCCATGTTGGCAGAGTACCAGCCGATACAGATGCCTGTTAACTACCTGAATCTAATCTCTCAGTTCTGTGGCCAGAAGTTGCATCTGATTCCACCTGAATTGTCAGGTCAGCTGCTGGATTTGGGTAGTTGAGCAGTGTGGGCAGGGACTTCACTCTGTGGGTCCTGGACCTCTCTGGCAGTAGTACATTGCAAAATAATCTTGATTGAATCACATTTTTAAAACAAAACAAAACAAAAAAAAAACTAGCCTGCAAGTTCTTACCTTCTTCCATGTCTCAGAGCAGCTGATGTTTTGATCAGAAGTTATTTATGTGTTCAGTGGCCATAAACAGGCCATTAGAGCTGGTATTTCACCAGAAATCATTTTCTGGATTTTATGGCCAGTGATGTGCGACATCTTTTTTTTGAAAGTTATGCCCAGACAAGAAGGGCTATCTGCAATATCTGTTTTGATCTGATTAAAAAGCAAGTGCCCTAGCTGTCAGCAAAGCAGTCTTTGTGTTGCATACACAAAAAGTCAGTGATTGCTTCTTTAGGCTGCTGCTGCATTTTATGGAAAGGATGCTTCCGTTGTTTCAGATATACTGCCGGTTTTTGCCTACCACAAGTATAGCTGTACATGCAACAAAGATGATCCCATATAAATTTACTGCAGTATTTACATTCACACTTCTAATGAGAATTGTAATATGTACATAAGTATGTACACGTTGAAATTTGTTTACAGCATGTTTCTTGTAATGGGATTTTTCTTGTTGATTTCTCTGGCAATGCAAAGCACTTAAATACTAAGATGAAATTCACCAACAAATAACTATAACTAAGTAGCATGCATATGCAAAAACAGGGCAGCATTAAAGTGAAAAAGCAAACTTGTCTCAAGATTTTACACTCAATTGCAAAAACATAATGTTTAATGCTTTTGGTGCTGCTAATTCGGTGTGACAAAAATAGCAATGGCTATTTTATTGAATTACAAAATAGGGATGACAAAAAATTAATATGGAGGAAATCAGACAAGCATTTGTTTTTCAAAAAGAGCCAACTTCATTGCTTCATAACCAGGTGGACAAAGTCTGGCTTTAAGGAAGTGTATGAAACAGAAAGGAAATCCTTTCCATTTCCTTTGCATACACTTTATGCGTAAAATTCGGCAGCGTGTAGGGGACACTTGGCAAATTTTCAATAAACTGTTGTCTAAGTGTTAAGAATTGCATATTTCTGAAAAGAAATTGCAGAGAGCACTCTAGCTCAGTTCTTTGTGTCTTCTGAAAAAAAAAAACAACACTTGTATCCAAATGTATCCAAACATTTACACCTTACCCAACTCAAAGGTTATTCTGTTATGTATACCTGCAGTGTTTGGGAAAATGTGTGTATTTTGACTGTTCTTACAACTGTCTCAAGTTTTTAACTTTGCTTTCATATCATTTGGAGGTCTCACCGATCCTTTTTCCACAAACGAGTACAGACAAGATAGAACTATATTTAGGACCTAACAAAGTATAGTCTAATTTTTGTCATTCATATTGTTGCACTCTGGCTACTTGTTGCTGTAGGCTTGGTGGCAATGATGTTTTATGGTTTTAAAGTGTTTTATCATATAATACCTGTGGAATCTGTAAATTATTTCTTTTCATCTTCAGTAATTCCATTGAGAAATGTTCTTTTAACTCAGCCCTTCTGTTTGGTATGAGCTCTTACACATTTTTTTGGTTAATATTTCATCCTCAGTGCATTCAATTTGTGATTCTGTTTTAGACACTAGCTCTCATTAGTCTTATGCTTTTTCCGCAGACTGGTGAATTCTCAGCTCGCTTCCTCTTGAAGTTGCCTGTAGATTTCAGCAATATTCCTACATATCTTCTCAAGGTAAAATGAATGTCTAAGTTGACAGTGTCTGTTTGAGAGAGAATGAATTATTGAAACGTTCTTGGTAACTATTTTTACTTTCCTGCCGTCTTCCTCTCCTAGAGTTTGCAAGTGCACCGTGTCTAAACCTGATTAGATTATGATTTGGAAATGTGGTATTGGACATATTGTTGTTTTAATGCCACTTTACCAGATAGTAAACATACCCTTGCCATGCCAAAGAGCCTTGCAGAAGATTGCATGGAATACCTGTGTTCTGCGGCTTTTTTCAACAGTCAAATTGCACTGGTAGTCTTGACAGTGTAAGCAGAAAAGCAAACTAAATGTGCCACTTCTTAACAGGGAATGAAAGCAAATGCTCATGACAGAGACTTGAAGTTTTGGTGATTACTTTATTTCATTGTTTTTAAAATAAACACTACGTTGACCAGACACTTTTCATAATTTTAGCAAGGATGTAGGAGAGTAGAGTATTGGCATAAGTTGGAAAAAAGTATTTCTGTCTTGGCTGGGAATGAAAAAACTGAGAAACTACCAACATGGAATAACTCGAAATGAGTGGTTTTCACAGCAGGTGGGCAGCCACTCTTCCAATCAGTTTCTGTGGAAGCCCATCATAAGGCTAATGTTACTATATTCGGAGTACACAGTGAAAGATGTGTCTAACATTAACGTCAGAGTAAAGTGCCCGAATTCTTGCTGCAGACAAAATTTGAGTCGGCTGATGCTACCAACACCCATCTTTCGTTTAAACTACATCTGACTCCTTACTCAGCTTTTTACTTTTAAATTTTTAAGGAGAGCAACTACTTAATGTTTAGCAGCTAATGTGTTGAGATGAAAATGTCAGTGTAGATCCAGTTATCTCCTCTTCATCTTTTTGTTACAAGTCTTCAACTATTGTTAGGTCACAACGGCAAGTGTGAATCCTGAGTGTTTCTCCAAATGGAGTCTCAAGCTAAGAACCATGAAAATAAAGGCAGGCACAACTATTCCGTAACTGAATTTTTTGATTGCAATCTGAACTCAGGATCCTGTGATCTCTCTAACTTCTGCAGACTGCTCATTGTTTGAGTAATGACCTGTTCCTGCCTTTCTCAAAAGCCTCCAGATATTTTCAGTCTGTTGCAGCATCTGTCTTTCATCAGGGCCTTCTCTACTCACTTGATGTGGCAAACTCAGTGGTAAGAGGGCTGGCCATGGGTTTTTCAAGCATTTAGGAAGAGGATGCAGCAACAGTTCACCTGGACTGCAACATTTCAACGTTTTTGTGATAGGTTTCTGAAATACACTGTGGAAAGAAAAGGCTGTGCAGGGCTATCATGAACTATGCCTGTTCCTTATCATCATGTTCCTTCCAGAGGTCCAGGGTGCTGTATTTTCCAGGAACAGTTTTTAAATTGGTGAAGAATTTTAGGACACACTTAGCCAGTATATTCCATAGCTTCAGTCACAGGGCTGTCTGTCACCTTTGTTCAGTCTCTACGGAAATTACAAGACTTGGGATTGAAAGGCGGTGTATAATTTATTTAAGTAACTGTCATCATGTAGAAATCCTGAGATAGAAACAGTTTCTACTTGTGTTTTTTACAGTAACATTTTAATGCCTGTCAGTACACTGTTTCTTACTATAAACCCCTATCATGTTCACTAACCATCTTCCACGTGCTCTAAGCAATGACGATATCCTGTGGATAGATCATCAGCGCTCCACTACTGCTTCCTAGAGCATTATTCACCCTGAGTACTGAATGATTCAGTAGTCTGAAGGAGAATGTGTTTATCTGCATGCTCATGTAGATTGTTTGATGTGAGGAGGCATGCACAGAAGTATTCAGAATCAAAGTTTCCCGGTCTGCCTTTATTTTAACGTTTCTAAAATCTTCATGTCTTAGTGTTGCAGTTTTAAAATTAATATTTTTTTTGTATGTAATAACCTGGATTTTTTAAATGGCAGGTCCTTTTTGATGGACAGTGTACTGATGAAATCCTTAGATTTCTGACACAGACTTCTGATATGCAAACTAACAGGTTAACTGTCTGCGGTAGGAGGCTGATGTTTAGTCTGGAAGAATAGCCACAGGAGAAGAAATACAGTTTTATTCCAGCAGTGTTTGTTGACAACAAAAAATAGTTTGACTCAGGCTCCAGCATGGACTATGACAAAGTACACTGTAGCAGGCATGGATCTTTATCCCCTATTGCCTTTGGCTCCTTGTATTCTGACACTATTAGCTCTATCAATGTCATCTCATGTGGCAATGATATAAATGCAGATAGAGATTGTGGTTGAGATAATTATTCCAACTATTCCAAATTTACAAAGGTATTTAAAAAAAGTGTTTTTTAAGCTATCCACATGTGTTTTTTTTGGATGATACTTTTGACATAAATAGATCTGATTTTTGTAATAGGAATTTATTTGCAATCATATCTGACAGTTATGTTGGCTTCAATGTTGCTTGCTGAATTATGGCACGTGATGGAGCATCCATTAATGTGGAGGAAGTAATTGTCAATATATTATCCTGAAAGGTGGAAGAGCAGTCAGTAACTGAAGGGTGTTAGTGTATTAATGTTAGAAGTGCAGAACTGAATGCTGTGCTTGAATTATGTTCCAGTCTGTAGCCAATCTCATAATATGCAGTAGCTCCTCTGTAATGATTTAGAAAGCTCAGACCTGTGTTACACTTTCCCTGTCATGGGATCTTTTTTATGTTTAATTAATACTCCCTGGATTAAAATACTTAAATACTTAAGGACCCATTATTCTTGCCTCATTGATCATTCTTAGCACCTCAATAGTTTGTAATACTCATCTGAAATTTTTACCTATTTCATTAGGTATTTCATTAGAAATGTAACTGTAAAGCTTTGTATATTAAGATAATATTTGAGTTAGAGATTGTAAACTGTGAGAATGTTCAGTAGTGTTACAGAGTCTTTGAACCTGATCCACTCATTCATTAGATCTTGGTCTGTCAACTTTGTACTGATGACGGCCAGAATATTTTATTTTCCTCATGATGAATAAAAAGTGAAGGTATAACATGAGCTGGGCTGCTATGTACTGGGAAGGCCGATTTGCCAGCTTATTTAAAGGCATTTGCTGCATTAAATTTAAAATTCAGTTCAAGTGTGCATATGTTTTAAGGAAAGTAGTTGAGTATATGAAAAAATAGAAAAATGATTAAGAGCAGTGCAGAGTACACAGTCTCTTCCTTTGAATGCTTAAATTCTACTCAGTGTTCTTCGGATATAATTTATTAGGAAGCAAAATGCTGGTTGTAGCGATGACTGCAGCAGATCAATCTCTTTTCATAAATTTCTGTGGTGTATTCCTTCATATTTGAAAGCAAATGTATCATGCTTTATTTTTCATGCTGAACAGCTGATCAGAAAGAAATGTTGGTTTACAGTGAAAATGTACATCTAGGAAAAAACACCTTTTTTTTTTTTACTTTACAAAATTGTGCTTTTATGCAAGGTTTTGAGTTGAATGTGGAGCTTTTGTTTCAACTTTTTCTTATGCAAATCTGTTTGACATAAGTGAAACTTTTAAGCATTAAACAACTGCAGAATCAAGTTGGTGGCTCTGACTACTGCCAGGTTCGTTACCAGTTAATCTTTCCTTAAGGTTCTCTCACTTGACAAGAACCTGGATTTGGTTCAGGAAAATATTTGTATCTATATCTGTTTACTAGTATACTTCCCCTTTCCATTTTTTTGAGTTTGATTTTTAATCAACAAATTCATTTTGGCTTAAATTCTTTTCTGTTGGCTGCACAATTTTTCATTTTGAGATAGCATTGATAAATTGAAGTCTTTACTGTATTTACAATTTCTGAAAGTCAGTTGGCACTTCACATCTGTCTCTTTACAGGTGCCACATAGGCCAGAGTAATGATGAAGGTAATAGCCTTAGCATCTAAAATACCTCATCCAAATTTATTTCAATTCTTTGCAGTTTTAATCAGAGGGACTTGTGTTATCATGAGTTATCAACGATAACTCATTAAACATCTCCATCTGAGTAATTTGCAAATTGTGCTGGATTATGTGCCTGTAGCGTAGTTGCACAGAGTGAATGGACTTCAGAGCACATTGCCAATTACACTGTTGAAAACAAGACGTAGATATTTTTTATTCATTTTTTTTTAGGTTTTGGTTAAATAATAAGTATCCTTATTGACACCTCTGTCTTATATGAAACTTTTAATGTATTGATTTCCTATCTTTACATACCTGCTTGTTGTGCCCTGGTGAATAGTTAATATCTGGACCAATTTTGCTATTCAAGTGTAAAGGAAATACACAAAGCAGACAATATCTTTTTTTTTTTTTTTTTTGGAGAAGGCTTTTTTTAATCTTAGACTTTTTTTTGTGATGACCATTGTATTCGACGCATATCTTTTAGAACTGAAGCAAATAATAAACATTGTCTAGACACATTGCCAGGGGCAAAACAGTTGTTTGTAAGACTGTCAATGGAAAAGGTTTATCCTGAAGTTCAAATTGAAAGATAAGAGCATATTTGTGTTTTTCCGTATTGTGATTTCATCATTTGGAAGTCTGTTAAAGACTTGAGCACAACTTCTGTTTATGAAGTAGACCAAATTCCAGGTACAGTGAAAAGACCGTAATACTTGTGTGTGTTTGAGAAACCAAATGTAGTAGGCAACAAACAAAAGTATAGCATGCAGGGTCAGAGGAGACTTTTCCAGGCCAGTTTCTTTAGTATTGTGATTTAGCAGTTTGGTTCACTTAACAACCTTTAAGGTTTGTGTTAAACGGCTGCAGATAACAAAACACAAATACATTTGTTTAAAAAAGTAGTACCTCTGCTACTTAACTCATTTTTTTGAACTAAATATTCTGAAAAAGCATATTAGCCTGTACTGAAAATTTTCTATTGCTTTTAAACTTAATTTTTTTGCTAGCTGGCTTATTAAAACCTAATGTTTAATGTCCTAAGATCACAGAATCAATGGCAAGAAGAAATCAGAGACGAGAACCTGACATCACCTTTTTACACTACTCCATTTTTATACTGTGCTGAGCAGCTGCTTCTCAAAATAGCATTGAATATTGTGCAGTAAATAACCATTAGCATATCTTCCCATCCTGTACATGTCTTCTATATTGGCTAGAATGATGGACCTGTATGTCTTCTGAAGTTTGTCACGTCTGTGGTGTCAGCTGTCATTTTACCTCTTTTACAAATGGGGAAAGTGACAGTTGATAAGACTTGTAGTTAATTCTCAAGTAGTATGTAGCTACAGTTCACAGTACTTTGACCATGCTTTCCATGGGGATCTTTGAAGCTGGTACCTAGATTGTTATTAATCTTTTACTACTAAAGACTTTGTGACAGAGGCATGAAGTTAACTTCCTGAATTACATTCCTAATCTTAGGACATATGTAAGCATTCTGAGCAAATACTTTAAATTATACAAGTAGATGTCAGTATGATACTCAGTAAATTACTTATTGTACCAGCATTAAATTATTTAAACAGAATATCGAAACGTCAAAGATTGTTTAGATTTCTTCTGTTAATAGTTTAAAGGCAAACTTTATAGCATGCAATTATAATGAGCCATTGAGATTTTAGATTAGAAATAGGTCTGTGCAAGTTAGTACTGGCAGCATTTGAAACAGAACAGTTTGTAGTAGCTGAAGCCAGTAAATCGTACAATCTTGAGGCCATGAAAATAAATGTAACTCGTGTGTGGAAGGCATCTATCAAGAAGAGATATCATGGATACTTGTCTCTAAGAATCCTTCATTGTAGCCTGTGCCCCAAAATCTGCAGTTTTGCTGTCCATTTTTTTCATCAAAACATGCTTAATGGAATACCATCAAGGAAGTGCTTTTCCTCCGTATTCTGGCCAGCATCAGAGTTACCATTTTGTTGCAAGAAGCAGGCAAGCTCCAAACAGGGGAGCTTAAATAGTACGTGAGGTCAAAATATATATATATATATATTTAAATTATTAATATATTGGAGTGTTTCTCACTCAAAAACATCTTAAACTGACAGAAAGTGACTTTTTGGTGATAAAATTTAAGTGGTTATTTATTTATTTATTTATTTATTGGTAGTAGTAGCTTAAAAACATCAAATGTGTTAGTTGTACAATTTTTGTTTTTCTTTTTATATTTATTGGGAAGTTTCAGTGTTCGCTGTAGGTAAAACTGTAAGATCTTACCTATTCCACTGTATAGAAGCATTATTCTTCTTTGCTACTCTTACTGCTGCAGCCTAATTACTAACCTTGCAGAGTTTTGCTGAATAATTCAGCCCTCTTGGCTTTGCCATGAAGTCTACAGATTCTGGACTATTTCTGGCACTGGAAGGTTAAAAGTAAAATGTTACTGCTATAATTCAGTGAAGCTCCAAAATATTTACAGAAACTACAATTTAATTAGTCATCCTTTAATGATTTTATTCTAATATCTGTTGCACATAAATCAAGGGAAGCAAAACTATAAAAGTATGTTTTATAATCAGAACAGGTTGTATTTGATTTTTATAAACTGATCAGTTCCCTTTGTTCTCACTAAATCTTACTACTACTAACTTTTTCACAACAATGTGATTTGTTTGCAGTAAGTAGTTACTAAAACCACATAAAACGTGTTAGTCAGGAGCACCTTAAGCTCCATATGCTGTAAGCCAAAAGCAATTTTTAAAACCTTTTTCTCTAATTTATTGGCAGATTTTGCTAATAGGATCTGTCAACTGGAACAGCTCATTCTGCACAGCTGATGATTTTTATAGGTTATGATCTTAATGTGAATCACAATCTCCAATCAACTGTATTTCTGATGACAGTTATATTTAAACATTTTATTTTTATAACGCAGTAGTAAAGGCAAGGGCTACCATATCTATTGTTATATTAAGTCTTATGGTGTTCATAAAAATTTCTTTGTTTTTTTTCCTAATGTAATAGAACTATTAATTTGCTATTGTGAGATTAGTAGAAACAGGTTTTTTCATTTTTCTTTTTAAAAAAAAAAAAAAAGAATAAAATGTTTCCAAAAAAGAAAGCTTCTGAAGTTGAAAAGCCTTTTTTGCATATGGTGGGAAATTTTGTAGATATGTTATGTTGCGTGACTTGGTTCAGGTTTACTGCCTTGTTAGGGCTTGTAATTTATACTATTGCTTGACAGTAGCATTATATGTATTGCATAGGAAGAATGGAATTCAATAGCCATAAAAATAATTGCAGGTTATTACATAATGGTGGTGCTTGTTTCATCTGTCGTGGTCCACCCATACTATGTAAAACAAGAAACATACACTGTTCTGAAACTGGATAGAGGATTTTGAATTAGTATTTTTTTCTTCAATCCCCAGTTGCTGCTGCTTCTTTAAAGGAAAAATATTTAAGAAGTTGTAGAACATAGGATATGAGCATAGCAGTGTTTTTTGAAGACATTATCTGGCAAATTACGTTTGCAAATATAGAAGTACATAAAGCACGATGGTAGGGTGTTAATGATATTTCAGTGTTGAGCCCACAGCCTCTTTCTACTAGTAGGTGTCTTCCTTAAACTTCAGATCAGAGCTTACATCCTACAGAAGCTCATGTTTTGAGTTTTTAAAGTCAATTTTACATACAAATGTTATTTACTGCTATACTGATTTTTTTTTCTGGCTCAGGTTACTAAAGTATGTCTGTCTTCTTAAGAAAGAATAGTGCTAACATGAATATACGTATGTATGATGATTTCATATGATGCTTAGTCATTCTTGTTTTGGCCTCCGTAATTTGCGCTGGTAACTTCTTTCCAACAAATACACCCAACTACTGTGATGACTCTCAGTCTACGTTTTTGTTGTTGTTTAATATGTATTAGAAAAATAACTGTAGCACACTGTATTACACTACTCACTTTTATTTGGTTTCATAGATTCAAAGGCTTAAGCCAAAAATATGAAAGCTTGACTGTTGAATCAATTACTCTCAGCAGTAAACATTCTGAGGTTGATGATCCATCACATTTATTTCTGTTTAATTGATTATAATGTCATGAAGCATAAGGTAAAGAAAAACCATAAGGTTGTTCTCCATGTTACCAAAAGAACGTACAGCATATTCTCCACTAATTACTAATGAATAATGTGCTTTATGTCTCTATCAAGCCTTACATTTCTACAGTAACTTCTCTTTAAGAAAGCTGCTGCTTGTTTATGGTATTTTCTGGTTTAGAAGGAGACTTTTGATGGGGAAAGCTTAAAGGAAAGACTTCCTTGACCAGCAGTGTCTCGGTGAGGCAGCAAAAGAAAGATAAATGAAGTTCAGACCTGTTGACTCTCTATTTCTTTGTTTCAATAAGTTAAGTTTTCATGCTAGAACTTGTATGTCTTTCATGTGCTGGGACCTGTAATCATTGCAAACAGCCTGTCCATGGGAGAGATGGGGCAGTGGGGAGGAGGATTAATTTGGCATTATTGTATGCAATTAGGTGCACTGCTTAGATATTAACAGTTACCATGCCATCAGAATTCAGGCAAAAAGATGTCCATGAATTAAATGTTGGTTTTCAGTTATATAATGAACTGCATGGAGTGCACATACAATATTTAAGTATACCCATGTAATATAGTTAGGAAGTACTTCTGCTAAAGGAAAATAGTGAATGAAGTTAAACTAACCATAATCCTTCAGCTCTCACCATTTTTTTCATTATTATTCATGTTAACTTTGGTAGTACACTGCTGAAATAAGTACCTTTTTATGTATCTCAACTTGCTTATATGTTTGGAGATACCAGATATTCTATGTTTTAGTGTAACATCTTTTTTGGGTCTAGAAAAATGTTAGAGAAATGTGACTGATGTCTTGACTAAAACTGATGACTGACTGATGGTATGTAAATAATCAGCTCCTCATTTGCAAGAACCCTAAGGACAGTGTGTTGGTTAACAAAGAATAAACACATTGTTCCAAATTGTTATTTTCATTGTTTAGCATTTATAGTGTGCCCTAGATAAAATCATTAATTCTATCTCATTTCGCTTAGACTCATTACTTTTTGAAAGTAATAGATGGTACTTAATTTTCATCTTAATATTGTAAAATGATTAGATTAGCTCTTCAAATGGAGGCCAAATTATACACAGATTACCATTTTGCCACACACATAGAAGTATTGTCTCTTTATCTACATAGGCTTGATTAAAATAGTAACTGAACATACTATAAATGACTATTTTATTTATTGTCCTAGTAATTGTGACATATGGGGAAAAAAACAGTTTTTTAGACAGGACTTGAAGCATAGAGGAACAAGATGTACCCAAATTTACCACGGGATCCTGAGCCATGAATAGAGAGCTTGTCCAAGGCCTTAACTGGAATGTTCTTCTCCCCTCTCTTTTCATAATCTTAGCAATTCATCACAATTCAAACGAGCAATTATTCAGGTCCTTTGCATTTGTTCACACTTTTCTTGAAGAAAACAAACTAATGCTCTCAGCAAGGAGAATTGTATGACTTCAGAGTTGTCTGAAGTTTTTCCTCAGGCCATTGTACTACTGAGATTTTTTTTATTTCTCTCTCAAAATTCTTTACTGTTCTTTCAGGAGCTTGAGTGTCTTAAGTTCCTGTTGATTTTAGTTATCAGGGACACGTATTATCATTGGACAGTAACGTAAAAGATAGGATATTGACTCATATAATTCACCTTTTCCATTGCAAAACTGTACAGTGCTTTTTCTCTTTCTACCAAACTATATAATTAAAGCAACACCAAAAAGCCCTGGCATAAAAAAACTAGGGCTCAAAATTCTAGCTATTGGTCTAAGTAATAAAAAGCATTCAGTTTCAATTTCTAAAAGGAATGAGATGCTCGCTCCCTGTGTACTGCTGACCTGAGTGACAATGAACAATTACATCTTATCAGGCTCTTGTTAAGGTTGCACTCAATTTCATCAAGCTCCGTGTCTCTTATGATACTTAGAACTTACAAAATACCTTCCTTCCAAACTTCAGAAAGCACAGCAGTGTTCTGCATTACAAAAAAAAAAATATATATATATATATATATTTTACTGATTAAAAAAATGAAACAAATGACAGAGCAAGTATTGACAGCATGTGAAATTTGACTTGCTGTCTGATAGTCCTCTCTGAGCAAGAAGTAACTAAGATAAAATTTTAATTTTATCTTCTTTATAGTTTTCATCTTTGCTTACAAATAGAACGCTTGCTTTGTAGGTAGAATATAGTTTTGTGTGTGTCCATTTTGTTTTTATGCATATCGTGTATTTTCACAGTATGTAAAATGATATTAAAAAGGTGGTAATTTTTAGACCTTGTTCTGTGTAATCAACCTCAACTTCACAAGAGCTAATAAACAGAATATCTGTTTATTTTGCATTAAATAATCATTTCTAGAATGGTTACTTAAGTTGCTTTTGCAAGTTTTTATTTTTGCATTTAAAGTATGAAACCACCGTTGAGATATTATTTCAAGACTGGGAGATAAGTAGATGGATACTGGCTAATAAAAAAAAAAAAAAAAAAAGGCTTATTTAGTGCAGGCAATATACTTGGAAGAAAGATGAACAACCAGGATTTTTGCAACTTGTTTGGTAGGCCAAAAGAGCTGTGGTGCTAATAATATGAAACTCTAAAACTTCATGCTTTATGGGCTCTCACAAACAAAAGAGATGTTGGAACACAATTACCAGAGGGAATCTTCTGGTTGCAATAGCAAATGTTCCATGAGAAGCTGTGCAACTGAACGTGTAATAAACAAGGCTGGCATTTCAGGATCGTGTTCTTGCAGCATTGGTTTTACCATACGGCAGCAACCTAAGACATTCTTTTTCTTATTTACAGCATGTTGCCAGTTCCTTCTTGAAAAGATGTGTGATCAAACTGCAGCCCAGTTTATAGGCCTTCAGGCAATGATAGTATCGGATTTGGGAGACTATACCTGTTAAAGCAATGTGGAGGCATATATTATCTATCTGACTCATGGAAGGCAGTATTGCAGTCTGCAGAGTTATTTTTCCTTGGCTACTTCATTTATAAAACTTCTGAAAGTAGCTGAATAGCTCTTACCTAGAAAAATGCCATAGATAGCCTTACACAAGCAACACGAAAATGTTGAGTAAGGTAAGTAACTGTATGAATCAACAATGTATTAATAAAATCCTTCATTACTGAATAAAAAAGAGGAATAAAACTACAAAGCTAATATAACAGAAAAAAAAAACTGAGAGTCATTGGAAGCCTAGTAAGAAAAAAGATGCATGTAAGACTGAAAAAATGTGGTCTTGTAAGTTTGAAGGGTTATAATAAATAGGATTTAAAAAAGAATAATTCTGCTGTATAGTTCAGCAAGACAAAAGGTGAGTGTGTGCTTAGTAGGACTACATTTACGGAGTAGGGTGATGCATGCAGTTTCCTGACAAACACAGATGTATGTTTTAAGTAAAATGGCCTGGTTTGTGAGCAGTAGAAATAGAGAAGCTCCATTTCATATGGGTTTAATCCCTCATCTCCTTTAATCGTGGTTCTCCCGTGTGCCTCATGTAGCCATTTGACATCTAAGATAAGTGTTTTAGCTGGCTGGACTCCAGTTGCCAACATTCATCGCAAGCTGTGCTTATCTGTCTCTCTATTTGTCCAGGTAAGCACTTGTCTGTCTGTCTCCTCCACCTGACTGCTGATTTTCTTATAGCCTTGATGAACTTTATTTAGCTTTGAAAACGGGATGGGGAAAGATGGTGGAGAAAGAGATTAGAGGTGCATCTGAAAATGTGGTCACACACTGGATCTGGATCTGAAACCAAATTAAATGTGGTGTGTTTTGTTTTGTTTTTAAAAAAAAAACAACAACACATTCCAGTATGTGTAGATTGGAATCAAAAACTTGCTGACATTGGAAAGTTTTTCATCATCTAAAAAATGTTGCTGGAGTGGGATGATTGCCTAAGCAGAATATTTACTTGATTAGCACTGTGAGCAAATTGGCTGAATTTGTTTGTAAACTCCTTTGTGCAACTTCCTCTTCTATCAGCTTTGTTTAAATCACTTCAAGAATACCCATCCAAGGGCCCATTTAAAAACATATTTCGAGTCAGGCAATTGGAGCAAGAACAGTTGTGGTAGGTCATGGTGCAGTACCTTCTCTCCTTCTTCCAGAGTTGCTTGTCGCTGTTACTGTGGTGGCAATGGCTCTCCCTTCACATGAGCAAAGAGAATCCGAAGTGTTTCCAGCATGAAGGGAGCTTAACAGCTCATTTTGTTATGGAAGAGATACTGGGTGGACAGAAAAAGTGAGAGTCTGAATTTGTAAAGAAAGATGAGTAATCTGTTATCGTTTTAAGGCATAATTTTGGAAGGTACTATCAATTAAAATATTTACAGCTATACAAAATACATTAGAGTGCTTTCTGAATCACAGAAAGTGATAACAAATTTTATCTGTTCATCTTCATATTCTAATTTTGAAGTCTTTGAAAAATGCAGTGAGATTCTTACTGTGGTTAAAATTGTGGCAGTTCAGTGCATGTAAACTTTAAAAAACAGTAGTTTGAAACTTTCACAATATTGTCTATACATATTTACCTATTTCTCCTGTGCATGTATGCATTCAGATCATTACAGAACTATCACGTGGAGTATGATATATCTGAAAATGCTTGTTTTATTATTTCTAATTTTTTTTCAGGAATGTTCACTTTTGATGTGGCCATTAGTTGCAAACCAGCTTCTAACATGCTGAAAGCTCTGTAAATGTACAGCAAATCATTTATCAATGCTGACTGAGAAAGGAATGTTTCAAAACCTCAGCAACTTCCTGTTAAGTAACCATCTGCAAATATATTAATTCCATAATTTTAATGGACTCCTTTCCTGATTAATCAATGACCTTATTCTCTTAAGCGTGACTGTCAGGACTTGTCTTCCTAACAAATCTCTTAAGCCTGGAGCATGTAAGGCTTCGTCCCCATCTTCAAACTGTGTTAAGTCAAGAAAACGTTGTGGTAATGTGGGCATCACTTGTCCAAGAACATTAAGAACCTTGGTCAGGATCTTTTTAACCATAAAAGGCTGTGTGTTGTGCTTTCTTGTTTTGTATAAATTGGAAGGGAGTGGAAAAAAATACAGAAGGAATTTTTATTACAGGGAACTATTTCCCTCCAAACAGTACACGAAGGAATAGCATGTCTGAAAAAAGATGTTGTTGGCAGGGGGAAGCGGTATTATGAGCTACATGTTGTTGCTGATAAATGTTAGCCATAGGTGAAGAACATATTTAAAATTCAAGCTTGACCAACTGCAGAAACTTGATTTTTTTTAAAAAAAAGATCATTTTTAGACAGTTAATTTGTTTTTATCTGTTTGTGTTAATCTTTCTGTGACCACCAGGCCTGATGCTTTTTTTGTTTTATTTCCCCATACCTGGAGGTTGCTACCCAATTGCAAGCGGTTAGCAGCTTATCTGTAAAGTGGAAAGAGTAAAGGTACTTAGTGTTGCATTGGGTGTTTCCTGGAATCTGCAGATGGAGAGAGGAGTTTTTTAAGGTTGCTTCCACTGGTGGTGGACAGAGGTAATCATAAATTGTAAGTTGCTTAAAAAAAAAAAAAAAAAAAAAAAGGATATTGATATTGTTTAGGGCAAGAAAATGATAAAGTTTTAAGAAATAATGAAATTGTTTTTTAAAAAGTTCCAGAAGGTATAACTACTTCAACAGTCTTTAAATTTAATTTACTTGTTAGGAGTGCATTTCCTTTCTAATTTTATCAATATTAACAAAATTCTTCTCTCAAGCTTATCCTTAAGGGATCAAAAGTGTTGTGCATACGTAGGAAAGTATGCTCCCTTCTGTTTCCGTGGGTGATATGGCTGGTTAGTATGGTATGCATATATCACACGTCATTAACCATAAGGACTTAGATGTTTGTGAGATCCTCTGCAGAAGCCCAAAGACTATTAGTGTTTTTAAAGCCTTTACTGCAGAGAGAGTGTCAGTGTCTTCTCTTCCCATATCTCAAAGGGATGAAGCTACTGCATCTCAGTGTGAAGCACTGAGAAGCACAAAATTTATATTCTGCTTTGATTTCCACAGGGGGCTGGAAAGGGGTTCAGGATGCTGTAGATAGGACAAATAGCATAATCTCTGATTTTCATGCATAAAATGAAAATATATACTTCTAGAAAACTGAAAAAAGGGAAAAATGTGTGACATACAAATTCACATTCATATAATGTTTTGTTTGTTTATTGCATTTTTTTTCTATTACACATTATTGGTTGTATAATCATTTCAGTTATTTGGAGGTATTTGCATGCTTATTGAGACAACTTTCCAGTAAGTGTGTTTGTAATATGTGCTTGTAATTTAAGAGCAGTAAAAGAATTCAGAAGAGTGCTTGTCTTTTTTTTTTTTTTTTTTTTTTTTTTCCTGAAAAAAGACTGGGATAGCTGAAATAAGAAAATTTTACTCTTGTTGTGTTTTACTACCATGTGCAATAAAATGTCTACAAAGCAATGTGCTTATAAATAAGTACAAAATAAGGAATGTGTATTTTCACCTAACTACATAACTTTTTCAAATGATGATATGGCTTCACTGGATATACCTTCTGAGTTTTTCTTGCACAAATTCAGAGAATAATACTAATGAGACATTTACATTAGTTTTTTTTCAGTAATGTTAATCAGGTCACCTGCATTTGGACAGAAGGAGGGAGGCCCTGCTCATTTGTGATTCAAAAGTTACCTGATTTTTGGCTTTTAAATGATATTTTGTCTGGAGAGTAGAGCAAGTGTCTACATTCTGGTTGGTGGGTTTTCTTCCTTGTTTTGCAAAGAAATATTCATTATACTTCATGTTGTGGGAAAGGACTAGCTAGTAGATTAATTTCCCTGTGTTTGTGTTAGAAAAAAGAAGAGGTTTCTGGTCCTGGAAAGTGATCAAGGCAAGAAGTGTTATGACTCCTGTTATGAAACCAGTTGCAAGCAATTTCTTAAAACCAAATATTTCAGATGCCTTTCTAGAAAAACTGTTCTAATGGCCCAGTCTGTGGAGGCTTGGCCAGTCAAGAGATGACTGAGTTCTTTATTCTCTGAGAGTTGTGTTCTGCTCTCATTGAAGTCAATAGGAACATGATCAGAGAACTATATTCATAAACATAGATTTTCAAACCATTTGAAATACGAAGGGTAATTATATGGCATTATATATAAAGGCTTCTTTGTGTTATATGCTTGTTCTGTGTTTCAGAGGGATAAATATATACAAAAATTGAGGGTGTGTCAAAGCAGCAAAACTGGTTCAGACAGGTAAAAGCATTTGAAGTGGTGTCTTTTTCACCATTAATAGTTTTCAGTTTGTCTCAATATTGCTGCATCAATATTATGAATCCTATTTTCAGGTTTATATTACTCCTGTAAAAGTATCAGGCTGAAATGTCAGTGAAAGCTGGCTCATACTGGGAATGCTTCTGCAACTTGTAATTTTGTTTGGGGGCGAGTTTTTTTGGGAACCAGTTGCTGGTAGTTAAAGGGAATAGTATTAATATGCTCTTTCTTTGGCAGTGATGCAGAACTTTGCACTTGGGATCTAAAAGTTGAAAAATATGGACTTAAGCACGATAACATTTCTAACACTGATGACTGCATTAATATCCACTTTCTGAAATTGGGATACTGATTAATGAAATCTTACTAGAGTGACAGAACAGAAATAGATTTTGGTCGTTGTGACCTTGAACCCTTGTAGTATCAAATACAATTATGCTTTATCTGCTAATTTTTGTTGTGGCTGTCGACCTAAATTTAGTACTTTATTTATTAATAGGTGAGTACAGGCTGTTCTGTGTGCTAGTCTTTGTCCATTTGAGTATTTGTTTATCATGGTTGAACTTTACGCAATTTAAAGAGCTGTCATTCAGTAGATGTTTTTAAATCTTTAAGTAACATTCTTTGATGCCGCAGTGTTGGAGGGAGGGAGAAAGTGAGCAGTTTTAATCATTTCAGCCAAACTAAAAAGACTCAAAAGAATTGTTTTAAGGATTATGTTTGTTTTTAGCCTAGGGATACCTTTAAATACTGTTTTAACCCATTTTAAGCATAGTTTTAATTAAATTGTGTGTGTGTGAATTTAAACTTATAAGTATTTTATGCGATAAGGACTCTGCAAATGCTTTTATAATGCTTTACTTAAAAATATTTAATGTCAGTCTGATGTGTCAAAATGAAGCAGAAGATAGGGGAAATTATACCATCATCTATCCACATGAGCAATGGCATGCATCAAATTCACATAACATTAAGTAGACTTTCACTGGTCAGAGTTGTCTTTCTTTTCTTGGCTTTGTTGGCAAGTAAGCACCCAGGCCTTGAGATGGAAATGGCAGCATAAGCTGCTGTGGTGTCAGGTTGATCAAATCAAACCTGAAAGTAGGAATGGCCCCAGTTCTTTGTCTTCCTCTAAGCTGCCCTATGAATGATCCAGCACTCCTCAAAAGAAACCATGAAGAAATGTTGTTATACCAGCTATCCAGAACACAAGCAATGGTATTGTCTGTGCCAAGTTGCCAGTTACCAGCATTTGGTTGCTGATAGCTTCAGCATCAGCTCTGGCAAGGCTGCAGAACATTGTGATTTCTTCTGCATTAGCCGAAGTTTGTCAGCACAGACCTCAAACCTCAGCACCAGAGGTCTGATTGATTTGCACCGTGGTATTTCTTGCCCTTGTTAAGACAGAGGTTTTCATCTGGTTCTTTACCTGCTCTGAATTGTGCTGACACCTGCAGAGGGCCCACTATGAGTGAGGCATCTTGGCTTTCAGAGGTGGCATTGGCAGGAAGAGTTCTTGCAATTTGTTTTATACCCCTACAGTATTCTTTGCAACATCCTGGGAATTTCTGTGTGCCCATAGAAACTCTACATTGTACAAGATTTATCTTCTGATTGTAAACTGGGAACTAAAAGGAAGTGCTCTCTTTTAAACAGACCAATGCTATAGATCCTGAAATAGATAAGTTTTACTCATGCTGACCTTATTGATTGTGGTGTCAGAAGTTTGTCATCTTCCTTGCTAAGTGTCTTCTTGTAATTAATGAGGGTAGCTTAGTTTTCTCACTATCACAGCTAGGTAACCTCAGATCGCATAATCATTAGGTTTCCAGATGCTGAAATATGGAAAATACCTAACATTCTGTTTTTTGTTTTGTTTTTAAATATTAGGGCTTGTTATAAAATACATATATATAGATGGACAGAAGTTTTTTCAGTGCTTCAGAATGTGCGAAGTGGCATCATTGATAACACATGAAATTTAAGAGGCTATTGGCAATAGCCACTAGCAAGGGATTTCGTCAAGGTTGCCAAGTATCTACTGAACTACTTTGTCAGAGTAATATTCCATCTCAGTTCTTCAGGTGAGGACTCTAACATCCTAAGTTTGTTTAGTTAATGTCATTGTCAATGTCATTAAGTGGGAATTAATGTAAAGGTGCATTGACAAACTGCCATAGGCTTCTAAAAAGACATTTGAGTCCAGCCTAGTGAACAGCCACCAGGTACACACATTGCATGAGTTTGCTCTACTTTCTGGAGCTATGTTTGTGCCAGCATCTGTATAAAGCCCAGGTTTTTCATTCCATTGCTTAAGTTCCCAAAGAATTACAGCCAAGAAAACGATCTCCTACTAGAGTTTGCATTATTACTATGTAAAATTATTACTGTGTAGGATTATTTTGCTGTGTAAATAGTAATACAGTAATTATTACTATGTAAGAGTAAAGAACAGTATTTAGGTGACTGGGAATGCGTGTATTTCTCTAAGAGTAAACCTTTCTTTATCTGAAAAAGTTGATCATGAGCATCACAGAATGTGCCAAACATCTTTGTAAGAGCCTCTCTTAGTAGTCAGTGCATTATGTCACTTACCTCCCAAGTCACCCAATTAAGTTGTGGTCCCATTCATTGTCCTGGTAATGCATATTAGAAATAAATTTCTGTAGCATGAAGTCTCTGGAATATATTGCTTCTTATCAGTCTGTCTTAAAATCTAATCTGATGAAGTATCAGCGATCTTCAAAGGGAACACATTTCTGTGTTCTAACCAATTAGTCCACCAGGGTGTTTTCTCTGATGACATTAGCAGGTGAGGATGTATGAGCATGTATAGAAAAGTTTTTTCACAGCAACACTGAAATTGAAGAGTTTTTCAGAATTGAAAAAAGGATTGAGTTATCCATGTTAGCAGTCATTGCACTGAAATATTTTTTTATTTGAACCAAAAAAATTTTTTTTTGTCTGAAAATTAAAGTGGAACACTTTTGCTGCAGTCTGGTAGTGTACATTCTAAGAGGGTAGGTGTTCACCAACATAAATAAGCTATGGAAGATAGTTTTCAATAGCATCATCTTAGTTTTCTTCAGCAAGCAGTAAGAGAAGACCTCACCTGCTTTGTTCAAGGAATTGAAAACAATTGAACAAATATTATAGCCTCATGAAAATTAGCAATGTCTTTGCCCACTCTTACATTTCTTTCATTTCTCCTTCCCCTAGTTGCTCTAGTTTTTGTGTTTCCATAGGCAATTAAAAATCAAGGAACAATATTATCTGAATTCTACT
Source organism: Nettapus auritus (assembly GCA_011076525.1). Taxonomy (NCBI): domain Eukaryota; kingdom Metazoa; phylum Chordata; class Aves; order Anseriformes; family Anatidae; genus Nettapus; species Nettapus auritus. The sequence continues at coordinate 28,666,051 of CM021767.1, forward strand.
CCCATCCTCCCCACATGGTGACTGTAGTGTTTACACTGTGAGCCCTTACAGTTCAGACTTAACTCCTGTTCTGTTTTTAACCTTTCTATAAATCAAGGCAACATTTTGTCTTAAACTGTTTTCACTGTATCTCAGAAACTGAACAAATTACTTTTTCTGCGGAGCTATACAAACAACACTCATTTCACCATCTGTCTTAAATCTCCTCTTTCTAAGCTAACTGAACCTTAAGAACAACTCACTGTGGGCTTGCTGCGTGTACCCCTGATAGTCATCTCAGCCATCTATCTGCCTGTACAACAGCACACAGACTTCAATCTTTCCTTCTCAGGAATGGCTGAGGAGGCAGCAGCTTCTAGAAGTAGTAGAGGACTACTAATGGATACTCTGTACGCATTTCTGCCAAGGAACTCTTCATAAATTATCACATCAAAAGTTTACCTTCAATGTTTCAGAATTTCAGATAAACTGGATTGTTCATTTAGCTGTAATTTTAGCTCTGTTTCTGAAGGAAATGAGACATAAGTGATTTTATTGTCTGAGAGTGTCTGTTATGATCTCCCCTTTTCTCCAATAAGTTGTAATCCATTGGCTAACCAAATCTGGAAAAGACATACAGTGTGAAATAATCAAGCTTTTATGGGAAGAGATATGAAAAATAGCACCTCCACTTAAACAACTGCAAACAAAAGTCAGTTGTTTCATGTACTTTGTTTGGTTGCATAGCTGCTTTTGCCAGTTGCGTGCATATATCTTCAGCACAGTCAAGAAAAAGTGAAAGTCAGTAATTCTCTCACCCAATGAAAGTGTGTCATTGAGAGCATTAGAAAGAAGTGGGATTACTTTATAGCTTGGTTAGAGAACAAAGAACACAGAAGAAGGAAAACAGACTTTTTGTTATGCTGCTGCGGACCAAATTGTCTGCAAGTCTGAAAAAGAAAACAAAAAACCTGAAGTCCTTGGGTGTATACGTTGAACACATTGTAATGGAATTAAGCGATGCTGAAAAATCTAGGCAGTTTGTGGTTTATAAAAGGATAGTCTTTGAAGCTATTTTACTAGAGAGAATCTTCATCTTTCGATTTCATCAGCTGGTACACTGATTTTAAGTTTAATTTAATAAAATAATGTTCACCCACCAAAAGATTGCTCCATCCTGGGGCTTTTTGCAAAGGCTTTTTAAGGAGCGTTTCTCTTCATGTGACACTGTGCTGTTGTCCAGCCTTTAACAGAAGATGTAAACCTTGACAGAGAAGTGTTACGGTCAGAAATAGGACAGCTGTGTTGATCTTCCATCAGTTGGTGGTGGTTAGAAATCATCTAGACTGGATCTTTTATGTATAGTGATTAAAATCTTAAAGGTAAACTGGCTGTATGTGTAATTCACAATATATATCAACAGTATACTTTTTGTTTGTTTGTTTGTTTGTTTTCTAATACTGAATCTTGACTGCCACAAATTTGTGTTAGTAGGTCATAGATATGGCTCCATCCAGTATGATGTTAAGGAAACAACCCAAGGTGCATGTTGCCACAGTAGGTATTAACAGGGAGGACTTGCCTTAAGTGCATCAAATGTGTACACAGTGACATTGGTCTTGCATATATTAATTAGAAGTATATCAGAAAGTATTAGCTACTACAGAAATGTGTATTTCTTACATCATTAATGAAATATTTCTTTTGTCTAACTAATGAGATGCTTTGTGAAATGCTGTTACCTGGCTAGAGTTCAGGGAATCAAGGTACACATCGTTCTGGTATCTAGTGGGCTGCTGCAGCATATCTAACATTTTAAGTAAAAATTCACTATTTAGCCCAGGCTTTAAACACTGAATCCTTATTTAAAACCATACCTTGTACTGAAGCTTGTTGCTCCTGGTGCTGTATGTAAGACTTCAGTATGTGGTTAAGTGGTTTCTTGAAGTAATTTTCACGACTTTACTTACATATATTTGGAATAGTTTTTAAATTCTTTCTTTCTGCCAAGAATGAGAATCTCCCTAGTATTTTTCTTTCAGTTCCTTGTTGATTCATTTCCATGTCCTAGACCTTCTTGGCAGAATGTTCTCAAATCTATCCTCCTTTCATTTTTAGTCCTCCAACTTGTAGGTTTATCTTTAAAGATCTAAAATTCACAACAATTCATAACTGCATTGAACTATTTAAATTCATTACTACTGTCGTCCAAGCACCAAATCTTCTACTCCACTAAATAATTTAAAGCAGACCTTCTTAAATATTATCTGTTATTCCAGAGAAACTCTTAGTATGCGCAAAACAGTTAGGATTTGGGTGGTACAGTACCACAGATATATTAGTGTGTTCCAGAGTGAAACTGGCTATGGTAAAGAATGGTCTTCAGGTAGCTCCTTTTGTTGTTCTAGGATAACTTGTTGTGAGATCTACAGAAATTAGTTAATTACAATCCAAAGCAAATAAACATAAGGAAAAAAAAGTTTAGTTTTGTCTCTGAACTTTCCCCAGGTGCCTTTGTACATCTGCCTTCCAGATAGTAAAGATTTCTAAAAGGGACTGCTCCTCTTTTAACAATAGACCATCAAACATGTGGTCACCAGAAAACCCGTTATTATGGTGCAACTAATAATTATAGTAATCTTGTGAAGATTAAAGTTTTAATGTAAAGCATCTTGGAAGCCAGTTTCATAGATAGGAAAATACCTGCAGAGTGTATGTCTTGATTTGGGAATACTCCATCCTTGATTAATGGAGTGGGGTTTGATCTTCTCTCAGAATGAATGAAATAAAAGTATTGGGGGTAGGAAAATAGATACAAATCTGTAGATGTTGAATAGTCCTAGTGGAAAAGGATATGTTTGATAATGAAGTTATTAAAAACAGACAACCGTTTGCTGTAAACACATATATTTGGATACAGGGTAGACTTAAAACAAGTTGGTGTCAAGTAAGTCAGTTCTTCTGAGTGAAAAACCAAGACAGATGTGTTTAAAACATCAGCTTATATTTCAGCCTGGAAAGACTCAAGCAGTGGAAACATCCGATTCCAGAAAGATCAGATATGCCATGAAAACTAATAAAGAAATAAAACACATTGCAAATTGTTTCAGTTAGCTTGGAGTAGTGATGTATTGAGTGTGGAGGAGGAGAGAAGGAAATGATATAATTTCTTCAGAGAGGAGAAGGAGAATATTGAAACCTTCTTTCCATGTCTGCGTCACCGATAAAATTGGGAAAGCGTTAAAGCCCAGCTGAAAAACCGCTTCAGAAGTACAACTGTTGGAAAACTGGTAGAGTCTAGAAGTTTTGATATTGGTTGTCTTAAGGAGACAATATGGGGGCTAAAAAGCTTGTGCTCTCAAAGAGTCTGGAGACCTATCGAGAACAGAGAACAGGATGTTTGATATTGACATAGCTTTGCAAAAAGTCTAAGTAGAGCAAAGAGCAGTTTCTGCTGTGGACCACTCAATCAAATGTTCTGCTCTATGGCGAGGAAGTTTTGTTATGGGTCTCAAGTTTTGTAGTTAATAGGAAGTTCTTCTTCATGATGTAAATAACTGTCTGGGCTGAAAGGCCAGAGTTGGTGAGATTATATTGTGGGTCCTAAAGGAAGCAGCAAAAAAAAAAAAAAAAAAGGAGAGGATAGATGGATCCTCGGTGTCATTTAAGTTAATTACTGCAGTGACTAGCTGGTAACTACTAAAGCTTTTAAAAGAGCGTGAACATACATGTTCACCTGCGTATTTCATGGGTATGTCTAAAGAGCTTATGATAAATTTGTGGAAAGGAAGATGAAGGTTACTAAATTGGCATATCTTCTCATGAAATATAATCTTTTAACACATTCAGTCATGGCTCACTTTAGTGTGACATGCAGTTAGTGCAAGATATTTCTTGATTTTTTTTGAAACTAGTCTAGACACTACTGTAGACTTTATTGTTGCAAACAGCTATACCTTTGAAGGGAGTACATAGGGGAACTGAAGTAGAGGGTCCATTTCCAGTGTATTCAACTCCATGGACCTGTATTTAGATTATAAAATTAAACCAGTCCGAGTTTGTGTTCCTTTATTTATCATAGAAACATAGAATGGTTTGGATAGGAAAGGACTTTAAAGACCATCTAATTCCAACCCCCCTGCCATGGGCAGGAACACCTCTCACCAGCCCAGGCTGCTCAAAGCCCCATCCAGCTTCTCTCATTCACCACCTGTTCCAGTGCCTCAGCACCCTCAGAGTAAAGAATTTCTTCCTTATATCTAATCTAAATCTACCCTCTTTTAGTTTGAAGCCATTCCCCTTTGTTCTATCACTCCACTCCCTGACAGAGTCCCTCCCTTAGATACAGGAAGGCCACTGTAAGGTCTCCCCAGAGCCTTCTCTTCTCCAGGCCGAACAAGCCCAACTCCGTCAGCCTGTCTTCATAGGATATGTGCTCCAGCCCTCTAGTAATCCTGGTGGCCCTCCTCTGGTCTTGTTCTAATAGATCCATGTTTGTCTTTTGCTGGGGACACCAGCGCTGAGCACAGGGCTCCAGGTGGGGTCTCAGAAGAGCAGAGCAGAGGGAGAGAATCCCCGCCCTCACCCTGCTGGCCACGCTGCTTTTGATGCAGCTCAGGACATGGTTGGCTTTTTGGGCTGCAGGCTCACATCTCTGGCTCATGTTGAGCTTCTTGTCGACGAACACCCCCAGATCCTTCTCCTTGGGGCTGCTCCCAATTCATTCTCTTCCCAGCCTGTATTTGTGCTAGGGATTGCCCTGGCCCACGTGCAGGACCTTGCACTTGGCCTTGTTGAACCATGAGGTTCGCACAGGTCCAGTGTTTGAGCGCAACAATCCAGCCAATTCCTTATCCACTGAAGTGGTCCATCTGTCAAATCCACATCTCTCCAATTTACAGACAAGTGTGGGATGATTTACTGTTTTCAGTGGTGTTAGGATTACAATGAAATTCATCTGATCTAGAAGCCTAGATAAGTATCAACTAACCATAAATTTATAACAGATTTTAAAGTACATTGTGAAAATGACCATTTGTCCTTGCTTTTACAGATACCAGTGAAAATGCAGATAGATATATTTTTGAAGAAATCAGGTTTATTATAATTGTTATTCAAACATGAGTTGTTAACGTTGCTAATGAACTGCACATAACAGAAACATATGGCTATTGCTTTGCTAGCAGAACTACCGTAGTTTAATCCCATGGCTATGTAGTATGCAGCACCCTGAAGCTAATACAAAGGAAGGTCAGCTGTGTGCACATCTGTAAAGGATAAGAAAAGTACTAAATTGTATTGGTTTTCGGTATCGATGCCTAGCAGTTCCTTTTATTGGGATGACATGAACAATATTCACATACTCCATGGATAGTTCCTAAAATTTTTGTTGATGTACACAGGCTATTTCTGTTACTACTTACACAGTTTTACTTAACAAGTTTTCATATTCAGTAATGCCTTGCAAAATGGACCTTGCATTAGGACTGTTCCTGGGATTCTATATGTGTTGTTGTTTCATTTTATGCTTCTTCATCTCTGACTATTATGAGAGTCAAATCGTTCTGTTAGATTTTAAGCAGTAAAAACATATCGCTGCTATTTGTCGTATTGTTTAATATATTCATTTTTAATTAGCATGGGCTTTTAGACAGCTTTATTTCATGGCTAAAATGTCAACTATGTTTTATGGTTAAAGCAGTTTTTCACAGCCTTTTCATTTTAAATCAGATGTGTTGTCTAACTTAAAATATCATCAGCCCTGGTCATTCCCTACTATTTTTCTCAATTTACAAAGAAGCAGAAATCTGTGTATTGGGAGGCAGTGCAGGTTTGGGCAGCGTGTGTGCACCACATGGTTTTCCTTTTGCAACTGCCATAGAGTTGCAGCATACAAAATTAAAACAGCGGGTCAACATTTCAGCTGTTCTTAACGTGCAGAGAATAGCAGGATAACATAGGCTTCTAACATATTTACAGCCCAGAAATAAAATATGATAAATATTTTATTTCTAGATAAACACTATAAAGTTTTTTTTTAAAAAAAGGTAGATTTATACTTGAGATGTACCAAGACAGTAGAAGCAATTCTAAAAAAGCAAGTTGCTGATGGTAAAAAGATTAATTAGCAGAATTGACCTGAAATTGGCAGCTGTAGAGAAATCCCAGAATGCACGTGACTTAAATCTCCCCTTTCCCTTGATCCTTAAAATGCTGTTGGCTACAGTTTTGTCACTGATAAAAACAACTGTTTGTCAGTAGCTGCTTAGAAGGAAAGGCTGAATGGTTTCAGACTTGCAGCTTGCTAATATACATAGAAATTTAAATATTGCTATTTAACATCATGGTTTTAGTTGTTTTTTTGTTTTTGTTTTTTTAACCATGACATCTTAATTATTGGCTCTTTTTTTTTTCTCTTTCCTGGCATGTTCTGCTAGCAAAGAACTTTTCTTATTCCATTTTATTTTTAAAGTAAATTCCAAATCTGCACTTTTATTAAGCTCTTTTTTAAACTCTACATTTTTTCCCCAAGGAAACGTCATAAGGTATCCCACTATAGGTATACATCCACCACACAAACTAAGGACTACGTGCTTTTGAAACTGATGCCAGGAGGGGTGCTGAGGTTTGTGAAGGAGTAGAACAGTTACAGTCATTTGTTACTCCACTCTGTTTGTAACAGTGGGGTGGGAACCAGCAAATAATTACCCAACAAATCTTATCAGTTTTTTAAGATTGAACATCAAACATGCATGAATTCTGGAAAATTCTGATAAATGTTTAGGCTTTAATTTCTTAAATTCTCTGTTCAAACTACAAAAGGAAAATAAAACTATTAAATACTCTCTCCTGTAGGACAGGGTAAAAAAACTTCCAGTTTAAACAGTCGTGATCCAGCTCTTCCACTCTTCCTTTTGTATGGGCACGTCATCTTCCTTACTAAAGAACGTGAGACTCATTTTTATGGTCAGAAAGCTGAATATCTGACCGAGAACAGAGGGTGTTCTGCTCTGTTGATTTCCACATCTTGGGATGCTGTGCTGTTACATGTGTGCAAATCATTTCAGGCTTTGTGAGAGCATTGGATTAGATTCACAAAAAAAAAACATTTTTTGCTTCATCTTAATCTGAAAGGTATTTTTATTTTTTTTCTGATCTGTTAGACCTTCAGCAAGAAAGGGAAGAGTATACTTAGCACTTAATGGGTAATCTGCCTTACATGACTTTTTGCAGGGAAAGGTGATACCAAAATATAATTCTAGGTTCATGCCCATAATATAAAAGTTCTGTCCACACCCATCGTTTAAACCTGTTTTCTTCCTGGCTCCATATTATGCATCAAGGGAAAAAGATAAACATGTGCTGGATGTTTTCAGAGTCTTTTTTATATCTACAGATTCTGTGCCATTCAAAGTATTTCCACTTCCTACCCCAAATCCTCAGCACCACGGTTTCTTCTGACTGTAGCCTGCTGTTGCAAAGGTCAGACACTTTCAAACGTGCAGGATGTCTCAGACAATACTACAGAGTACCTTAATATGTTAGCAGCTGACTGGCACCCATGTCCCACCAAATGTTAGGGCTCACTCTGCATGACATTGGTATGAGCCTGTACTACCTGCTTACAAAGGTATCAATGTATAAAAGCCGTGAATATAGATCAGAATGTGACATATCTAAAACAGAATAATTATGTGAATTTTTCCTCACATTATTTTACAATTTACAGACCAATGTTGTAATAATTTTTTACTAAGACAGCTTTTATTGCTCATTCAAGCATCCTGCTTATCAACTGTAACAGGATCTAACTTCACACAAATGCAAGGAAAAAAGCTGTGTTTCTCTTCTTTACTGGATAAACTTTTTTTTTTTTACAACTAGTTCTTACAAGAGGCTGTTCGTGACATCTATACACTTACACCCTTGTGTATATGATTACACCGTGCACGTTGTTTGCTGGAATGATGAATGCAAATTGGGCTCAAGGGGACAAGATGCTCCAACTTGCACTTTTTTTTGTACAAAGCAGAAGATGTCCCCCTACCTTACCCCACTCTTTTCAGATCCTGTAGGCATGAGAGTAATATGGGGACAAAGGGATAATAGATTTCTCTTGAAAAGAAATATAATATTGTATACTTGAAATAGGAATGCATAATAAATAGCTTTCAAATTAAAAGTGCTGTGGACTTTAATATGAAACATGCCTGTTATTCTCAAGAAATAACAATGGTCCAAATAACTCCTAACAGTTAATATTTTTAATATTTGCACGTTCTCTTAAAAGAAAATATTTCGTATTTTTAAATCAGGTCAGCTTTACTAAGCTGCAACAGAGAAAGAGTATTGAGCAAGTGTAACTTTGGTTGCTTTTACCTTGCAATTTGATTATTCACTTTTTCACCTGTGAAATCTTGGTACTTCCTGGTTCACTGAAGATGTGTCTCAGAATATGGCTTTACACTGGCATTTTTGTTGTGACCCATGTAATCTATAGTATTTCTGATTGTACAGAGTGATATTCACTGATCCAGGAACATATAAGAATATGTGCAGATAGAGAAAAAGCTTTTATTAAAAAGAAAGGATTGATTAAAAAAAAAAAAAAAAAAGTCTTATTCTGACCTTGAACCACAACGTGGTTCCAGAAATGCCATTCCCCACATATGATTAGAACTTCCTTCAATCATGGGTTCTGTACAGAGCCATTAATATGTTTGTTAATTTACATATAGAAAATATGAATATTTATGTATAGAGAGGCTATACTGGAAGATTTTGGAAGTTGGCTTGACAGGAAGATTATTTCAAAGTATATTAATGATCTGTTTGCACGCTAGTTAAGTCCATGGGCATTTATTAGCAGATCTTGTTTTCCACTGGGACATGAAATGACTGCTCTTTGGCCTCTGCAAGGACATGACTATTTTTAAAGAGGTGGGAAATCAGTAGTATGGGGGACAAGAATGTGAATGTTGCTTGCTGAATAAATTGTAGTCCAGTCATCTCAAGAACTGAGCTGGAGAGATTCGAATCCAATGAAGGATTTGAATTCCAAGTTGTACATGTCCCCAAATATTTATCTCTGAAAGCAAACTTAAAAACACAGGGCTTACGTTAAAAAATGGGTCCTCGCTACATGTTGAGGAAACAGCCAGATAGCTTTGGGAGATTTATAAAGAAACAAACCACATGGCGGTGACCTGCTATAAGTCATCTATACAGACAGTGTTTTCTTTTTGTTGCTATTTGCTTGCTTCTTAAGAGCACTGAAAGTGTATTTTTTACATTTAGAGATATTGTAAATGTATTTTATTATTAAATAAGGTTGTTCAAAGTAATGCAGCCTGTTATGTATAAGTTACCTAGTTTCTTTGTCTTTGAATGTGAGGGTACTTCAGAGGTGAGTGTAGATCTGCATTTTTGGTTCCTAATATGGTTCTTCCCAGTATTCAAAGTGTGAAAAGGGGATAGCAACACAGAGATAGGTGTGAAAGAAATGTCTCTGATTTTAGCAAGGAAATGCTTTGGCATGTGGCAAGGTAGTACAGAGAGTCCCTGAACCCTGACAGTCCTGGAATTAGTTGTATCACTACATAAATCTTAACCCTTCAATACTGATCATTTTAAGTGAATGATTTAATAGGTAACATCTAAAACAGTAATGAAAATGAGTCCTCCATGCAATGCAAACACACACACAAATGTGTATGACATATATAATATATATGACTGAACTTAGCACTTGCACAAACTCAGCATGTCTGTCACTAATATACAATGTCCAAAGGAACAAAGTAGATCTTCTTTTCTTCTTTCTTGCTCTCTTCTTTTCCTCTCTTGTTGCCTTGCTATCCTCAAGTGATTCCTGATTTAGAATGCAGATGTTATTAGTGCAAGTATTAATTTTAATACTACTTGTCCTTTGTTTGCTGCTTTCCCAGGACTTTCAAACTAAACATGGCTTTTTAAGGCATTCAAGAACATGTTTACCAGACACAAAACCTTTTGTAAAAAAATGTCAATAACTATTTACAACAAGTTTTAAACAGTCATTTTTCTAGGATATGTGCTTATAAGGAAACATTTACATTTTTAGTCTTGTGTCTTCAGCCAGATTCTCACATTGTGGCTCAGGTTGTGCTGTTCTTTATTCTGCCAGTAGCACCACTGATGCCAGCAAAGCAGCTAATTGGTATGTTTATTGGTAGAAGAAATAACATCTTCATTTTGGAGAACTGTTTTTGTGCTGCTCTTTGTTTTAAAAGGAGAAGTTTTTTGTCAAGATGTGGCAACATGAGCTTGGCCTGAGTGGATGCCACTGCTGCTCACCGATTAAGAGGAGTCAGGGTGACCTCTATAAAAAGTGAGCTTTGGAATCTCTGGGCAATTTGTGCATCCCATTATTAGCTGGTGATGGCAGAGACGCATCGTTGCTTTGCTTTAGGTATTAGGAAAGATATGGTGCTGTTTGGATCTGTATCTTGCCTATAAAACTTCACTTAGTCAGGGGGATCTTTTGGTTTAATGTTCTTTTTAAATTATAATACTCTATTGTTTTATTGAAACTTGGCCAGTATGTTTATAAATTAGGCTAGAAGTAAACAAAACAAAAATTAGGAGGATAAGTGCCCTTCTATTATGATGGATAAACTGAAGTCCTAGGACACAAAAGCAGTGATTCATGAATGTATGAAAAATTAGGTCCCACTAATCTAGATTCCTAATATTGTTTCTCCCCTATTTGTGTTATTTTTATTTTAATTCGTTCTAATTGCATGGACATTCCTAGCTGTGTAAATGTTGTTGATTTTAATCTTATTTTAATATGAATGTGATATCTGATATTAGAGCTGATAGACCTAATGTATTTGTAGTTACGGTTCGGTGAATGAATTGAAATTTAAGATCACTAGCATCCCGCGTCTCTCCTAAAATGAAAAAATAACCACTACTCCAGTGTCATTAAAACATAATTAATAAATATAATTCAGTCAATATTAAATGATTCTCCCAAGTAGTTTGTGTTTCTTGTTTATGAAATGAATATTTAGCAGCCTTTTAGCTCTCTTGAAATCAGTTGTATTTACACATCCAAAAGGACCCCCCAATATCGCTTTTAGACTGTGCCACACTTTTTTTTATATATTTACTCAAACTTTGAGTCTAGCCCTTACTGAAGCATGTTTCTGACCTTTAAGGGCATCAGTGTTATTTTTTGAGATTGTGTTTTTCAGACCTATGCGAACAGTTATTGCTGTGGTGAAAGTGTCACCACAACTTTTTGTGCTGTCAAATTAACTTTTATTCACTTAAATAACATGAATCTTGAAAGTTGTGAATTCTATTATGTATTTTCATGGACAAGAATGTTATTCTATTCAACCTTTCGGTTTTTTCTTAAGCTTTTCCTAACAGCATTCTTTACCAAACTCTGACAGTCATTCATACAGTGAGTAAATTGCCGTGACCATAATAAAAGAAAATAGTATAGGTAAAACACACCTCAAAATCTTGTCTTAGAGAAGCATATTTATATATAAAAGTCTAAAAGCAAACAAAAAACCACCAGCAAAAAACAAACAACAAAACAAAATATTTGGGATGTTACACTTTTAGAAAAAACTTTTTATTTATGTTATTGATGCCCAGTATTGCTCAATGTTCAAAATATATTTATTTGATTTCATTTTAATGAAAAAAAATCCAGTAAAAAAATCCAATGTCTTAGAAATATCTCTTCAGATTCTGCAGTGGTGTTTGTAGGCTATGATTTTCATGTGACTTTTAAAACAGGAATTACTCTGAGCTTAAACATGTTCTTTGCCTGAGTTGGGCAAATGTTTTGTTGTATTACCTTGGGAGAGGGACTGTTTTTGGAACATTTCAATGCAGTGGACAGTGCATGCAAGGTGACTGCCTTTTGTTTTCATTAAAGATCCTATTTAAAGAATCAGCACTCCTTGATCAGACCTGGTGGATTTCCTGGAAGACAGGAGAAAGAATTTCCTGGAATAATTACATACTCTCCCTAGAGTGAAGCAGATTTCTTAAGTCTCATTTGCCACTTCATATTCCTTAGCCTACTTTCCCCTAGCATGTTTTGTTATTTTTTTAAAAGACAATAAATACAGAAAAAGGTTCGGAGGATGTGTATCAAAGCTGGCTAGTGAAGTTACTATGCATTAAGGGTACAAGTTACTTGTGGTTTGATAGTTGTCTTATCTTATCACATGCTGTCATTTGGAGGGAAAAGGCCAGACTGCAAAGCATTATGATGCAAGTAGCCCATTGGTACTAATAAAGCAAATAGCATTGTGTGTTCTTCTCTGATGCAATTCATATTTCGATTTCAAAAACAAATTCTGGTGCTCACTTCTCTGTTCTTAGTAAGTATGGTTCCAATATAGGCATGTGCCATGCAAAATCATGTGTTAAGTTTTACCCTAAGATAAATTACCTTTGTGCTATCTTGCTATTCTCATGTATTTCTCCTTTTGAGACCTTTTTCTCTGGTATATAAATGGCACACTGTGAAGCTGACCGATGTGTTAGGGCGGAAAGGTACCACAAAGTGAGCTGAGATTTCAGCTTGCCATGAGCTGCCTGCAGATGTTAGGATCAACAGCTCCTCACTCCTCCACATTCTCATCCACATTCAGCCTTTCTGTTCCACCTTCCTCCCGCTCCATCGCAACATGCAAGTTGTAAATTGAGTGCATTCCTCGCTTATATTATTTTAAGCAATCCCATCCTCTCCCCATCGGCTGGAGGTTTCCGTCCCCTCGGTTAGAATCATACCACACAGATGATTATTCAGCGTTTGTCAGAGCTGAGAGGTCAGAAACCTCCAGGAAGAGGTTGCAATCGTGAGCTGGGGCTGGGAACCTCCTGAAGCAGATTTGGCCTGACCCATACAGTTTAGATTTTAGCTAGCTTATCTGCTCCTGGAGGCTTCTGCAACATCAGCCATCTGTGTGGCCCCTCTTTACTGCAGGGAACATGTGGTGGGCTGGGCACTTTGTGTGCTTTTCCTTACCTTGCTTTTATCCTTAGACCAATTGCTCTTTGTGCTTAAGGTACAAATTTAGCAGCCCTACCAGAAGCCCTGCTCTCTTGCCTCATTTCTCAACAGCCCTCAGACCAGAAACGGCTTGTCCTTCCCAAAGCCAGCCAGTATTCTCTTCCTGCACATCCTTTCCCATTCTTTCTCCCAGATTTTGTTTTCCTCATTCGTGCTTTACAGTCAATCTGGTTACACCAGTATAATCCCAGGTTTATACATCAGCTCACTGCACACTCTTGTCACCCATAGCTCTTGGGTCTTCCACTTGCATTGAAAAGTAAGTCCCAAGGCTGTGAGTTGCTCTTGCCCATCAAGAGCAAGCTGTCCTTCCCTCTGGGAGAGATGCTGCAGATGCAGCCTCCAACTGCTTCGCATTGCAGTTTGCAGGCAAGCACACTTCCGTGCCACAAATAAAAATACCTCTTCTTGAAAGAATGCTCTAATAAAAGGTTACAAGGTGATTTCTTCTGCTGATAACTAAAAAAATGTAGTAACTGATTTTCCAGAATCTGCATCTTTAAGGAAAAGGAACTCTAATGTACAAGTTGGTTAGACTCCAGGCACAAGAGGAAATGGGTTATAGCAGTTGTGACTGTGCGGAGCAGATGTTTTGGTTGGACTGGCTATCAACCATCTGACTCATAATAAATTGTCAGTTCCAGTAAATTCCCAGTTTTCAATTACAGTAGGTAGGATATGAGAAAACAATGCCATTTAGATGTTGTACTTAGTGTTTTTGATAATAATTTTCATACACGACTTGTACGAACTTTATGGAAAGATGAAGGATTTTGCAAAGGGAGCAGCTATAAACATTGAAGCCTGCTTTTGAATGTAAGCTCATTTTGATCTGAATGAAAAGTAACAAATGGTCCTTTAGACGGTGCTGACACAATTAGAAATAGGATTTAAAAGTTTTATTTTCCAGTCTTGTGATACTTGAAGTCTTTTCCTCAAGTTTCTTGGAGAGAAAAAAAAATAATCTAAATTTCTTATAACTTCCATTTTCATTTGATCTGTATCTGTAATTTCCCATGGCCTTTTGTCCTGCAGAGCCAACATACATGTTTAATGAACATTTCATCTGCACTAGCTGAGCAGAGAAAAGGGTAAATGAGAATGAAATACCATGAACTTTCTCTTTACCTGTCTCTTTGTTATAAGTTCTACTTATTGTTGTACGTTGTTGATAACAGTTCTCTGCAATAGCCAAAAAAAAAAAAAAAAAAAAAAAAAAAGGTAACAAAACAGGAGTTGAAAGTATTTTCTTTTTATTATCATTTTATTCTTTACCCACATTGCTTTACTGCATATATTTTGCAGTTTCTTTTGCAGGAACTTTTTGTCAAAAAGATAAACCCACACTGTGCAAATATTGTATAAACAAAGGAAAACACTTGAAGTTCTTGAGATAGAAAAGCATTTATGTTTGATGTTAAATGGTGCATCGAGTTTTTTTCCTTTTTGATTTGAATAGGTCTCTTCTGAAATGAGGAAAAGATTCTTTTGGAATACCTAGTAAAACAGGATAGCAAGATGGCAGAAAGACACCATGAAAATCGATGTTGGATCTTTTATGTTGTAGTGGGCTAGAGTTTTGTTTTTTTTTGCTGGTAATCATGAGACTGTTGTGGAAAATCTAATAGGTGTGCAATTATCACATGCTTAGCTAATGATCTCATATATATTTTTTAGCAACATTCAATTTTTAAACCTCAGAATTCCTGTGGCCCAGGATGTATGCTTCATTCTGTGAAAGTTCAATTTAATAATACCTTCTGTAAAGTCTTGTGTGGAAAAAGTTGTGTGAGTATGAACTGGTACTTTAACATGGCAGTTCTTATGTTGAATGCTAGTTTTTATATGACATTGCCATTCTTCATTTTTACAAAATCATTTTTTCTTGAAAAGTGTAAAAGTAGATGTTTTGATAAAAATCCTTTAACTGTAACTGTTGTGGGTTAAATGCAACTTATGAAAATGAATGTAGCTACTTTAATATTAAAAATGTATTGTGATTTGAGTTCAACAACCTCTTTTTTCCTTAAAAGGGATTAGTCTTGAAGAAGCAATTAAATGTCACTATTTCTTTCAAAGCTAACTGAAAAATAAAACAGGAGCAATCTTGCTTTGCTGCTTTATTGAAATGTTGCCTTTTTCTTGAGAGAAAACAGCGTGCAGAGATGGGAAAGGAGAAGACACTGCCTGGTCGGAATTTGATGATGTGTGAAAACAGCCTTTGCCTTTGGACTCCTGGTGTGAGGGAAGGGTATCAGCCTCTGTTCTGGGGCAATGTCATTGCCTACTAATATGGAGATGCATCATCTCATCTAGTCATTAGCAGGTTGTAGAGATGACCAGAAGAGATATCTCTGAAGGAGTTAAGCTGTGACTGGCACAGACAACATCAAACAGGCCTATTAATTTAAAAGGCTTTCCATAGTTTATCTGTGGGACATGTGTTTTCAATTTACTTTTGTAAATGGCAGTTGTAACAGACGTACTAAGATTGAATGCAGTTTTACCAAGCAGATCCTTGCATAAATAAAAGGAACAAAGTCTTAAAGTAATAATCACTATCGCAGCAAATACAAAGGGACTTCATCGTAAATCTGTGGCCATCTCAGCAACCAGGTTGAGCAACTTCATGGTGTTACCGCATTGCATCTTTTTAAAACCTATAGGAATGCTTATTGGTTTTGTGTTGCCTTTTTTTTAAAGCTACAGTTCTAACTTTTCAGGTTTGTGGGCCAAAAATATACATCCTCTTGAAAAGTGGCACTTAGAGAAGAATGCTAATTTCTTTACTTAGATGAGACTTAGGTTGGACAGTAGCTATATGAATGTAGTGCAGTGCTGGCAACAGTAGTTTTATTTTGTGTATTACTTTTGTAAATGAAAAATACTGCATCTCAATTTTTACTCTTAATGCATGCATCAGCTTGTTGCAGCTTAACATGCAAAAGTGTCATGTTTATTTATATATCATTTTTTCTGGAATGGGTCTCCGTATTAAAGCAGCCATTAGTGAGTGCAGGAATACAGTGTAATAATAGTGTATAGGGTAATGGATGCTGTAGTGGTGTTCACCTGATTTTATTTGTTTCCTCATTTTGATTCTCTTTGATCAGTAAGCACCAGAGTGTTATACTAGAAACTGGTCATGTGCCTGATAGTAAACTGGGTGTGCACATCAACCTGAGCATTAACACTAAATGCAAGATTAAGTACATTTGGGTTTGTCCATATAGCTTGTGAAAAGCATGTAGGTTCTCTTATGTAAAAACATAAAACAAGGTATTTGAAAAAAAATGGAAAGAAAAGAATGTGGTCTTGAAAGAGCTGTATACATACGCATGAGTGTAGTATGGATATTTGTCATCCCTTGAAGAATGCCCCTTATAGGAAAAGATTTTTAATCATTAGCATTACTGCTTAATGTGTCTTAATAGTTCTTTTCATTTGATTGACAATTAGTAAATTAATCAGAAAAAGGCCAGTTAATGCCATAGTCAGCTTCAGGAGTAAAAGCTGTTCCTTACTGAAAAAAAATTACTTAACGATGAAAATACATGAAACAACAGGGGAAAGACTAGGGAGGAGTTGCACTGTTTGGGTGGTGGTTGTTTCACTTTCTGAAAAAAGCCTTCTCATCTGTCAGGGTTCTTCTGTTGTAGGCTGCTGGAAGCACAACACTGAAAGGAGAGCTGTAGGCCATGAGGTCCTGTCCATTGCTAGTGCAGGCGTCGTGTCACATAATCCCATCCATAACCTGATCATACCCCAAGAGGAAAGCAGCTAATTCTCATCTTCACTACTCATGTGGAGTGTTACCCTGCAACTCCGGTTTAAAAGCATGTTTTTCTTCCCTGCCTGAGTGTGCCTGTGACCATTTTATAGGAGTACACTCTTCCTTCAGCTGTCAGAAGTGAGCAGCACACCAAGGCAGATTTTAAGAAAACACTGTCAGCTCTGTCTCATTTTTCATGTGAGACAATTAGGCTTTTTTAAGACCCATTCTTCCCTGCAGCTTATCACCAAGTTTCTTGGCATGTTGTGTTCTGCACGTAACAGCTAATACGCAGCTAGTCTCTCTGGACGTTAACAGTTTCAGTCCTGCCAAAGCTTCAAATGGCACGAGATTGTCTTCCTGAAACTACTCAGCAGTCACTTTTTTCCCCCAGATAGGGCAGGATCTCCGAACAATGTTTAAAGTGGTTTGCATGTTCCTTCCTCCCAGCTGTGTGTGTGACAGACCATACCAGGGCACACTGCACCACCGTGATCCTGCTCTGAGTGCAGATCTGCTGGGTTATCTGTTTCCTCTCACAGTTTTCCAGAACGGATAAAAACAAATGCATCTTGGCAAGTTGCTGTGTACATATGCACAAACATGTTAAAGGACTTTTGTTTCTGAGCAGCAAGTGGCACGATATTTATTACCTGTTGTAAGTGGAGGCGATGGTACTGCCAACTCATGGCCCTAACCAGAGGTCAGGAGCTCAAACGCACTTGTGTTGAGCAGAAATTCACTTGTTTGTACTGTCTGTGACTCATGAATCAGAGAAATGTCAGGTCTTAACAAGACTTCTTACAGTAGTTTTTACAGTGTGCGTAGCCTTCTGAAAGTAATGCAGGGATCTAATTTGTGGGAAACTCAGGGTCGATGACTTTCTGATATAAATTTCAAAAAACTTCTTTGTCTACATCAGAAATAGGAGTTCAGTACAGCAGAAATTTTGTACCAAATACTTTGAAAAATAACAAATACAAAATCTGTGGTTGTAATTCAATGCTACTATAATATAGAAAAAAACCCTTGGCATTTATGTCTGATGTTAGTGTTTAACTGAGAATTGTTAAAAATGAAGTCTGCATCTTTACTGAAATATGTATTTCAGCCAAAGAAGAGCTGCATTAGTATACACTTGCTAACAGTAATTGTATTTTGAGGCTTGAAATTAAGCACTACAAAATGCCTTTAAAGTACACATACACTAAGAATATTATTTTTTAGCCTATTTTTTGGCAGTCACTGTTTAGATTTCCTCACTTAAGCATCTCTTAAATTGGTATTTGACTTTATTAGTTTTTCTGTGCAAGTTTATAAGTCCTTAGTTTTTTATTTGTTGCTTTATTATTTTTAATGTACAGGATGTGAATGAAGATCCTGGAGAAGATGTTGCACTTCTCTCCGTTAGTTTTGAGGATGCAGAAGCTACTCAGGTTTTTCCTAAGCTGTATCTCTCCCCACGTATTGAACAGTAAGTGAGACAGTTTGTTCTGGAGTGTTCTTTCAACTTCATCTTTAAACTCTTCATGTTTTTCTTGATTTATGTAAAAAATGTTGGCTAGGTGATAAGGTCATATTGCTTTAAATTGCTTAAAGTCATAATGATTACTGCAAGCGTGTGTGTGGTGGAGGAATGACAGATCTTCTTTCTGTTAGTTCTGAATCTGTGGCTGCATCACATATGGATGAAGAAACGTTGTCATTGGCCACATGTAGTACCTTACTAATCCATGAAAAGTATGCTGTGTTTTCCTGCAGCAGTATATTTTTGAGTGTGTCCTACATTACAGCACACTGATACCTTTTTTTTTTTTGATTGTGGGGCAATATTTACTTATTTGTTCTTTTGGCGATAGTGTATACATATATTTATAGGTAAGTTCTATGTATATACATAGCACTTCTAAATACAGAGTTGTAGAAGCTGAAGGGCTTTATTAACTGTGTTTTAGGAATTTGCAGCTTTACTAACTTAATTTTCCAGGAAAATATCTAAATACTTAATTTTAAGGTTGTTGGGCAATGCAGTTGGCAAACAAGATTGCTGAGGAACTCCTGAAATGGAAGGACAAGGATCAGAAATCAGTCTGTTTTCATTAAACTGCTTTTCTCTTGTTTCTGAAAATAAGAATGTCTTAATGCTCCTCCTTCTCTTTAGTATTTCAGTCTCATAGTGTCTGCTTCAAAAAAAGTAACAATATTAGGCTTTTCAACTATTAAGTAGTCAAGCTAATCTAACACTGTTTCACTGATGCTTTGTTTTTCTGGTCGGTACCGCAATGACTTTGCTTTGAACTGGTCATAACACTTCTGGGTAGGAAACAGATGGGAAATGCTGGCTACCACAGTTTAGTACAACTTAGTGATAAACTTGGTGTGTGTGAAGGGACATGATA
The DNA here is from genome assembly GCA_011076525.1 of Nettapus auritus. Taxonomy (NCBI): domain Eukaryota; kingdom Metazoa; phylum Chordata; class Aves; order Anseriformes; family Anatidae; genus Nettapus; species Nettapus auritus. The sequence continues at coordinate 28,685,288 of CM021767.1, forward strand.
TCTTGACATTTTACTCAATAAGGTATTGGTCTGGATTTTAAAGAACAAAGATCAAGATTTGATTAAGATAAAGACAGAAGACTTCCCTGTTTTTTTTATTTAAGAAAATGCAGATTGCACATGCAAATGTACACACATATGAATAATGTATTTAGCAGTTTTTAGTTTTTCATAGTTTATCAGTTCACTTTTATCAGCATTAGTCAAGGGCATTAATTCTAGTCAAACGTATAATTATCCATCCATGTTCCCAAGGATTCTTCTGCTCAGCTACTGTTAAAGCAAATGGGCTGTCATTAGTTTCCATTGTATTTTTAGCTCTAGTCATATGTTGACTCTTAAGTTTATTGCAGGCCACCCAGGTATATGTAGATGACCCATGTACTAATGAATGCATTGCTGATTTTCCCATTTTGCAGGTGTCTTTAGAAAGGTGTTAACCTTTTGAGTAACAAAGCGGAGTAGCAATACAAAAGGCACACTTTGCTTTCCTAAAAATAGTGCATTTTCTTTCAGTGCCTAAAAAATACTTGATTTTAAACAAGTGATGTACAGCAATAAAGCATAAGGGCATTTGGATGGTGTTAGTACGTACCTGACATGTCTGGTGACATAGTTATTGCTTTGTCTTTTATAGCTTATGTACTCATTTTAGTATCATGCCAATAAAACCTGAGTTCCATGACATACCTCTTCATGCTATCTCTTCATCAAACTTGAGATATTCACTTAGAAAGCATAGCTCTACCTCAGTCTGTCCTTGTGTATTTGTAAAGTAATCATCGTGATACCTAGATACCCATAGTACCCAAGAGTTGAGAGAGAGAGATTGATTGCTTATGGTTCAGGTTCACTGTGTTACTTTTTGGAGTAACCTAACGCAGAGTTAATGTAAGTTTTTGTTGTTTGATGGCATAATGTCCCTTGTTTTCAGTGCAAGTTGGTTTACTTGGTTGTGAGCTGCTGCACCTTCCTTTACTCTTTTGGCTACGTTTTGTGCCATGAGAAAATGTATAGGTATGTTTTCAGTGTTTGCTTGAATGAGCTATAATAACAAAGATGTATTTGTCTTTTGTTCTTTCCCAAAACCAATCTCTGTTCTGTTTAGCAGAGGCTGACAGTCTAGATATTTAACTTTCCAGTGTTTGGGAACTGAAGCAACAATGCGTACTTCTTTATACTTTTTGCCAAAAGTACAAAAAGCCTCAACAAGCCCTGAGGATTAGTTTTAATGACTTGAGGCCATGACATGTTACATTTGAATTGTGTTCTGCTTATAAAAGTTCTTTCCTGCTGCTAACAATAATTGCATCTACAAGCGCCATGTAAGCAAATTACCAGTGTATTTTTTTATGCAGCAGATTTTGAGATGGAGTAAGTAGTAGTTGACAGTTGTCTACATAACATTCCCAAGTATTCAATAAGGCAGGAAAGATAAAATTCCCACAATTATTTTGTTAATAATGACTCTCTTCACCTTATGAAGAACAAGCAATCAGGAATGGCTTTGTCCTGATGTATGAAAAGGGCATTTTCAAATAGAAATGCTTCGGCTTTGGAGAGAAATAAGAATAAAGGGTCTGTTTGTGTAATGGGAGTTATCTCCAGCTTTCCCAAGAGCTTTCATTGCTTTTGTGTTCTGCCATATAAACATGTGTTCCCACATAGCATTTTCTAAAAATGATACTTACCCACAGATCTTGTCAGCGAATTTGAGTCCTAGCAATGTGAATATAGTATTTTTGCTTTGAAGTGCTATTGTGAAGTACATTTGATCTATTTTTAGGTGGATGGTAAATATAATACTGGTAAGTTCTTTGTCATAGACTCTCAAAGAGATTTGCTAAATCAGGGAGAATCAGGGAAATGCCCATTTTTTATGGTTTGGAGCTAAGATGCTAGGCTTGAAAATGGTGATCTATTAGTAAGAGGCAGCAATGCAGTGAAAAAGTATTGTTGCGTTTTTGGGTCAATATCAGTGTTCAGTTTACTTCCATGATGCAGTGTGTGGCTGTAAGAGAATAAAGTCCAGATCTTACAGTTAAAAACAAACAAAAGAACCACCTCAAAACCAGCTTTCAGGGATGGGAAGCATGTTGGTTTATAAAAATCTCAACAACAGCTGATCATAACTATGCATAGTTTAATTCTTTTGTTAAAACTTTTAAATTCAAAACCATTCTTTTGATTATGAATTGTTTAAAATTCATTAACAGCATTTTTTGTTAATGTTCCCTAATTTGGAATAATTTACAGAATCTTTCATTTTATAATTTTCTTTAAGAATTCTTCTTACTCTTTATTGCACTGTATCAGCAACCAGATACAGTGCCAGTAGCAGTTGCTTTTAATTTCATAAATCAGATTAAGTTAAAAAGAAACTAGGGGTATGTATGATACATTTTGTTAAAACCTCCCAGCATAACTGTACTATCATAAAAACAAGTTTCTGCACACTTTTGGAGGAAATGGTGAGCTGGGAAACCCCACAGACCGGCCACCCAACTTGAGAGGACAGTGCTTGTCAGCATCTCCGAGTGTGTGTCCCCAACCAGTCCTCCTCCTCCTCCCTCCTCAGGGAGCAGAAGTGCTCGCAGGATGCTGTTCATCCCCAGCTCTCGGCTGCTGTGCTTTGGGAAGAGGGTCGGAGCTAAGTCGTGTCAATACCAGAGGCCCCTCACATGCCTCCTCTTGACCTCTTCCTCCTACTAGGTAGGCACAGGAGTATGCCGAGGCTTCCTCTGCACCATGAGGAACTGCTGGGCTATTTGCACATTCTGTCTCTGCCATACTTCTATACGTAAGTCTCTAAACCTCTCAGAGAAAGCATCTGGCTTGTTCAAAATCATCGTTCTCTGTGAAAGCATACTAGATACTCATATGGGAAGGAAATTAAAAAAAAAATAAAAAAATCTGTCATATCTTTGTTTTCCATTTGCTAAAAGTCACCAGACTCTAAATCCAAGGAATCATCTTGAGATCGAACAGCTAATTTCTGTATTAACGCTTAAAATGTTTGTCAGTGTGCTACACATGAAAGTGGGTTGCAGGGGTGCTTTTTTTAATAATAAGGAACAAGTTTTATGTCTTTCTTCTTCATGATTAGTCCGTGTTTAAAAAAGACTAAAATAAAAATGGGTTCGTCTTGGTTCACATTTTAAGAAGAAAGAAATCAGGGTAGAAGCAGTGTTGCTCAGTGAATTCTGTGTTCCCTGGATTCACAGAAATAATCCCGTAATAAACACTGTTGTCCTGGAGGGCTTTTCTCTGATAAATACATGGACGTGAATATGCTAAGAAAACCAGCTGTCAGGAGAACTTGTTTTGCTTTAATGGATCAGGCTCCATGCTTTAGGGGCTGAAATGGTCATTTTTTACTAGTCTGGGAGCCGTGCCAGAGGCTTCTTCGTGACTGAAGCTGGAATTCAAAGTTCGGTGACTGCGCTTAACCTTCTCATATGGACAGGGAAAAATAACAAGAACCTAGTCTGAACTCTTCGACTTTGAACGTTTCTGCCTGTTTTTCCCTGATGAAAAAAAATGAAGAGAAAATTAAGCGTGTGTATTTGCTTTAAGGTGTTTCCCAGCTCTTAGCTATCCTTCCTGCTGTGGCTGCCAGGGCTGGAGGAGGAAGGGCATGCGGTGGGCTCCACTTAGGGTGCTGCCCAGGGCTGCCTCGCTGTGTTGGAGATGCAGGGCTACTGTGAAGGGCTTCTCCTCTAACGCCGGCGTGCTTTGCCTTACTGGTGGGTGGGTGCACGTCACTGGTTGAAGCCTACTGTTTTAAAACATGCAGGAACTCACAGTCTCTAAATGATCGGTCGTGTCGTTTTTATCTGTCTGTAGAAGACAGAAGCGAGATCTTCTGTTTGGCATGTTAAAATGTTTGTTCATCCAAGTTCATGATTTCTATAGAATTGGTAGCAGACGGCCAAAGCAGTCAGTCCATGACTTCTTCAAATCCCAGAGCATCTTTGCAGATACAGGAGGCCAGAATGACTGTTGGCTTTGCGAGGCTTCATCTTCCATTAAGCCTAGCTTTGTCATGCCTCTCGACATAATGGCTGGTCAGTGAGTCAGTAAGATTTCCTGACGGCTACTTTGCCATCATCCAGCTCTTCTTATAGGCAGTACAGCAACTTGATTTCCAGTCTAGCTCTGTTTTGCAACTCGTCCTGTGTCCTAAAAATCCTTCTGTTTTGCTGCAGCCTCCCCTTGATGGCCCGTTGACATTTGTGAAGAGATCAGGGTAGACTGGGATTGACAGTCAAAACAGATTGAGTTGTACTTCTGTCCCAGGTGTTCAGCTCTACCAGCTGTTCCTTTTTTTTTTTCTTCCACGAAGCTGACAAAGAACAATTAGTGAAAATAACTGTAGAAGAATTAAATTTTGTTTCCATCATCTAAATGGCATTTTAATACTGAATATGTTAATGCTGTTCTTAAATGTTTCAGGTAGTGAGATTTTTAAGATGGTTTTCTTTCAGTTAGAGGCTGAGCAATTAGACCTAATCATTGAGGTATGAAATACTTGAGGCAGTTTTGTGGATTGATTTTTGTTGCTAGGTAATGAAGTACCCAGTTTCTTTGAATAAGAGATACTGGGCGGTTTGGGATCTGTTATATGCTGTACAGCATCCCAGTGCTCAGTATTCTCAGGGCAAGACTTTGGAGATGAATGTTGGGAAGAGGATTTAGTTCTGTGCTGTGAAGAAGATTCAAGGAAGTATTTCATTGACGTGTTTGAAGTTATAGGTTGTTTGTTCTGTTTTTTCAGCAGTATGAGACAGCTTTTTTTCAATTACAAATTTCTGACAGACCATATTATACACTGACATGTGTGGTAGCTGTTGCTGATCATTGTCATCATTGTAGTTTGAATTCAGTGTTTAAAGGTATATGGTAGAGCATTGAGCTGCGTGTGCTGGAAGTCCCTGAGAAGTACATGTTCCAAAATATGATGCCGAGGGCTCCTGTATTTTAGTTCCATCTCATTTAGTTTGTTTGTATGATAACTGCAGAATTGCAGGTCCCCTGATGGGGTTCAGATTATGCAGACTTTCTCGAGTTTGTGTCTTTCTAGGGGTTTCATTAGGTTTCTCTTAAAATGTCAACCTTTATGCAAAATGCTCTATAACCTGAGAGGTGTGTACATGTGTGTTTTTACATGATACATTAATTACATCTTGAAGAAATCAATTGTAAAGCAGAAAAATATGTATAAAAAAATAAGAAATTTTAAAGAAAACAAACATGTTTTTAGGGCAACCCTCCCATCTCCCTTTTTCTACGTTCTTCTGACTAGAGTGGAACGTTCTACAGAAATTTCAGTGAACACACTTGTTTTCTTTGGATACAAAATCTTTCCACTGAGGTGTTGCATTTTTTTTCACCAGTATACGTATAGTTTATTTCGGGATACTCTAATGAAGCCTACAGTTCTGTTTCATGTTATATTGTCATACGCTATAACATATTTCATTGTAATAATCCCTGTTAAGACAGGCATTTCTAAGTACTGTTATAAAACTCTATTCTTCTAAAACGTCCTCCTCAGCATTTTTACTGTGGGATTGCTGCTTCTAGGTGTTTTTATCTCCTACAAAGAGTGATAATGAAGGGGAGAAGAAAAGAACAAAGTAATTTTTCTTTTGGGCATCAGACAGTATTATTCATAAAGGTGTACCTGGTTCTTTACTGTTGCCCATATCTTCAGACTTGTATCTTTGTACAGTGAGATTGTCAGAAGGACTTTTAATTAGTCAAAACTAATTTCAGCGATGACATTGAAAATTACTATTGTCTCAGTTACTAGCTAGGCCAGTATTTTGGAGGTTTGAAATCTTACCCTGTGTTTGCAATTGGATTTTTTTTTTTTTTTTTTTATTTTTTGTAAATTATTTTCTATGTGTTGCTTAGATTTTGTGGCCTTTACTTTGATACTGAAATTCATTTTAGTTTTACAAAGGCACTTATTTTTCTCTTGAGAAATCAAATGCTTTTGGCTTTTCTGTTGCCTAAGTTGATCTTCTGAATTGGGGCGTATTTCATTGCCATTCTCACATCCTTGGTGTCTTTCCTTAAGCGTCTTTCTCAGATATTTCCCCAGCCCATTAGAGCTGCATAGCAGATTTCATCATTTCATGAAATGTCTTTATAGGAGAAAGGAAGCCTGCTGAGCAGAATATATCTATGATAGTACTAAAATGTCTGAATCAGGTGGCAGGATTTTTTTTGTTACCTACAAATTAATAGGAACATTTTGTTTGTTATTTTATGTACGGCCTTTTGTTCTTAGGAACTGTGCAGGTCAGTTCTGGGGGCAGCGTGAATTCCCTGAAATTATTTTTGTAAAATTAGTTAGGCTGACCAGAGAAATTTGAAAGAAGTGCCATTTCTTTTTACCCTATGGTTTGTGAATATGGCAGTAACAGAGCAAAGAGGAGGGTCTGTTAACTGGGGTTGAATGTTACACTAAAAAGTACTTTACTAGGTGTTTCTTTATCAAGTGATAAAAAAAAAAAAACCAAAAAAACAGCTCCTACCAGAATTGTGAAATTTGTATGTAGGGAAGCTTAACTTTGAGTTTGTTTAGGACTAAGTTATAGTGTATGATTGTAAAATGCTTCCTTAAAAAAAAAAAATGAAAAAAAAAAAATGAAATAAGGAGTTGCAGGGAAAATAACAATGAAGCAGTGAAGTTTCTCTGTTAAGTGTGCTTAATTCCACAAACTGTCTCTTTGGAATGAAATAACTCTCCTTTTACAAGATGAAGCTACTGACTGCATCAGATTTAAAAATTACCTGACAAGTCAGAGACTCTTGCCAATTTATCCTTAAATGTCATCACATGAGCAGGTCATGGAGGATTTTACTTGAAGATCAAAGTTGAGCTTTTGCTTTTCAACTGTATCAGTTTGAGCTGTATATTAATTACCAAACCTGAGATACAAGGGCTACAATAAGTTAATTGCAATTTTTCCTGGCAGCAAATGCTATTGAGTACAGAAAGGTACATTTACTCTACAGTTTCCTGGACTCAAGTTTCCTCAAGTATGTTTTGAACCTGCTATTGTTGTGTATTTTTCCCAGTTCTTGATGTAAATCAAAACCCACTGCTACAGAATGTGACATTATCTCGTAACAGAATACTCTTCACTGAAGCGGATTTTTGCATATTTGGGATATGTGGCTTGCTTTCTGAATATGGTGACTAAGTCATTTGTTTTCAGAGAACTTCACTGTAATTGCAATCTGCACATTTATAGTGTTCTATCTTCAGACTCTTCCTATTCTATTATTTGAAACAGTTAACACAAAGTTAGCTACTTTTAGTGCTTCCTTCCAGATGCTAACGTTCAGTAAGGACAAACTTATGAACACTTGGATCTGAAGAGTTAAAGTTTTTCAGACATAAACTTCTAAAACACCTGAAGCACAGAATTAAGATATCACATCAGTTTTGATTGCCACTGTTGTCTTTTTCTTTCCCCAAATTGCGGAGAGCTGACAGGAACCACTGGAGATCACATCCCAGCTGCTGCCATTACAGTGTGTAGCTTGGTGGCACAGGAAGTGTGGATCAAGGAGCACAGAGAGGGAGGAAACTGGGGAAGGAGGGACACCAGTGGTGAAGGGATCCCAGCTTCAGGTCCTCTTTGTCTTGTGATCCAAAAAAAAAAAAAAGGAAATATATCCTTTGAGATTACCACAAGGCCTCATTTCAGTGCTGAGTGGTCTTTGGAGTGGTTTTGGGCCGTGGCTGTTGGCAGTATGGGAGTACGATGGGAGAGTTACCTGACGATTAAATAGCTAACGTGTCTTCAGTTAGCTAGAGTGTCTAGTTAATAATGTATATAATGTACACTGTACATTACAACAGAGGTCATTATTGTTGTATTTTTAAGAGCAAAAGTGAGATAGGTAATGTAAATTGCTGTCACCCAGAAAATCAATAGAGGAGGCAGTAGCAGAATCCAAGTCTTTAGTTTCATAGTCCACAGCTTCATGCACTGGACCCTGTTTGGTCTATCTAATCCTGTCTGATAAGCTTGGCTTGGTTGAAAATGCATATTCCAGCATATATGGCTAAGAAGGGGAGCATTTATGAACCTCTGAGAAGCAGTTTTCACAATCTTCATCTTCCCTGTTCTTTTCCCTCAGACACTGTTTTTCCATGCAACTAGCATCTCACATGTCATGCTTCCTCTTTTTCTCTGCTCATGCTCTTAGGTCCTGCTCCAGCCTAACGCCAGAATCTGACCATCCCCATCCAGCTTTTTGCCTGTAAACTCCTCCACCCCACAGCAGGACTAAGTACCACCTCCGTTTTCATTCCTTTACATGTTCCTGTTTTCTGCCAATTATCAAAGGCATTTTGAGCTTAAGGTCTGCTTTAAATGAGATTTAATATCTTCTTAATTATCTGTCATAGGAAGATGCCATTTCCGCAAAAGAAATTGTGGTTGATTTTTACAACATGACTACTGGGTTTCTGGGGGTTTCCTTTTCCCAGGTTGTTGTCAAGAATGTGATTCATTCTATTGCTGATTACATTTAAGGCATGTTAAGCAGTCACAGTATGTCCTACTGCTCCTCCTGTTACTACAGGATCTACTTCTCTCGTGTGAATGTTAGCAGAAGCCCTCTGATTGCTTTCTGCACCTGCATGGAAAGTATGTATACCAAGTGTGTTCCCACCTGTGAAACTTAGTGTTGAATCATCTTTTCCTATATATAACAGATCCCCCTTTCAAGATATTGAGAACTTTTTTCCTAAGAGCTTTTCTGCAACTTGGAAGAAACACAGAGAGGTAGTTAGAGGTGACGTGTGGGGCACCTTACATCTAAGGAGTTGTATACTCCTTGTACATGTAGAGAAGTGTTCTTTATCAACTGAGGAGAAAAATATTATGTTCTTGTATGCGTAGTCCTTTTCTGTACCAAAAAAAGAGTATAGCTGCTCCCTGATAGGTTGCATTGTATGTCAGTGACTTCTCTGGCTATCTTTGAGTTGTCACAGGCCACGGCTAACCTGTGGGGCCCACCTCTGCACTCTGGTCAAATAAAAGCTGGTGTCAGGGCAAGACCTGGATGTTCGACATGCCACATCCCACCCTGATTTTCACTACAAGAAGCCCCAAGCCTTTGGAGGGGGAGGAACTTGGGTACTCCACCAGGCCTTTGATCTGGATGGTGAGAGTCAAATCTCTAGTGTGCACTGCAAGGCACACCTTCCTTGCATGTTTGTTTGTTTGTGTATGTGGTGGTGGTGGTGTTGGGAGGTTGGTGCAGTCATTGAAATGTCTGCCTAATTCTGGAAAATACCCGTAAATGCTTCTTTAAAGGCAATCATCAGCCATGTTGTGGAGTAACAGTGTTTTGAAACCCTTCCATTTCAGTGGGTTTTTAAACCACTCCAGCCTTTCATTACTTCTGCAATTTGTGTAGCCAGTGTGTTAATGGAAAAAGTCTGGAGTATTTTATGTATAGCTTGGAGAACATACATGTGTGTCAACAAACAATATCATAGGATTTGTGTCGCAGATCTCATGTGTAGTATTTGATAGGTGTATGCAGTATGTGTCAAACTTCCTGCAGGGAAAGCCAAATTAAATTTTGGCAGGAATTGAAACTTGAGTATATGAAAATGTAGTTTCTCTTTTCTGTTGGATATTAAAGCTAAGTTCTTGGAGCTGGTTTCTGGTCAGGGGCCACCGATAGTTTATGAGGGGGAAACTTAAGCCATTTAACAGTTTAAGTGAACAAGACTCTGTTAGTACCAAAGTTGGATACACCGTACTACTGTGGAAAAACCTGTACAAATAGAGCGAAACAATTCTGCTTGCAGATATTTGCTGTTGAAGCCAATAAAAGGGCTGTGCTCTTCTGTGTGGTTTAGTGATGTCAAGCTCTGCTTGCTGGAGGCAGCTGTGCTACTGCAATGCTTTTCTGACCTTAAATAGCCTATATGCTGGGTAATGCAAGCATACAAATATAAATACAGGGCACATAAGGACATAAGGAGGCCAGAAAAGCCATCTAGGCCCCTTCCCTTCTCTGAATTAGTCAGTGTCTTCCTCGGTATTATTCTCTTCTGGGATTTGTCCAAGATATTTACAAAACCGTTTATACTAATTGTTCCCTTGTGTTGCCTCGGTACTGTTTATTCCATATGTTAAGTACTGCGTGCAAAGCAATTCGGCTTTTTAGTGGGGCTGCTGTTCTCTTTCCTTTCCTTGCTTTGTTTTTGCATTTGATAATAACCCAAACAGCTGCGCAACATTTGTCTGTCTTGGAAGGTTGCTTACCTCGGTAGCAACCCACTGCTCTTCATCCTTTCTAGAGAAAGTAGCGCTCACTGTGATATTTTGTGGAGGTAATTCCTTTAGGCCGTATTTTTGGTTGGCTTCCCAGTTATTTTTTGTTTTTCTTGTGCTCCATAGTGGTTAGATGGCATGTACATGTAATTACATAGCGATCCTGTTAATTTGTTCCACTGCTCAAAGATTGTCTGTACTCCTCGTGGAGTTGTAATGAAGATTTTAACTTGATTCCTACCACCTCCAATCCTTTTGTTTTCAGTTTATGCTCTGTTTTCATTCACGTACCTGCTATTGAAGTTTCTCTTGCTGTTTTTTTTTTTTTTTTTTTCTTCTTTAAGTTCTGTCTCCATATTCTGGTTTCTGTTCTGGCTGTTTGTTTTTAACTCTACACAGATCTCTGAAAATGTTTTTTTATTATTATTATTTTTTAAGAAGTAAGCCTCTGTAGCTTTGCACGTCAGGTAGCAGTTTTTCCTGCTGTTGACAGAGAAACTGCGAGGAGAGTTGAGTGATGAAGGTTCCTGAGGACAAAGGAAGCCTTATCTAAAGTTTAGGCACTCTTTGATCAATGAGAACCTAACAGCCCTTTTAATGGTCTGATATGCAGAATCAGAGCACGGTCACAACAGTAACATTGCGTTGTCTCAGACTGCAGTGCCTTTGTTCTCTTATTTGTTTGAAAGCAGTAACATTATTTTATAACGCTTTAAAATGTTTATTTTACTTTTTTTTTTTGAACGTTATTTCTCTTTAAAATGAACTCTGAATCATCGAGCCCAGCTTCCTGCTTGGCATGGGACTGTTGCCAGCACTAGGTCAGGTTTTGAATAGCCAGGCCTTTGTCTAGCCGAGTCTTGAGCACTTCCCACAGAGGAGATCCCACAGCCTCACTGAGGAGCCATTCTCTGCTGTGCCTGCCCTCCGCAGGGGAGACGTTCCTCCGGAAACCTGGTTTCAGCATCCCGAGGCTTCAGCAGTCCTTAACACCATACAGGTCCCTCTGGATTGAAGCTGGCTGAGTCTGTCGTCACAGTGCCATGTGATGTCATAACACCGCCATTTACCACGATGCTGTTGTGCGACGACCTTTCTTCCCTTCCCCCATGAGCTACCGTTCATCCATTGTGATTCCAGATCAATGGCTGCAGCTCTTTTAACATCACTTGCTTTTCCCATATATTTTGGCTTCTCAAGCTAGCCTCATTGTGCTTCTCCAGCCACATGGAATGGTCACTTTTAAGGATATCTTGCTGAATGGGGTTTGCTCTGGCTGGAAGTCGTGATGAAGCAGTATAAAGTTAAATTAAGTTTCCATCTCACTGCTGACACAAGAGTGGTGGCATGAAGAAATGGCTGCACTCTAGCAGGTGTCACCAATGCATGGTCCTCGGAGACCAGCTGCTGCCTGACATAATTTAGAGTGATGCAGGGCACTATGGGGCCAAAAATCAAATGATTTGGGTAAATATTGTGGGTATTGTTATGCCTTGACACACTAAGGCCTGCAATACAGGGTAATCTGTTTTACTTCATCACTTTTTTTAATACTGTATACTAAAGGCTTATAATCTCAGTACACAACTACTAATTTGTATTTTCCTTTCTAAAATTTTATACACAATAGTAAAAATAAAAATTAAAAAAAATACGACCACTAGTCACGAGCAGTGAATGATTGTGGCATTGTAACTCGCATTGCTGAATATTTTCTGTGTACGACAGAGCAGACTTGAAATGGTAGAAAAAAGGGTAGAATTACCTTGGGCTTGTTTGTTATACTAATGCTTTGAAAGTCTATCGTTCTATTTTTGTTCATCTCCCAACCTGTTCAGCATATTTTATTTAATAGTTTAATGGTAGCGTCTAGATGCAACCACCCATGTTACATCAGACTGTGTGCAACTGGAATGTTGTTTACTTTTCACCAAGGCAACGCCCTGTTTTTTGTTAATTAATATCTAACAAGGTCCTCCAGCTGACTCCCTTTAATGTCAAGAATGTAGGGGTGTTCAGAATTTATAGGCACACGGTGCTAAGGCCTTGTAGGAACAGTGTGTTTTATGCAAGTGGCCCATTAAAGGAGATGCTTTGGGGGATTGGTTGGTTTGTGTGTTTTTTTTTTGTTTGTTTGTTTGTTTTCTTTTTGATACATATGTATTTTCTTATATTCTTCTTCAGCTACCTTTTACAAGTTAGGTTTGTACTGAATGTGCATGGTCATTTAACAGTGGGTGCCATGAAATGATTTTCTTGATCAACAGAATGAACTTGAGAAGACCTGTGGGAAAGTCTCCTACAACAGTAACCTGTTGCTGTTCTTTCGGGAGTAAATGAGAACTTGCATGTTTAAAGTGGTCAGATCAGCAGCTGTGGCTAGTGAGTGATTAAACTGTAAATATTTTTTCTTATTTTTGACGAGACATCCCTCAAATGTCTTAATTACAACTGTACCGCCAGGGTTTTTTTTGTTAGATCTTTACATGTTTTGTCGAAGCTTGACTTGAAATGGCTCAAGTAGTACAATATACACAATTTTCTTAGCGCTGTTCCACTGATAAAAATGTTTTGCACTCCTTTATTGTCTTTTGATCTGAATATCTATATATTTTTTTCACAAATTTTAATGTTTTTTGTTTTGGTACATCTCTGAGACCACTTATTACCAAATACTGTCATGTGAATGTATTCATATGAATGTATTCATGTGTGAATATATTCATATATTTCAGAAAGATTGCATTACTGGGAAACTAGAACCAAATAGAGACTCCCTTTGATAATCTTAGTCTGTGACAGATAAATGTATGTAGGCTTAGAAATGTGGACTCTTTCTTTTCATGATCAAACCTAAGATGCCTTCCTGCTTATTGATCCTCCTTAATCAGTGCCCTGCATTAGCTATGTAGGCTGTCTTGAGGCTATGCTCATTTATGTGCAATGACATGTGATACAGGTTCCTCTAGCATCTCCACTGTTGTCATTCAAGCAGTGTGCTCTAAAGAGAATGAAATAAAATATTCAGTACATGTAGAAATACATTTCTTTCCACCATTAAAAATATAATCATAATAGTTGGGTATATTTTGAGGCCTTGACCCCTGCCAGAATATCTCAGTAACATAAAGATAAATAGATATTGCAATTGGCAAACTGATTATAATTGTACGTTAAGGCAAGCAGAGGAGTCTTTTAATTTAAATCAGTCTAAAAACCTGTAAAAATACTGGATTCTATTTTAAGACTCAATCGTAGGTAAATAATGTTCCATCCAAACCATGTCAATTACTGGTGATTATGTTTGTGTTTTTTTGTAGATTTTTTAAAGTTCCTTTGTTGTAGGAGGACATCTTGGCAAAACTTCACATGTGGTTAGCTGATTGCTGAGCCACAAGTAAATAATACTGTACAGTTAAGCATTTCTTCCTGCATCACCAATTTCTGTTCTCTTGGGCAACAGGAGTTCAAATCTGGGCAAAGATGACAGGCATAAACCTGTCTGATTAGATTAATAACATAGAAACTGTTGCTAGCCTCCAAAGGAATATTTTAAAGTTGGTCTTGTGGTAAGTTTCTCAACATAGATCTTGATTTTATTAGACCAGCAAATAGATAGGTGAATAACTTTTGAATCCTAAAGGACAAAAGGAGAATCTGTTTCCCGTTTTCAGGCTTAGCAGAAAGGAAATCTGCTAAAGGAGGTCAGAACGGGTATCTGGAAACCTGATAGGCAGTAGTGATTCAGAAGTGGCTTCCACTATGCTGAGTTTGGGGGAGTTCTTTTTAAACATTATCATTTTTGCTTGTGTGGCATTTCCAGTCTCCTTTTTTTTTTTTTTTTTTTTTTTTTTTAAGTAAGAATTAATTAGTTTGAGGAAGCATACATTTTCCAATTACTGTGCTCACACCTTTGAGATAATAGAACTGGGAAGTTGATAAAGGTTTTTTGATAAAAATTTTAATCTTAAAATTGATGTTCATATGGGAAGTTACAAGTTTGTGTGTTGCTAGGAGAAATGACCTCAAATTGTCCCTTCGTCATAACTTTACAAAGAGCTTAAGTAGCATCTTTACAGTAGTAGCATCTGTATTTGGGGTTGTACCATTAAATTGAACACATGGGAAAATCTGTAACCTAAATTTACTTTTCTGTGCCTTTGTAGTTGTGTTGAAATGACAATAATAGCTAACAGTTGAGAGGGCAGTTAAATTCCAGGAGCTCATAGGGAGCAAATACTGAACATTTGGGAAAGGCAATTTGGAAAAAATTAAACAGGATGATGTTCAAAGATTTTGTTTATTTGCACTTCTACAAAAATTGCATGAATTTGTCTTCAGTTCTCTTCCGAGTGCTGGAGCGGACCTTTGTAGGTTCAACTGACACGTTTTCTCATGCAACTTGAGACCTACATCCTCAGGAAAGAAAAAAGACAAACATCTTTTGGAAATGAATTTTGTCCTTTGGAATTACTCGTGTGTGTGGAAAGCTTGATATCGTACCTGCTAAAGAGACGTTGTCCTCTATTCGGATACCAGTCCCCGAGACTGATACTTGAGATGTCACAACTGTAGCTATTTCAAATGCAGGTTTATACTGAAGGTATAAAGGTACCCAAAAGAGTTGTTAAAGTATAGTACTTATTTGAATTACCTGTTGGAGGAGAAACGTGTTGCATTAGGTAGATCTTGGTAACTTATGAAAGAAAAGAAAAAAAAGAGCAATACAAAGTTATTTTGTCTTTTTACAAAATTCAAAGGGGAGTTTAAAATGAAGAAAAATATAATTTATACTTTATGAGCATATTTTTGATACTCAGATCCTCTCATAATTTCTCCAGTGTCTCCAGCAACCTTTTCTTTCCCTCCTTGTCCCTCCTCTGTTTTACACTCCAAATTCTCATACTTGCTATTCTGAAGATGCTCTTGTCAATCTGTCTTCTGTCACTTTGTTCAAGTAGCATACTTCTCTCCTTTTGCCAGACTTTTTTCCAGAAGTCTCTTCCTGATTCTTTCAATTAATATATAATTTTTTAAAGAGAGTTCTTTTTTCAACCTAGAACCTTTGCTCTTTTATTCCCCCTCTCCTCCTTCCTTTGGAGTTGTCTGTCTTTCATCCCCCCTCTTTAACAGATATTTAAATGGAAGGAAAGATGAAAATGCCTGGTCCTGAAGATTAGTCAATAAAATTGATCTGTTCTGAGGATTCCCTGATAGACAGATGATGTAGTACTAGATTTTGAAGGCAAAGTAAGGAATTTTAAACAAAATACTTTATTTTTTAACTTTGGGATCTTGAAACATCTACTCTGACTTTTGTTCTTGATAAATAATAGTTTGCTGTCAGCCGTTTTCCAGACTTGGCTTCCTTTCACATTTTCTGCAATTTATTTCTTCTTGCAAATTTAGAAAAATCATACCATGTATTGGACATAAATTCTAACCTTGCCCAGCATTTGGCTAGATGAGCTACAATTAGTTATTTTTAGTCCTGACCAAGTTCGTCTGCATAAATGTTCTCCAGGTTGACACTAATTAGACATTGAATAAGTACATGGTTCCTTGAATGGAAGATAGCTTTTCCAAGTGTTGACCACTGCTTTAGATACGTCTCCTTCCAAAGTAGCTCTCCAAAGAGAAGGAAATTTGGAACAGGTGTTGTATAAACCAAAGGAGAACAAGTTTGACATGCGAAGACCTGGGTGACCTTTTTTTTTTTTTCTCCACAACTAATACATTGAATTTGAAGTCGGTAAATAAGTACTAAATCTGTGCATTTCACATTTTATGTGAAATATGTTTTATGTTTTTATGTTTTATCAAGTTGAAAGATGGAAATTAGATGCTCCCCCAAACAAGTTTCTTTATTGCTCTGAAAATATTTTAAGATATCAGTGATTCTTGAATCTTATGGTTATACTCTGAATCAGTTGTTAACAGCTGTATGTCACTGGTTTAGCAGGCATTAATATAATGTTATGAGTTAGTTACAAGGAATAATTTAGATGTTAGTATGCAGTACTTGAAAAGTTTGATGTGCATAACCATGACCTTCAGTCTCTTCAGTAATAACTATTGCAATCACTGATTGCTAACAAAAAGCTACTCTGTCAGGTCAGTCAGAATGGCGATGCAAATCATTCATCACTTCCTTTATGTTTGAGAAGTGTGTCTTTGCTTGTGTATCTCAGGTGCCTCAAACAGGCTAAACATTTTTTAGGAAGCCTGCTTCTCAGAAAAGAAAGAAATAGTCCCATTCTTCTTTGCTACTTTCTGCTTGTGTTCCTTGAACCTTTCAGCATTGGATTTCATGGTAATTGCAAATGTAAGGTGTCATGGATGGTGAATCCTCTTGCTTCTCACTTAAGCAGCTCTAGAATATCATCAACCTTCAGGTTTTGTCTTTATTGTAAACTTATAATGCCTTTTTTTTTTAGGTTGGTATTTTGTATGAGGTTGTTTGCGCTTAAATATGCAGCCTGTATTCTTCCAGGTTAGGAAATTTCTGGTGTCTTGCTGTTGGAGCTTTTGCTGTCTATTACAAGGCAATACCAGATCCCTAACCTTTTACAGTGTTCAAGCTGGTAGAAAGTTAGTAAGATAGGGAAGGTGGGAAACTGACTGATGATTGTTTTTTATCCAATTTTAATGTAGCAAATGATCAGAATGTCAAATTGAAAGTGAGTTCGTAGTCTTTAATTTCTAGTGTCCAGTTCTTCTGTCTGTTAATCTCTTCCATGCTGTAATTCTGACAAGTCTTGTTTGAACACCCTGTGAAATAGCCAAGGAGTGACCTTGACTGTAGCTACTGAATTTACCTCCTATGCTTGAAGAGGTTTCCTTTGAGTTTTTATCCTGAGTTTGGATGGCTCATATTGGACATGTTATTGTTACTGCTTGCCTTATCAAAAATTGTCCCATAGACTGTAGATTTCAATATTGAAGGGTGTTAACTTAAACTTCACAAAAATAAGTCTTCCTAGTTGTACTCTAATATTTTTACTTCAAGGTCCTGAGTTGGTACTCAAGACATTTTTATTAATAGGTTTGCTTTGTAACTCTCCCAAAGAACAAACAAAAGAGAAGACTTACCTCAAGTGAAAGGTTTGTATTTGTCTCCCCACACCTCCCAGAAATGTTAAGCAGAGCTAGCTGTATTTCTGATCACCCACAGCTTTGCTACATACTGCTGTGGTTTGAAAGCAAACTGTGTAAATAGAATCAAGCAGCAGCATTGGCTAATTACAAAATGTATTCATGTAAAAGGCTTCAGCAGTGATGTTTGCAATTGGTCTTCTCATCACAACTCTGGCATCACCTGTAGGTTGTCATTCAGTACTGTATGAGTGTATCCCTAAATAAACACCGTCTTTTGGGGGTATAATCAGCTTGTCCTCTGCTCCCCTGCTCTGAGAGCCAGCTGTACCTGTGCAGAGCGATACCGTTATGCAGTGAGCAAGTGGCCTTGCCAGGTTGGGGAGCAGCTTCAAACCGTCTATAGGGTTGCACGGGTTCTGGCTCTTGGAGTCTTTGGGCCAAGTGTGTCCTTATTTGACTCCACCTACTTTGAGAAGGTTTGACGTACTCTGTTTCCCAAAGTAAATAGTGTTTTGGGTTTGGTTGTTTTGTTTGTACTGTTTCATCCCTACAAAGGAATGAATAGAGCCATTTTGTAACCTTGATTCTCAGTTTACTTCCTTCACTCTCCTTAAACATCTCTCTCCCTCATCACGGTAACTGTTGGTGTTTCAAATTCTCTTTCAAACATGCACATGCCACCCAAATCACGATGGTATGTGAAATGTAATGTTAGGCAACTGTTGATATTGTTAGAGGGATTGTATTTTAAGCTGGGGTGGGGAAGCTAGCACAGTACATTTTGCAGAGCTGTGCATTTTTTAAAACGTCATCATGATCCCTGGCATATCACTTGTACTTGCAGAAGAGGGCAGGGTCCTACACCTTCAGACTGGGTGCTTTTTCAGGTGTTCCACCCAGCCTGAGTTCATGTCAGACAAGTCAGGTCATTGTTTCACAGCAATTGAGGTATTCAAGGGAGGAGCTTTATTTATTTCACTATTTCATTATTTTTACCAAATCTAAGGCAATAACATCTTTGAAGATACAATACCTGTCAATTCACTGATCACAAAATTAGTTACTTTACAACTTTCTCTGGGGGAGCAGAACAGAGGACTGTTCTAAAGTTTTGCATTTTTTTTCTCCAGTTAATTCAGGTTACGCTTCCATTGCATTTTTAAGGAAACCTCAGTTAAATTAGTATCTATTTTAATCATATATTAATCATACTGTGACAATCCTTTTTTTTATGTAGATATATGTTTATGATTAAAATTTAACAGTGTAAATTACCTTGCCATAACATCTAAATATTAATGTGGTGCCCAGATAGAAGATCACATGCACATGCTGAATTCTCAACCCAGTGAGTTGCAAGTGAAGATAATAGCAAATTTTATAAAAGCAGGGCTATTATATACAATATTTTGTCGTAATCATTTTCCAGCCCTCAACCATTTGTGGCTCTGGGACTTTGATATGTATTCAGTAATCCTGAATGAATTTTTCTTCTATGTACTCGTCCACTCAACCCTTTGAACGTACTGCAACAGGGAATTCCACAACCCCACTACCTCTTGAGTGAAGACCTTAGAATCATAGAGTCATTTAAGCTGGACATTTAAGATCAAGTCCAACCATTAACGTAGCACTGCCAAATCTACCACTAATCCATGTACCTAAGTACCACATCTGTATCAACCACTTTCCTGGGCAGCTTGTTCCAGTGCTTCACAACCCTTTCAATTAAATTTTTTTTCCTAACATCCCACCTAAACCTCCCCTGGCGCATCTTAAGACCATGTCCTCTTGTCCTTATTTGTTGCTTGAGAGAAGAGACCAACCCCTACCCTGCTACAGCTTTCTTTAAGGTGTTTTTAGAGAGCAATAAAGACTACCGTGAGCTTCCTTTTCTCTAAGCTAAGCAACTCCAGCTCCCTCAGCCACTCCTTGTAAGACTTGTTCTCCAGACCCCTTGCCAGCTTTGTTGCTCTTCTTTGGACACACTCCAGCACCTCAATGTCCTTCTTGCAGTAAGGGGCTGAAAACTGAACGCAGTATTCTTCCTTCTTTTGGTTTTGAACCTAGCTCCTATTAGAATGATTTAATGCTGAGCCCTTCAACTTGTGTTGCAAGAGACACAGGTACTCAATGCTTACATTCTCCCCATAGTTCATAACCTTACAGTTCTCATCCTGCTCCTGTGTTTGTTTTCTGTTTTCCAGACTGAGGAGTACTACACTAAGCTGTTCCTTACCTGAAAGCCATTCCATATCTTTGTTAATTCTTTTCTCCTCTGAACATTTTCAGGTGGTTTTATATATATTTTTTGTAGAGGAGATACTAAAACTCTTAGCACCGTGTAGGTGTGGACAAAACACAGTTTAATGAAGGCCATAATCTGGCTCTTCCATTTTGTTTTCTCTTTCCTCACAATTCCCAACTTTTTCTTTTTTTTCTTTTGTCTTTTTATGCAGTGCTGAGGTGACATTTTAATTGAATTGTCAGTCATAATCCCAAGATCAGCTGAATGTTCAGCTTGGAGTCTGTCATTTTATGTTTCCAGTTAGGATTGTTGTGTGCATCACTTAATGTTCTTCTGTGTTAATTCTCGTATTTCTTGCTGTCATCTGGTCATTCTGCTTCAAAGTCCTTTTATTACTCTTAATGGTTTGAACTTGTTTTCAGTACCCTAAATAACATATCACCTGATGGCTCAGCTGTTTACCAGGTCATTTATGAATGTTTTGAACAACAGAAGTCACTGTTGAACTCTCCAGATGGCTTAACACCACCATCCGAGCATATTATTCTCTCAGACTTCAGAGTGACTCTTTCAAAGAGCTGCAGTATATTTCTGAGACAGGTTACCCCTCACTGAGAAAATTAATACAGCTTCTGTGTACTGTATGTGTCCATATATACTGGGTGGAGGGTTTTGAAATGCAGATATTACTCATTTGCCCAAAGCTTAGAGAGGCTATTGCAGGAGTGAAGCACTTCTGAGAACTTTACTGGCAGGATGGAGTGTGTGTGGTGGCAGGTCATGCAGCCAGTCCTTGATAACCACCTTCTCAGACTCCAGAAGAACACAATATGATCCCTGTCCTGTTTTGTGTAAGCCTTCCCATCCTGGCACTCCACTATCACCAGTAAGTAAAGTTAGTACCAAGACCTGGGTCCAAAAGGAGACATTTTGATGGAAGTGAACGTTAGAGAACTGTTCCTGTTTTTCCAGTTGTCAGGGCTGTGGTTTATGGGTCAGGCTGTATGAGCACAGAGATCTTACCAGAGTCTTGTGATTTCTGTCCTTACTAAGGAGCTATTTGCCAGCTTCTGTTTTCTTCATGCATTGGCTTGTATTGGCATGTTTTGGCCTCCTCTTTCATCATATATTTGGCATTTTTGTGGCCAACTCCTTTAACATGATTTCTCTGAGTAGAAGACCTTACCACTGCTGTGCTTCAAAACTGTAGTGGAAATCCCCACGCAGGTGGCTCTCAGGATACTTTGTTAATGTCAAATTTTCAGCGAGTTTTTCCTTGTGGTACCCATCATCACTGCAACAGTGAACACAGTGCTGGAGATGACCAGCACTGGAATGACCAAGCTTTTGAACCTCCATATGAAATTTTCAAATAAGATTTTG
>CM021767.1:28706435-28787237 GCA_011076525.1 Nettapus auritus
AAAAAACAATAATTAAAAAAACCTAAGTTGTGGAAGTACTCTCAGGAGTATTCATTACACTCATCAATGTGGAAGCAGTTTAAAGTTCAGAAAATTATTATAACAACCCAAGTAAGTGTGAACAACAGCATTTGTGCTTTGTGCTGGAGAGTTTTTTGTCCTGTGACAGATAACTATCCTTGCGTAAGAGGCAATTGTTTTACAGTAGATAGGTAGCAAATTGAATAATGAGTAACTTTTACTAGAAAGTCTCTCTAGACAGAAATTTCCAAGAGCAGATTCTTTTTTTTTTTTTTTCCTCTTCTCTTCAGTATATAAGTACATAAAAATCTGCTCAGAGTTTTTCTGAAGAGCAAGGACATGTGCCAATCTTTATTTCTTTGTATGATGTTTTTTATATTGCATGGGGTTTGCATAGTACATAAGGAGAGCTGGTTATTTGGCAAAACAGGACCCTTCCGCAAGACACACATTTTGTATTTGTTTTTCTAAGTTCAAACTGTATGAGACAGGCAAAGTACAACTGTTCTAATTTAAGAAACGGTGTTAAAACTTCCGTATTTTCTGCTGTACACAACGGACATGGGCAAGTTCCACACCACCTTCTGGTATTTTGGCCATTCTTGTCCTTCTGTTGAATCATTTGCTTTCTTTTCCCACCCACTGAGCAAGATTAATAAACTTACTGTGAAACTACCCAACATTCCTGAAGCTTTTTCTCTATTACAAGCTCCCAGCTCAAAAAAAAAAAAAAAAAGGGCAGAGGTGGCTGATGGACACTTTTAAATTTTATGGTGTGGGTCCTTCCCAAGAAGTGATGAATAAATACACAATGTGTCCCAAACTGTACTAAAAGACTAATAGATTCCTGCTTTGAATCTTTGGAAAAACAAGGTCATATCTCTAAACTTAGACTAAAAAGAGTTTGTCAGATATTTTCAGCGCTGTTAAGCAACTCCTGCTTTCCAGTAAAGCTGGAAGCTGGGAGAACTCAGAACCTTTGAAATTTGCTGCAGTTGGAAATTGCCTCATCTTTTCCATTATAAATGTTTTTCTTTTGTTTCTTTTATTTAGAAATTTTTCTGAGGTTTTCCATATGTGATAACTGCTTAAGACAAGTACTGGTTTTGACATATTTGTCTGACTGGTGGAAATTTCCCTTCATCAGAGGTATCGATGTATTTTTTCTGTGCCTGTGTAGAGTTATACTCTCCTCTGGCATCTCAGGTTTAATGACCTTGATTTGAAATGTTTCTTTGAGTATTCACCTGTGTTCTCTCATGGTAAAGAAAATAGATTATTAGTATTATATTAGTAGTCCTGAGGCTGTGGTTAAGAAGGCATTTGTTAAAGCTCTCACAACAGTGGCTTTGACAAATGATTTATCTAATGAGATGAAGTTATTTATGTTTGTTTTTTTATTCAGGAAGCATATGATGAAAAACTGTTTGTCTATCTGAATTGCTTGTGCAATGTGAGTTTAACCAGTTGTTGGGTTTTGTTTGTTTGTTTTTTAAGTTTTCAGGTTACTTAGGGTTGGGGCTTTTGGGGGAATCGGTGTAGTTTTCTGCCCGGACTGAGGGTGAGAACTTGGCTCTGGTCCAGTTGGCAAGGAATGCCAAGGACGTCTATGGAATTGTAATTCCTCCCTAGATACTTGATATGGTGGGAAGCCGTGGTAGTTTTTTAATCTGATTTCCTAGAAAAATTACTTCTCTTTCCTGTAAAATTAATATGATCCATGTTGCCTGCGCATACAGGTAGGTTTCTGTTATTTCTGCCCTACAATCTTCTCTTGAGCTTGTTGGCCAATTTCAGAAGAATGTAGTAGGAGGATAGAAGTCTTGAAAATACCAAATTCCTATAATTTCTTAAATATAACCAGTTAGAAGAGGCAAATTCTGTTACTGCCACCTAAAGGAAAGGCTGAAGCTCCTGTATAACTATTTTATGAATAGAGAATCAATGTAGTTGAAATAAATCATGAATATTCTAATCCCAGGAAGTGCTTCAGTCAGAATTCATGCCTTGTTAAACATCAGAAAAAACCTCTTTTCAGTCAAGATTTGTGTCCTGAATGTATACTCTGATGTCTTACAAGGCATGAACACCGTTTGAAGCTTTTCCTTTGGCAAAGACATTTAGAACATCTTTCCTGTGTGGTTTTTCTGATGTTTAATAAGGAGTGAACTCATGCTGTGTATTAACACAGCTCAGTTAAAAAATCAGCCCCATGCAGTACACAAGTCCATTGGAAACCAAACTTTGTTAGTTGTGTTGTCCATGAAAACCTTCGTTATTAATTCTGCTTATGTTATGTTATTATATAGGTAAACATTGACAGGTAGGTGTTCAGGAATAAATGAAATACAGGGACTACATCCTTGGAATATTATAGCTGTTATTTAGACACATAAAACCCATACATTTTAAGGCAATAATTCATCAACCTTTCATAAGTTACTTCCATATGTTGTTATGACATTAATATTCATAACACTTATACCACATGTGCAGAAGAGGATGAATTTAATACTGATGTGGGAGATAAAGCTTTGAACTTCCTAATTCTTCTGACTTTTTGGAAACAACATATTTGACTTACTGTTATGTACTTAATATATGAATATGTGTATGAGGTTCATATGGATGTAGATGATTATATTGGTGAATGTGATATCCCTTGCTTTCACTGAATTCAAGTAGACATTCAAATACGGACTTATGCATTCAAAGTTGTAATAACTGGAAATCTGTTTATAGTGCAAGCTAACAAATATACACATGCTAAGTGGCCAAGTTTGGACTGCCATATTTAAAGAAAAAAGAACAAAATAAGAGCAGCTCTTGGATTTGCTGTCCTTCTTGAGGACACCTGCTTTTTTTTTTTTTTCCTTGCAAAGGGACTATATATTACATACAGTGATTCCTAATCTTGCTGTTCTAAGCAAATTTTTATTTTAAGTCTAGATGGATAAGAATCTGCCTGAGTAAAGGAAGATCAAACAACTGATCTTCTTTTGTTTGTTTAATCATATGGCTGATTCTTAGTCTGAAGTGAAATTGGTCACGTATAATTGCCTGGGACTGTATCTTCACTGTGAGTTTAGTGAGAGATGGAAAATCTGAAAGTGGGAGATAGTTAAGATCATGCTCCAGAATGAGTGTAACCTGTGTAGTTTTTAGGGAAATTGAAACACTAACTATAGTAGCAGTTATGAAAGGCAAAGCCTACGGGCATTTGGAAAAAGAACCCAAATGAACAGAGGCTATATACAGGAAGATTTAGATTTAATTTCGGAACTGCATTTTGTTGTTCTTGTAGGGTCAGTTTGTTATGTTCCTTTTTACTCCAACTTTGCGGCAGACCTAAAATCTTCATGAGCTAAGACATTCATTATAATTCACTTAAAAACATCCAATGATGGCCTGTATGTTGAAGACAGGAAGCAGGAGAAAAAGCAAAGAGCCTATGGTTTCTGAGAACTTCAGTGTTCACAACAAAATAGTAACCTCAGCATGCAGAAGCCCCAAATCAGCTATTCCTGCCCGAGACTTAGCAGACAAACTAGAATTCTAAAATACTATTTATAGGTTTAAATAGTACTGAAGGTTTCATTTTTGACATTCTTTAGTCAATTCAAAAATAACTTGAGTGACAAATCTTTATAGTAAAAAAAAAAAAAATCCTTGCAAAATTGTCTATGTTCAAAATCACAAGCCTCTATAATTACAGATAAATGGTGTACACAGTGTGCAGTGACTTCTTTACATTTTTTAAAGTGAGAAAACAGGTAACCTACCATGGCAACTTGAATCTAAGGGATTTTGTTGACAATGTGTTAAGAGGCAGAATTCTGGGTAAACCGAAATAACTCACAAGTAAAGTTTACCTTCAAAGATGCTGAGGACCTGCTTGTGAAATTCTGGTTATACTCAACTTCTAAAGTAGGTGTGAGTTCTACTTATATTAACGTAAAGTATTCATTCCCTGACATAAATTGTATTGTGGATTGTGTAGGAACAGATTTGCAGCAGTCTTTGCGCTATACATGAATTCTGTTACACATTGTTAAAACACTTCACAGCCTGTGGGACGAAAGAAGTTTTAGAGAGACAAGTAGCACTACTCTGATGCTTGTATTTTTAAACAGTCTTCTGATCCTCCATGTTTTTCTGTCACCCTTAGCCATCTCTTTCCTGGCTTGAAGAATAACATCAGATTCACACTAAATCATCACAAGGAAATAGCAAACATTGAATTATGAGTTATATCATAAAGAGATGTAGCATTCAGAGTTAAACTAAAATTATGAGGTGCTGGCAGTTGTAAGGTATTTTTTGTTCTGTTTTGTAAGTGCCTTGCAGAGATCAAGGATTATGTTGTTTTTCTAGCATGGCCTCTGCAAGTCCAAGACCTCTATGTATATGTCTTAGTCTGCAAAGGCTGATAAACAGTGGCTGAGGCTGTTTCTCTTCATTTACTCCAGAAACCATTGACAGAATTGGAATTAAAACACAGAATTTGTGGTTTCCATTGTAGTGTATTTAGTGACTTGATATTAAAGTGAAAGACCATAAAGGTCGAGCATGCACATGTGAAGAAGAGATGTAGAAGAGGAAAAGAAGAGGTACTAATTTTAATGAGTACACAATAAATTACAATAAATATAACTATTTTTGTAGTTATAGTGATTTATTAAATGGCATCAACACAACTTTGAAAGAGTTCTTCCTGGAAGCTGAGGTTGCCAGTTATGCCATTCAGTGACAGGTGCGGAGATGGTGAGCAAAATCAGTTTGGTGGCATATCCTCTTTCTTACATTAAAGACTTCAAAAAACTTTGGAGAAATAAAAATGCAGGATATAGAAACACATGCATGTATAACACGGAAGACTGCACCACTGTACTAATATTTATCACTGGTAGAAACAGCCAAATGCAGTTAAGAATATAAGCACTCTCAGCCAAAACTTAGAATATTTTCACTTTGGGCATAAATTTTCTTTTGTAAGACACTGATAGGTAAAATTAGTTTAAGTATTAAGGTGAACATTCTGTTGTTTAGCCATGCAAGATATGTATAACAGCTTCCTAATCTTGGGCACTTACAGGACAGTGTTCACAGCCACTCCGCTTATGACTGAATAAATAACATGTTTAGTTGCATATATGGTATAATGAGGAAAAAGTTGCTAAATTGTTGAAGTCATTCGAATGAAGGATGAATTCCGTTAAGGTTCACTTAACTCTAGTTTATTAAAAGCTAATGTTTAGGAGATCATTGCATACAATAAAGTTTTAAAAATGATATGTATTCCTTTATAAAATAATTTGTTTATAGAAAAAAGACAACACATACAAATACTGGCAAGACATCATAGTCCCCATCAGTTTGAGTGAGCTTTTATCAGGCTATAATCTAGAAGTCTCAATATAATAACATTAACATTACATTGTTAGGTGTCAAAATGTTGGTGTAAATAAAACATGAGGATAATGGAATATGTTATATAATTCATTTTGATAAATAAATCTTTAGTAGCAAGTAGTAAATCTTTAACTTGGAAATAAGCCACCACTGACAGAATGGATTCTTTGAAGTAGTTCTCATCTATTGTGAGTTCTTATTTTAGTTCATAGAATGTGCCTCATTCAGTTACTTAGTTTACATTCTTCATTTATTTTAGAGAGTATTTGCAGCAGATATGGTTTTTACAATGTCATCATTGATGCATCTAGTACAGGTATGAATAGTACTTGGTGCTTTTGATTTTTGAAAGGAAAGGAGGGAAGAAGAACTAGTAAAGAAAGAAAACAGAGAAAATGTGTTCCAGCTTTTTTTTTCCAGGATGAAGGACAAGGAGAACAATGTTAGTGCTGTTTAATATTTTAATCTATTCCTTTTTTATTCCTATTGAAAAATTCTCTTACTGGTAGTTGAGGAAATATGACAATATGTTTAATTGGAACTGTTCTCTTTCAGTATCTGTAGGACTCCAAAGCCTTAATATATTTTCCCCCAAAAAACTATTCTGGAATAGCTTTATATTAGGAAGCTATTCTAGATATAGAATAGCTGGATCTTTGTCCTTATTGAAAGACAGAATGGTAATGATTTAAAAGCTGAGAAGCTTTCTGAAAACGTCATTCTTCAACCAAAAAGGCTAATTTTTCAAAGCATTCTATATTTATTTGTAAATATATCTACTTCAAGACATAGGTTAGGCCACTCCATTATCTAAGTACTTAACTTGGAAAGGCACTTGAGCCCTGAAACATTTAAGTAACATTAATCAAGCCCTTAAAAGATGTTAAGGTATACTAATGTAAAGTTGGAATTTGTGTCTTTCAGTGACTATATAAGTATTTCCAGTTTCTAAGGAAAGAGAGCATGCACTGAAGGAAGTTTACAGGATGTGTTTACATTTGCCTCAGGCCTAATTTATGCACTATATGCATTCATAACGTATTCTAGTAACAAGGGAATATTTGTGAAAAGGATTTTCATTCCAGTCCTTGCCTTGCAATATGTACATTAATGAAGCTGCTTCATGCACAGAAGAGGCATCAATGAAAAGAAAAACCTTGATATTCAATTCTTGACAAGCGAAGTGCAGCTCTAAGATGCAAATGATAGTTTCCGGTTTCTTGTGTATAAATGGGGTCTCCGTCTTCATTTTAACACAATGAACATCTAGGTTTTTATTTTCTGCCCTTTTTTTTTTTAGGTAAATCCACATCTGTCTTTTTGCAGAAGGAGCCCTTGTTCCATCTGATGTAAAGCAGGGTTTAAAACTGCAAATGTTTACTTCTGAGCATTATTCCCAATTTTCTCATCTACCAAAGGCTGCCTTTGTGTTATGTGATGCATAGTCCTGCTTCTCTCTGTTTGGAAAGAGAGCATGTTAAGATGAATATTGAATTATTTATGTTCGTAGGAACAAAACACACTTACACAAATGCCTGCGGTAAAGATTCTGAAAGGGGTTGTAAAAACCATCCAAGCAGATTCATATCATCTTGTTAAACGAATAAGGGTTTAACATGGTTCTTATTAGTTTGTCAAACCACAGTGGCTGTGTTTACATGAAAAACTTATGTTCTCTTGCCTTGCGTCCACATGTGAACATATTTGGCTTACATAAAACCTGAGTTCACTAGGCCTATTGGAGAATGTAGCTAGAGCACCAGACCAGACTTGTAGCATTCCACATCATTTGTGAACATAAGATAAAGCCAATTTCAAGATCTGAGCAAGAATGCCCCTTAATCATGCTGCATACACATGGAAATCAGCGTCAGAAGCCAGATGTATGAAAGAAAAACATTTTTTCCCCTCTAACTTTCTGCTTCCCTCAGGCATTCTTATAGATGACCCAAATGCTCAACTTCATATCCAGAACTTTTCCAGCATGTTGCTCTCATTTCATTTCTGAGAATTTTCTGCAAGATTTCCTGTCCTTTCAGTACTTTGCATTTCTTGTTCTTCATCAAAGCTAATCAAGTCTGATGCTGATGATGCAGGGGATGTTATGCTGCTTACACTAAATGTTTCTCCAGAAGAGATCCACAAGCTTTGTTAATATGTTTAAGTTTACAGACATTGCTATTTTAGTGGAGAGGCAGAAAAATAGCATGCTTACAGAATGACTGTGTCCCTGAAAGCGTTAGGCATTAAGCAATATCTGGAAAAGATTAACAATAAGAGATAATTACTGTAATTTGACTAATAGATTAGGGAACAAAAAATAAGGAACAATATAAGCAAGTGCAGTCATAAAACATAAAAAGGCTGCAAATTATAGGAAATTAATGTTGTTCTTCAGAAAAAGGTGAGTGAAGCTGGTAAGAAAGGCAGTGGGGTAGTACACAGCTTTGAGACTTATTTTTCTGCTTCATGATAGAAACACTGCTGACTAGATCAGCTTAGTAAAAGTACTAGAAAAACACCTGCTATATGAACAATCATAATACATAGTACATGTGCACTGTCACTGAGTCCAGGCCCAAAGACTGATAAACAGTAGGTATAGAGGGCATGGTGGGTTAAAGTAAAAAATAAATAAAAATAACTGATACCCCTCTTTGATCAGTTATATCATCATATGTTATTTCTATAATCCATTTTATGGATAGATAGAAGATGCACACATTTGTGATAAATATTCTGTTCAATGGGATTGTCTGGGAGATCTCCATCACTAAAGCAGAGTGGATTATAAAACGGGAGATCAGTATCTTAAACAATGACAAGCATTGTGTAACATACCACCCATGTTTAAGTGCAGAAGAATTTCCAGTGATCCTCACCATAAATAAATCCTCAATCCTTTCATTAATTTATTAAGTTCTCCTGTTCCAGAGGAGAATACTGAGCACAGTATACCAGTGCTCTGGTATTTTTTTCCTTGTTTATGCAAAAGTTTACAATTCCAGCTCCTATCTTCATGCTACATGTAAGCCATTTTTACTTCTTTTGAGTTAGGAGTTAGAAACATTTTTCCCTTAAGGCAAAGAGTCAATACCCAGTTGTTTTTTTTTTTTTCCTGCTACTTAGAAGACCCTCAGTATAGACACAGTTAAGGTGGTGTATATATGTCTGCAAAACAGGTAATACCTTTAAAAGTATACTTCTGGAGAGTAGGGAATTCAGAAGTAAATTTTTGGATTACAGACATTTCCCTCTTCACAATCCATGTAAAGGAGAAATGGGGATAGTGTGGCACTTTAAAGAACTTTGGGTTTTGTGTTGGCATTTCAAATCGGTGCAGGATGAGCAAGTCTTGTAACTGGGCTAACATCCACCTTGTCTTTCATTCAAAGTGTTGTACTGCCTTAGTGCAACAAGTCTCCAGCCTCTTTCACACTTGCTCTTCTTCCTGAGATCCGTACCAAATATGATCACAGGAGGTTAGGCTAGAGGGTCTTTCTCCTGGTGTCTTGAATCATTTCTCTAATCTTAACTTTCTGCTCTCAATTTTTTTCATAGGACTGCATAGTGTTCTTTCTTTTCTTACCTGCCCATGTTTTTTATCATATCTGTATCTTTTTTTTTCAGTCAGTTATTTTTGCTGCTATTTCATTTGTCTGCCCTTTTCCTACAACTTTTTCTGTATTTTTTTTTTTGGCTGTTATTTCCTCTTTGCATTTAATTCTCTGTGGTGAAATTCTTAATTTTCCTTTACTTCTCACTAAAACTTCTTGTAATTTTCTGCCAAGATTCCTTTAAGAAATAAGCAAAACACTTTGGAAATACGCCTTTCTCCATTGTAAATATTTAAGTCTCCGTATTGCAGCCCATGCTGTTCCTTCCCCACCATTCAGTCCCTGCTGCTTAGTTCCTTATTGTGTTGCATGGTGCGAAATGCCGGGCTGTGCAAGTTCCCTGGGACAGGAACCAGGCCTTCCTGGTGAAACGATGAGGCACCTAGCAACTTGCTCAGGTGCTCTTACAACGATTTGTCTTGAATAATACTGTGCTGATGAAGAATTAATGTTAGTAACTAATACTTTCTGGAAAAAAAAAAATGCTTGAGATCGTAAGAAGTTTAATTTTAGTCCTTACATTATTTGTGATTAATATCTCCTTATTTGTAACCTTTCCAAAAGCAAACTGCTGGGAAATGACTAAGCATGTTAAATTTGTAATATACCTTGCTTTTTTTTTTTTTTTTGTGGAAAAAATGAGAGGGGCGTAAAGTGTAGTAAGTTTCAGAACAAAAGTGACTTCTGACAGAATTTTTGGGCCCTCTAAGAGACAAGTACTCTCCTTATAGCCTCTGAAACTTGTCATATTCTCTTTTTCACCTGTTTGTTCTATATTCTGAAAAATAATTCCACGTATTAAGCATGAAGGATTTTGTAATATTTTTAATCAGTCTTAAATATATTGCTTTTTTATTTGCCTCTTTGTATTTATATTGTCGGAATAAATGGCACCCCAAATCTTTGTACTGGGCATTGCTTTATAGATTGCTATTGTTAACAGCAGTTAAATATGCCTGTATTTTGCCACTGTAAATATTGGAGCCTTTCTGATCATTTTTCATTCAGTTGGACTTCTCCTCTCCAGCTGTCCAAAAGTTTGTGTTTCGAGGCACGGTGCAGTTCCCAGAGGGCTGTCAGATCTGCTGGACTCTTGGCCTGGCCAGGGCTCCTGCTGTAGGCTTGACATTGGTCTATGAAAGTGAGTCCTGTTAAACAGAGAAGAAAATGGGATTATGACTGTTGTAGGCTTTGTATACAGGGTGTGTACACAACTACAGCATTGTGACATGAGGGGCTGATCAGCTGGGTGATAAATGTTATCCTCACATGGGTTTGTGTCTTCAGAGAAGGTGAGGACTGAGGCCTGTGCAGAGCTCCGTTGCCATCAGCCCAGGCTTGCTGGTGTTTAACAGACCAGTGGAAACCTTTTGGTCCTATTTACACAGAACCTTTGGGTTGATTTCTGCGTATAAAAACCCATTAAGTAAAGGAAATTGTTTCAGTCCTGGTTTAGCTGATGCAGAGGAAATACTGGCGGTTTTAGGCTTTCATACTATCAACATTAGGGAAAGCTTTATGCTGCAAAGCTTTATACTGTTCTTTCCCCTCCCAGCTCTGAATCTGAATAAGGGAAGGGAAGAAACATATTCTAATTTAATTATAGGGTTAACTATCTATTCATCTCATGCTTTGTGTGTTTCTTTTTTTCCTCAGGAGTAGTAAAATCCTGGGGACAGAGCTCCTATCCCCTCAGGTCATCTAGTTCTGCATCACCTGAGCTATGGTTTGCATGTAAACCTATAAAAATTTACTAGAACCCAAACTCTATACAGTTAATGTAAATTTTTTTGTTGGTATGCCCACCTTGTCTAAAATGAGAAATATATTTGTGAAAACTGCTTTTTGACAATTTTACCTACATCAGAATACCAAAGTGGGAATAACCCAAACAAAGCAGTATTCATTAGCACTTAGAGATGACTTCATCCCACAGCTTTATGCTATTCGATGAAGATTATGAAACTTCAGTGTACTTCAGTGTAAGCATCCGACCATTATAGGTGGGCAAGCAAAGTGGTTTGCAGTGACATGCAAGAACATACAAAGTCAGCAGAAGAGGTGCAAACAGACTCAAAAAGCCTGAGTTGCAGTTTTCTACACAGTCTGTGAAGCTAAAATGCATTTTGTTTTTAGTATCCACTTTTTTTACAGTGATTGTTTCATATTTTTTTCCAGTCGCCAGTCAGGAGGAACTCAGAAGTATTTACTCTGAACTTTTAGTAGGTCAAGGAAAGAAAGATGTTATTTATTCTTTTGGCTCTACTTGGCCAGACTTTTAGTTAGTGTTTGACCAGGATTCTCTCTCCAAATAAATAGATTTTGTCGTTTTCCTCTAGGTCAACTTGTGTTTGTGTTTTTTCTTTACTCTCAATAACATCAGTACATCATATTATATCGGTTAGCTGGAAACATACATTTCCATTTTACCTAAGTTGAAGTAGAAATAGTTAATTTAAAACTGTCCTGTATTTGTGTAAAAAGAGAAGCATGTTGGGTCTCTAAGTCATTCCTGTAAAAGTAAGGTAACGAATTTCTGGGGGGATACACTTTACCTTGTAGCAAATATAACTGGACAAACAATATGTTAATTATATTTGCTTTAAATTGAGTATTACTAGAAAGGGAAGAAAGCACTGTCACAAGTCTAGACTGACTGATTTCTCAGTAGTAAGAGTAATGTTCTGTTATTTTATTGTTAATCTCTGTATTGCTGATTGAAGCACTATTCCAGATCTCCTGCAAAGCACCACGTTGTTAATGTGATAGGGAGGATTTGATGGTCGAGCAAGTCTGAAAAATGGTAAACTGACAACAAATCTGGGATCATGATTCTTAAGGCTTTTGTGGTCACGTGCTTTTATTTGATGTGGTTCTTTGTGTCTCCTGTGCCAAATGGTGTAATGTACTAAAATGATGAAACTGCAAAAGAAAAGAAAAAAAAGTGAACTATTTACTTTAGCAACAAAGGAGAAAGAGAACAGGGAAGGAGATCAAAGCCCATAATGTGAGTGTCTCAAATCAGGAAAAAAGAGCAAAAAGAAGGGAATTTCTTTCCACCTGCTTCAGGCTATTCTTCCTTATACCCATCATGAGTAATAAACCCTTAAATGCTTGTGTAGGTCTGAAATGTGCTTCAGTTTCAAAATAAAGCAGGTGAAAACTTACAGAGAGTTAAGAAGGGTGTATCCCAGTAAAAGAAAGGGCTATAGTCTATAGAGTCTAAAGTCTACCTTCCATCACTAAGTAGATACGACATGTTTTAACATTGGCCACACTGAGAGAAGAGCTCTTAGTTATTTTGAACCAGTATAAAAAGTCTTTCCATGCAGAGGCAAGTTTTTTGTGTATTTATATTTTCAAAGCTAGGCAAATCTTCAACTTTATGGTTCATATCCATTGAAGTTGTCATTTTCTTATTTTATTTGTAGAAAGAATACATTGGATTATAAACATCATTGAGTGCAATCAGTATTACGTATCACTTTGTTCTGAAATAAACCTATTTAATATGTTAACATTGTATGCAGGAATATACTTCTTAACCATTCTGGACCTCCTTCACAAATGCATGGTTTTCAGTTTTTCCCCTCTTGGTGTGAAAATAAATACCATTGTGCCAGATATCTCGTTTTCAGAGGCTGAAAAATCTCCTTAGATGTTCTGCTGTTTGTGATACGTCTTTCAAAGAAAAGATTATGGAATTTTGGGCACAGAGAATGGTAACAGATAAAAGCCGTTAGAACAAAGCATATGGAGAGTATGAAATGTGTATGGGTGCTTATCTGCAATACCATAACCTGTGTCAGCACATAACTTTATAAACTGTGATACTGGTATTCTTGCAGGACCCTGCAAGATGTAAGGAACAGTCTGAAATAATCCTTATTTTCAGACTCAGCTCAAAATATCCCGGTGATGTAGAAAAATACTTGCATGCATTTTTCTGCTCCAAGAAAAGGGCAACAAAATGGATTGTGGGGAAGAGGTGAGGTGAAGGAAAGGAGTTTAGGGGAGCTTGGCAGGCTCAAGAGAGCATGGGGGAGAGTTGCAGGGAAGGGGTAGGCTAGATAGGAATAGGTGCATCTTCCATCATGCCTTTAAGTCTGCCTTTCCTAACCACTAACTTTTCTGAACTTGAGACTTAGAAGCAGTCTTTGCCTTCCCATGTAGGTGGCCTTTTTAAGAAGGGGAACTAAGTGGTTCTTTAGAGCCAAATACTCAGGAATGAGAACAGTCACTTCTGTAAACCTGTGAAATAATGCTATGTCTTTTTATCTTTTTTCAAGGATAATTTATTGAGAAAGACAGTTTAATGTAGTTATAAGCTATCAAGAAATGGGAAAGAATTTTGCATTTTAAATGCAGGCTTGAATAAATAGATCCATTGAGAGACAGAGCAATTCACTCGGAATGCACAAGTCAACAGCAGAAATGTAAACATACTCCAGCTAGGCTATCTGTACTTGCATTTCAGTGTGTCTCAGAACAAAACTGCTATTAATGTAGGCTGACTGCTGCTCTTGTTGAATTCGGTATGGAGTCCATCACAAAATGCTGTTTAACTCACTGAAGGTGGATCAGAATCACATTACATCTGACACTGGAAACCCGAGAAAGCAGGAACTTGCTGCAGTGGAGTCTCTGGTCTGTCAGATTTATGAGGATGTATGAAAATGTACAAATCAGAAGTACAACATTGGTTTTGCAGAACTCAGGTTTAACATAGCAGCAAGTGAATAAAATGACGAGGCCAACAGTTCTTTGTCTCTGCCTTCCAGCATGTTCATGCATCCTTATCTCATAGATAGGTAGATCTACCATGTATTTATCTTCATCTGGTACCAGTCCTAATGAAATAGCATCCACTAAGACAGTTGCTTCAAAATGATAATAAATTATAGAAAGTCAGAATCAGAATTCTGGCCTTTAAAAAGTACCAGGTTACTGGGGGAAAAAAAAAAAAAAAGTAAATATCAAACAATTGTTTGGTTGTTCTGAAACTAGACTTACTCTGGTAGCTGTAGAGGAGCAATATTAATTATTTGTGTTCAAAAACAGAATAATTTGTTCTTCAAAACTCTTGGTGTTTTTTCGGTCATCTTGATAAAATGAATGTTATGAAACTTGATACTGAAGTTGTTTTTATTCTTGGGTATAAAAGCGTGTTTTATTTGTGGGGAGTGTGTATGACAGTGATAAGAAGAAGGAAAGCTTAATCACAGACTGTGCAAGATTTATCCTCCAAGAGGCTCTGCTATCTGAAAAGTAGGTCTGAAGTGCAGGAATCTTTAGCTTGCACTGGTGGAATCTTTTGGCAAGCAATGCCCTTGACTCTAAAAGGCTTCTAATGACATTTTTTCTTACATTCTTTTTTTTTTGACTAGGCTTGAGGAATATTAAATACTGAGCTACACTTGCCTGTTTTTCTCTATTTTACATATTTCCTTGCATATTTTACAGCTGCTTCTTATTTGACATTAAATCACTTCTTTCTTCAGATGCAGGTTTATTACAGGGTCATGAGAAGGATAGCCTCTTGCTGTGCCTCACACTTGAGGTACTGAAGGTGTGTCCCTTTGACATGGCACAGACATGGTCAAATCCAGCACTGAGCAGTAGCTTCCTTATGTGTTCAAAAATAAAAGATAAACATCAGCTTCATAAGGCAGTTGAAGCTTAATTATTACATGTTTATAGAAAGTTTTGAGATTGTCAGAGGCAAGGTCCTGTGCAAATGCAGCATTTTATTAAAGTATTTAATAAGCAAATTCTCTGACCCAATAGAGGGAACAAAGATGCCTGTCCACTCTTAATTTTCCCTACCCATAATTATTTCTACAGAACATAAATTACATTTTGTACAGCTTTATTCTGTTTTCAGAGAATAATTATACTAGAAATTCCAGCCTTCTTTCTGTGTAGGGTTTTCTTTCTCAGAAGCCACACCTAGTAGCAGTCTGTTTTTCGTTTAAGAAGGGTTGAATCCCTGTTTATGTCAACAAGTTTTTGTAAATTTACTACTTTCAGAGTATGGGTGCAGGTAAAATGGGAAGCCCATAGTCACAAATCAATAATTCAGTCTGGAAGATGTATTGGAACCTGGTGATAGAGGGTTTGGATTTTATTTGCATGTGAAATCTGGTAGAAGTTTCTTCTAATTTCATGCCTGCTATTCTAATCAAGAGAGGAGCCTGTGATTTTGTCTGTAGTCATCTGAGCATCTCCAGTGGAATCTCGGCTCAGAGGGGGAGCTTGGACATGGTTGCAAATGAAACAAGGCAGGATACAAAATGGACAGTACCATTAGCCCTGTGTATGAGATTGGAGTCTTTTATGTACATACCTGATAAACTCAAAGCCAGCATCTAAAGTAAGGTTCACAGCTCCCTGGTAATGTATCAGGAG
Source organism: Nettapus auritus (assembly GCA_011076525.1). NCBI lineage: Eukaryota > Metazoa > Chordata > Aves > Anseriformes > Anatidae > Nettapus > Nettapus auritus. Next base: position 28,721,894 of record CM021767.1, read on the forward strand.
GGACAAGTCTCGTTGTCCAGCTTAAAAGACTGATAGATCCAGAATGCTTCCAGTTTACTAAGACCAAACAACCCCTTCAGATGTGTTCTAATTTCTTAATAATCTAGTAGTCATGCTTCACTGTTTTTGACATCTACAAGCAGCAAAATAACATTCCCATGTGAGCACTTTTCGTAAGGGGATAGCAGCAAGGAAAATGAATTTAAAAAAAAAAAATCCCATTCAAGTCTGACTTCTGCTAGAAAAGTGTTTGTTTTTTTTGTGTGTGTAGCTGTGGTGTACTCAAGGCTTTTTTCTTTCATCATTGCATATGCAAAATCCAGACCTGCAGAACTGTTCCATGTGGTGAACAGTCTGCTGAACCCAGACTGTTTTGCCTGAGTAGCAGATTTCCATATACCTCATTACAAGTTTTATTTATTTAGGCTCTGTTCCTTCAAAGGGATGTATGATCGCAGACCTTTATACCTACCAAAGTGATACGTTATCAAGTACTGAGGAAAATACAAGGGCAGGTCCCACTGGAGAACAAGAGTCTTGTTTTGCAGAGAAGATCCTTGTTTCCAGCCAGTTTAATCTTTCATGGAAGCAGCATGTAAACAGAAGGCCACAAAGTAATTTAGTGTTTGAAGCTTTTTAATTGTACCCAACAAGGTTCTGGATGTTTAGTGCATGATGTAAGCCATAGTGCGTAATGGAAAATTCATATCCCTTTTGATTGGTAAAGGACTATAAGAAAGATTCGTGTCAGTACTGCTAAAGTAAAGTACCATGGACTTCAGCTGGTTGTTGCCTTATGCAACCCAATTTAAATAAAAAGTGCTAGATCTTTGCACGCTGAAGGAGCTGAGATCCTCAGCAATAGCAGATGTACTTCATTTTGCCATCCTATGATAAAGGCAATTAATTGAGCAGCGTAAATGCGTCTTTGAAATAATCTTATTTCTGTGCACCTCTGTCATTCAGATTTCCAGTTGATATATTGTGTATGAATAAAGAATGTCTTTGTTCCCATTGCTTCACTTGAAGGATAAATAAAACCATAGAATCATATGTCACCATAAAACAATTTAGGTTGGAGAGAACTTAGAGGGGTTAGTTGGGCCAACTCCTTCCTCAGAGCAGGACCAGTTTAGATAGGTTACTCATGGCAGTTGTTCGGCCGAGCTTTGAGCACCTTGAAGATGGAGATTCCTGAGGCCCTCGGGGCCCCTCTTCCACTCTTTGGTTATTTCCTAATAGCTAACCAGACCTTCCTTTGTTGCAACATGTCTCCGTTGCCTTTCATCCTATCACTGTGCACTTCTGAGAAGATTTTCTGTCTTCTCTTTGTTTTCCATTACATACTTGAAGGCATCGGTATGCCTTCAATTAGCTTAACATCTGTCTTGTATTGGAGGGGCCAAAAACTGGAATAAATGGCATGGCTGATGTTGTGTCTGGACATCTATTACTCGTGAGTCCAAATTACTGCATTTGTTCTTAGCTGTTCTGACTGAAGGTGGCTGTTTGAGTAATTCGAGAACCAAAATCGTCTCATCCAGCTATAGCAAGGTATCTGAACTGCGATGTGGTGTATCTGATTGAAGAGGGTTAAGAAACATAACTGTTTATGCTGAAAAAAACCTTATTTCCTTATAGAGTGCTTTGTGTTATGATATTTTGATTAAAGGTGTTGAATTACAATGGATAGTGGTATAACCTGGTTTTATAGATAGTGTCGCTTAATGCTTTTTATATCACCACAGCATAAAATGCATTTCCTCATTATAGCCCTCTGTCTTTAAATTTAGGGCAAGAGGCCAGTGTAAAAATCACTTTCAAATCCCAGGAACTGCACATATGATGTATGTTTAAATTAACTTCTCTTTCTAGTGCACTTGGAGGATCATCTGCCCTTCACATCCCAGCCTTTCCTGGTGGAGGTTGTCTTATTGACTACGTACCCCAAGTATGCCAGCTACTAACAAACAAGGTAAATTACTGAAGAGAACTCAACTTCCCTTTCCCTTATGTGTTGTACTGTTTACAGTAACACACTGTAGTGTTTCCGTAGATGTCATTTTTCTTCTGCCAGGTAGTTCAAGCAGAACACATTTGACATGAACTATACAATGGATAACTTCTTGATAAGAGTTGAGCACCTAAGCAATGTGTTGAATATAATGAATCTGTTAAATTAACGAGCACGTTTGGGATCAGATCTTGGGGTGGGATTTCTTGTGATATGCTACAGTTTAGGATAAATTGCTATTGTATTATACAGAACTGTATTGTAACATACAATATAGCTATTAAATAGAAACATGTAGTTTGCATATTATTTTTCTAGTCAGAAGAATCAAAGTTCTCATACCATAGTCATCACTGTAGATCTTGAATGCTTGAGAGAGGATTCAGTGATTTTTCTTCTCATCCAAATGAACAGAATTAGCTGCCCACTTGGATATTCATACACTAATAGCTACTTAAGGTTGCAAGTACTGAAAAGGTTGTGTTCTAGCTAGCTTAATGTTTAAACAAAAAAAGAGTGAGTGCAATATTTTGAAAGCTTCTCCATTTTTTGTGTAATTTTCAATGAATAGCTAATGGGTCAACATCTAGGAATCTGCTCATTACAGATTTCCTATTTGTATTTCCATATGATTTTTACCTTTGTCCAAACGAGGAAAATAATTTTATCTTTTAGAAAAAGATCTTCAAAATGTTTTTCCTTAACTTTATTGTAATCTATCTTTGGAATTGTTTTTGTTGTGGTTTTCTGTTAAAATTACTTATGTTTTTGAAATCTGCAAGTACACAGGACTGTTTTTATCCTTTTTTAAACAAACTCCATTAAGCAAACTTATTGTATGTCTTCCTTTTCCCAAAATAACATTTCAGATCCCATACAAAGCCTTCAAAATATTTTTTTTTTATAAAATGAAATGTCTCAGTATAAACAGATTAATGTAAGGGATACAAGGTAGCTCACAGCAGTGATTGTATTAAGGTTTTTTCAAAAAATTTAGGAAAACATTTGCCAGCAAAGGCATTCTAATATTGCCATGGCCAAGAAAAATATTCTTCCTATTCTTTTTGTGTTTGGTAAGGAAGGAAGACTTTTAAAGCATTAGTTTTCATTCTGGAAGGCAAAGGGATTTGCATAAGGAATCACGTATGGAACCATAGTGTAGCTACTTCAAGTAACTAGTTATAAACCAGTTGCTCTTTCAGCCTAACATAGCATTGTTTCTGTCATGGGTCAAACACTGTTCTTACTATTCTGCTAAGTAATCCCATTCAAATCAATAAGAAAACATACATGATGCAAGGAGAACTTTGCCTATCGTCTTCAAAGCTTAGCGTTGTTAGATTTTGTCTGTGCCAGGATGGAAGCCTTTAAAAACCTAAAACGCCTCAGAAATTGATACTTGCAATTGAGTAGGTGGCTCCCTGAGTCAGCATGAAACCACTGAGAGAGTTTAGTCCTAAGATTTTGTTGGAGGTACAGTCTTCAAAAAACATCCCAGATCCATTGTGAAAATATTTGTATTTTTTTATAACCTGAATTTGATTTTGACATTTAGTAAACTGTCACATCAGGTAATTATGTTTTGCCTAACGCAGCTTTGTGCTTAAACTTCAGCAAGGCAAGGTCATGCATTTTTCTTCACTCTTTACCTTGCGTACTTGAACACTGCTTCAGTATATTGTGAAATATTAAGTTTTACTTGGAAGTGAGTAAAGAGATTTCTTTACAAGATTTTCTGTGTGCCAGAATCCACTCTTCTTTTAAAGGCATTTTAGGTTTCTTTAGGAAAAACATGCAAGTTAAATGTAAGGATTCAGATTCAGAACCATGTAAATCTTCGTTAACAAGGAATAAATGACAAATAAGCAGCATTTTTTTTTTAATGTTTTTATAGCTATTGATTTCTTCCTTTTTTTTTCCTTTTTTTTTTTTTTTTAGGTACAATACGTTATTCAGGGATACCATAAGAGAAGAGAGTACATCGCAGCCTTCCTGAGTCACTTTGGAACGTAAGTTTTCTGTTGATGCATTGTTTTATGGAGCATCGTGAAAGTGTTATTTTCTGCACGTGGTCTTTGGTTTTGTAACTGATATCCAGATGAAATCTGGTCATTTCCGCAGAATGATGTGTATAGGTTTGCCCTCCAGGGCAATATTGGAATGAAGTTCAGTGTTACTTCAGTGGGTGTTGCCAATCTGATTTTATTTAGAAATGGACAGTAGGGATATTCTCCCTGTGCAAAAGAAATGTGCGTGTTGCTGAATATAGGACTTGAGGGGTCATACAGTAATAGGCAGTGACTGAAGTGGGAGGATGGAAAAGTGGGGTACGGTTCTAAGCCATGCAGGAGCCAGAAACCACTGCTTGGCAGAAAGGTAAGGCTGGGAGACCAGCTGCTCCTGCCGTGGAGCTATAGCATGTCTAGCATGATAGAAAGGGCTTTCAGTCGTCTTGAATTCCTGCACTTTAGAGGTCCGTGGCCTGACATGTTGAGACATTAGATTCATAAATCAACAAATCTGGGGTGTTTTAGCAATGTGAAAGGTAGGTACTTTAGCCTTCCACCTAAGTTCTGGTTTGAACAGAAGTCCAGGAGCTGATGTGACAGCAAGTGCCTGATCAGCAGTGCTTTGCCTCATTGTGAGGAGGGGATTTTTGATTCTGTGTGGTGATTCCAAATTACATGGATATTTAGGAGCCTTTCAAATCTCCAGTCTCTCAAGTGAGGGTAGGAAGACAGGTGGGTTTTAGTATGCACCCAAATTTTATACAACTGTAGATAGGTAAGTGACTTGATTTGGATGTGTGAGTAGAGAGAGATGATGCAGGCTTAATCCATATGAAAGCTTTTTTTTTTTTTTTTTTTTTCATATGAGAATTATTTGATCCAAGCTACAGTACAGAAATGGACTGGGTATGCCTGTGATTTTATTTCACTTGTGACAAGGTTCAAGAGTCCTGATACTGCTTCAGACCTAGAAAATGTCTTCTTCTGGTAGCTGAGACTTTCAATGCGTACTCAACAAGCATTATATATTTAATTTTTGTATACTGTCATGCTGTGCTTCTTTATATATATTCTTTTTAATTTTCGAATTTAAACTCTCTTTACCCTGTACAGTTTCAATTTTGCCATGTCTATTAATAGTGTATTAATAAATTCTCTTAAACTGAATAACATGCAGGGATTTTGTATGTGTACAGTTATTGTCAATTTAAATGTGTTACCAGGTCTTATTTTATTTTAAAATATATTTATGAATATGGCCTTTATTTGGGTAAGAATCTCCAGTACGACAGCATAAATTTAGCTCGAAAACTGTAATGTTAGTAAATAAAACAAGTATTGGAACCGTCTGAACAAATGAAAAAACACCAAACCCTGTAACCCCAGATTTATATATTTCTTATGCAGTATTAGAATAAATGCTAGATAAAAGTTGTATTTTTTTTTGTATTTCTTGTTGATAGTGGCGTGGTGGAATACGATGCAGAAGGCTTCACAAAGCTTACTCTGTTGCTGATGTGGAAAGATTTTTGCTTCCTTGTTCACAGTGAGTAACTTTTTGCCTCAGGCACAATTGTCTATCCTCTTGAAGATACAAGTTCAAAAGGGAAAAAGTACAATTACAGGAAATAATTTGAAAGTTTTAGCTATTTTTACCCAATGCTGAATGTATGTTTGATGTGACCATGGCACTTTGAAAGCACAAAGTCCTGATCGTACTTGGAGAAAGAGGGAGGATCCACATTGATGAGGTGTACTGCTGGCCTTACAGAGCACCAAAAGCATTCCAGGAAGATGTGCTGGTAACTTGACTCAAGGTTGAGCTCACAGATGTAACTCCTCCTAACCAAAGTGTCAAAAACACGTCAGTAGTGAGGACCGATACTATACATAACCTGGGAATACCTAAAATCTTGTGTAACTGTCAGGAATTACTAAAATGATGGTGATACTAATGACACTTTAGTGTACAGAAAATGCATTATAGAAGAAAAATAACAAGATACTGCGATTAAGAGCCAAAACTTACTCCTAGAATGAAACTCTTCTAGATGAAATGCCCAATAGTTTGATGCAGTATATGGCTAGATTGACTATTATTTGAAACCTTTTGATCAAGATTGTATCACTTTCAAAAATATGTTTATAATTAAATTTATAGGAATCACTTTATGGAGAAATTATTAAGTGTGGCTCTGTTACTGCATTATACATGGTAACCAGAAATTATTATTTTTCCTTATGAGGTGGGGTTCATTGGTATGAAAGATTTTTTCGTGTGGGGAAATTCAGTCATCTTTGTTTTTTATTAATATGCTTCTTTTTTTTTTTTTAAATTACGACATAGTCTGAGCAGCTGCAACGTTGGTGTTTGTTAACACTTTAGCTTTGCGGTATTTCAGTTTACGTTGGTTGTGATTGTAGGCTAGCTTTTCCTGTGGAAAACTAATGATGCCTGAAAGACATCTGAATTTATCCAGGTCTTTTAAAGGAAAAAGTGGGGATTGACATTGTTTAGAGAAATCCTTCACTTTGTGTCGTATTGGAGATCATTATAATTGGCCGCCTTTATGCCTTTCTCTTTGTCACGTTAAATTTCTAGGCATCAAAGAATTTTGATTGTAAGTGGTCTAGAAACAGCAAAACTGAAATTAAAAGAACTCCATTATATCAATATGATTTACATGGGGGGAAACACAAAATAAAACTTGATGTAGTTGGAAAAATTGTCCTTACAAGATCTTTACTTACTCTTCAACTACATACTACTCTGTGGATCTGATTTTTGCCTTGGGATAATATAACATAAAGGTTGAATCAGTTAGATTCCAGAGTAATCAAAATTCAAATTTCTGTTAAATAACAGAGTAAGTTTTAACTGTGAAGTAATATTCAGAGTGCTCAATTTAACTGGCATGAAAGCTACAATTATAACTGAATAGTTTATCACTATGCATTAACCCTGTGGCCTTAGAAATCATACAGTGGCTTAGCTGTGTAAGTCATTGCATCACTTGCTTGCTGAACAATCCACTGCAAAAACATTTATGTTCCATGCACTAAAGGATATTGCAATGAAAGGACTGAAACCTGCACTTCATTTCCTGAGTGAAGTAATGTAGGCTTTCATCTCTTAACCGCTGACATAACTATGTATATTATGGTTGAATATTTAGCAAGCGTCTAATAAAACATCTGGGAGAGATAGCCGTAAGATGAAAACTGTTCTACCTTTTATATTTACTATAGTATGTAGCGGAAGTGTTCAGAGAGAAATAAATAGGTCAGTATACAGCAAGTACTGTGGCAAATCAAGTGAAAGGAACCATAGTAAATCTCACTGGTATCTTATTTTTTGTGAAAGTTTTAGGTTTAATTGAGGTTGTAAGATGTATAAACCCTACAGTGAGTTGTATTTCCTTTAAAAGATGCATCCAGATCTTTCAAAAATAACTTTGTTTGGTGATTTTTGCCAATATTGTCATTCAAAGTTACAAACTTATTTGGAAACTAGGAAGTAAAACACACTAGAAATGAAATGAAATTATTCAGAGTAGTTCTACTGAGTAAACCTAGTTAAAGAAAAGGAGGAAACGGCAAAATCATGCTGAAGTAAAAAAAAAAAAAAAAAAAAAAGACCAGTAACCTTAAAACAGTTTCACTTGCTAAAAATACAGATTTGTGCAGTAATTATGGAATGAACAGTGAAGTCTGTCCACTATACATTAAAACACACAACTGTCTAATGGCCAACTTAATCACTAGATTAATGTAGCTGCTAAAGTTGGTATATTAGATCAAAGAGTGGTGAAATGAACTGTTGTTTTAGTGGTTTACTTCTAAGAACTAAGTGCTTTCAAATATATGACAGGAGAAATGAATGTTCAGAGAAGTTCATGCCACCACATGGAAGAGGAAATCGTTAATCAGGCTTAATGCTTTTGATATTGATATCTGTTTTGAGTAAGCCTCAGAGTGAAGCTTTGTAAGTAAATGTCAATATACTGCTGATTTCTTTCTCTAGCTATTTATAAGTCAGCTATGATTAGTTTCTGGAGGTAGATCGTTCCTCATACATATTCCTGCATCCATTCTGTGTATTTATACTGTATCTAAATACAAGTCACATCTGTGCATAATTAAGAAGTCTTGTTGGTATGGACACAAGGGTAAGACTCCAAACCAGTATGTACGTAGGCTTTTCAAAGATTTATTTTTATCTTATGAGATTTTTAGGTTATCGGCAAAAAAGACATTGACAGAAATTGGAACAACTGCAACGGCAAATGAAATGTCTTGTCTTAGTGGTTATTTGTTTAAGATGTCTTGAAAAGGACAGATATTAAACTAAATAGTATTTGTTTCTTTGAGCAATATGTTGGGAGATGGAGAATGTTGGAAACTGCCAGTGTTTCTATCTTAAGTTTGTATTCAAACTCAGACCTAGCTGAAGTTGGTGGGAACACTTGCTGCCGCTGCTGTTGTCTAACTTTAAAGGATTACAACTTCTGCACTGGGTAATACCAGTGACCTGATAGGTCCACAAAGCTGGTCAAATGAAAGGTAAAAGTTCAATTAAGAAGCTTTCTTGTCATGAGAGTGACAACTGAAGTAGTGTTTTGTACCCACTCTTAGCTGTCTGTGCATTTCTGTAGTGACCTCAGTCAGAGAATACATCACAAATAAGGAGCATCTTAGCAAGAATGAGGATTTTCTCTAGGAGGGAGAAGCCAACTTGGGGCCTAGAGCATTAACTGGGTTATGGGAGGTTGTACTGTGGATATCAGGCTGTGGACAGACACACTGTTCTGTATTCAGTGTTCTGGGAGAAGTCATCAGTGCCAGCTTCTAATGCATTCCAGGTTGGTTATTACTATCTGCAGATGTGTGTCAGCAGAGCAGCTTGTGCCAGTGCAGTTGAGAAAAAATGGGCTCAGCTTATGTGATGGGCCGAGCTGAATAGTTGGGGTTTCCTCACATAAGCTTTCTTTGGATTTGGATTAGCACATCTGTCCACAGCCTAAGAAGGTAAACAGAAGGCAGATTGAAGAGTGAAGACAAAGAATTTTTGGGAGCCGTTGTTGTCAAATGGAGCTTGGAAGAAGAAAAAAAAACGTTGGGAAAGAGTGCTAGTAGCTGCAAGACAGGTTTAAAGTACACTGCAAAGAAAGTGCAGTTTATTCCAGTAGTGTTCAGAGAAAGAGGAATGTATGCCCACTCCCTGTAAATACACAAAATTGCATTGAAGAAGTAATTTATTCTATCAGTTCCCTTTCCAAGCAGAAATAACTCAGTAGGCTTCAGATACCATTTTTAATCACTCAGTAAAGCAACAACAATACTTAGAATTTAAATAAGTGTTAATTTTTCAGGCAGCTGGTGTAGTTTAAGATGATACTGCCCTTTAAACAAGATGGTCCCTCTCCTGGAAAGTCAACACAACAGGACTAATGAGCATTGATCAGCCCCTTCATCTATTCCTCCAGCAGCTGTTTAAATAAACAAATTAGATTTCATGGTAGTAAATGGCTAGTAAGGAGGTTCGATAAAGTCTTAAATGGAAGATGTTTCCTAAATGAATGTCTTTCTGATCACTTAGTGTTTGCTATGAGGGTTTAGGAGAGCTTACGTGACAAGGCAAAAGTATTTTCTTTCATCTAAGATCTTACTGTTCTTTTTGAAATCGCTTCTGCAGATTCTTATTTGAAAAATCACATGCCTACCACGGTAACTCCACAGTCACTGAGATAATAAAAATTTTTAAGAAATGCTTGTTTATCTGAGCAATTTGGAACCAAGAACTGAAGACTGTTCCCTGTAAACATTCCTGTAAATCTTCCTGTAGTTTTGGCCGTAGAGCCTTCTCAATGTGTGGAACTTACAGGTCTTGGTAAATGTAAATGTAAATATCACTACAATAATACAAATGTTAAATGTAAAAGTAGCTTGTGCTTGTTGTTTTGATATAGTATTTAATGCAGTTGAAACATGCTCAATGACTCCTGTGTGCTGCTAGAGTATGAATAATCATTTGAGTGGGTTTGGTAGTTCCTGAGAATTACTTTTTTATTATTTTTTCTGTCATGTAAGACTTGCTCACATAGCTTTTGGAAGCTGAAAGGAAGATAGTCTGTAAGAGTTGCTCCTTTTCGTCAGTATCAGTGCATGGCAGTGATCACAATTAACACTTAAAATTCAGGAAAAATATTCCATGGAGGGAATAAAGATTGCATTGGCTCTGCTTCTTCAGGGAAGTTAGTCTGATTGTGAAAGAGAAGCCTCTTCAAGAAAAGGTATGGGAAAATAACCTGTTGTTTGCCCCAGCTGTTTTCTGAGGAAGGGACAAGTGTTGAGTGGAATATTTCATTAAATAGCTTCTACATGTTTTGATGGCTTTGTGAGCTTTTATGTAATTGAAGTGCTTTGGCTTACTATATAGTGCTTTTATTATATTCTTCTCATTGTTCCACAAGTGAAAAAATGACTCTGAAAACTTATAAGAAAAAAAGAGAGAACATGACAAATAAGGTATAGGAGAATGGAGTAACATCTGGTAGTTTCAGGAAAGCAAGATGGCTCAGCAGAGATGTCAAGCAAAACCAAATAAATGTTTCAGGAGTCAGTAAAAGAAATTCAATACTGATCCAAAAAAAAAAAAAAAATCAAAAGTCTGCAGAGATTACAGGGATGTCATTTCTTTCTTAAATGAGAAACTGGAGATTAACAAAGTTCCAGTGATATAAACTGGCTGGTTAGAAGTCAAAAGCCACACTAATCTTATGCTTGGGAGTAATTTTTTGTCTGTTAAGTACATGTCTCTCATGAGACTTTTTTTTTCCTGTGACTCCCAGTACTTCTAGTCAATAGCCTGTATTTCTTTGAATCTGGTCTTGAAAGTTCCTGAGCGCATCATTCTGCCTACAGCAAAATATTCCCTGAGCGGAAGGAGGGTCTCTTCAAAGCTTTGTACACGGTTTGAATGACAACAAAATAAAGCATTCTGTGACATTCTCTGTGTAGTGAGTGTGTATCACTTAAATGAGTTCAAAGAAAGTTGCAAATCCCCTGCAGTGGTGTGGATTGGGCAATGTGATGGAAAAGTATCCGGAGTCACGAGCACACAGTTCTACACTTAACTAGGCGTAGTGAGGGGCTAATCCCAGAGTTGCATTGCAGCATTTGGTAAATTAATTAACCTTTTGCTGATAATTTTTTTCCTTTTTTTTTTCTACGGGACACTGCCAACTAGTTTTAGTTTGAAATTTGTATTGAAAGCTGATAATTTAATGTTTGTCATTAAGAGTACTCTAAACATCATGTTCCTTTGATTCCATCTGGGGTATTTACTTTTACATGAGCTGAACGAGCATTTTCGTATTCATAATCAAAGCAAGTTAACCTGAAAAGAGAGGTCTTCTTTTCTTCTTCTTCTTATGTTTTCCTGTATTTGTTTTGTAATCACTATAAATTAGTTTTAGGTTCATATTTTAAAATCTGCTAAAAAAAAAAAAGGAAAAGTGGTCACAAGGACGGTTCATAAATTGGTATGACAGAAGCAAACAGGAAACAACTGGTGCGATGAGAATTGGGTTGTACAGGTATTTTATGGTGGAGTGCAAAAGAATTTTTAAATGTCACTTTGCTGTGGATAGTATCTTTTTAATTTCTGAGAAACACATATATCTGACATACCTTTCAAACAGTAGTGTATTGCTGTAGGCACTAACTGATGTTTTTCCAGGAACTACAAGTACTTTAACAAATGGACTGAAAGGTTTTATAATAAATTATTTCAAATTGCGCTGTTCTAAAAAGTGAAATATTGCTTTTTCTTATCTAGTAGATCTATCTAGAATACTACTACATATCTAAGTATGTGGCAGACAACTAATAAAGTCTTATAAGAGATACCTGAGATAGGGAACTGATATAATCCTACTTTATACACTCAATTTAGGGAAAAAAGCAATTAGGTCACAAAAAGTCATTGACATAGCTGGGACTTCAGTACAGATCTTGGTACTTTTTCTTCTTACTCCATGCCTATGTCTTGTTTCTATACATTCTGATATCTCACATGGCATTCACAGAGGAAATTTTTCTCAAAGGTGAGAACTACATTAAAGCAGTGAGATATAGCAAACTGAATATTGCTCATAGTAGCAAGTAGAAAACAAATAGGAGAGGATCGGCATGGGTTTCGTAGGGATCTTCCATGGGTTTAGTATTAGGTAATGCTGTCAGAGAAAAAAACAAGGTGCTAGAGAACACTATGGAATTTTTAGAGGTGTAAAATCTCTAGAAATAAAACAAAGTTCTTATTTTGTAGCCTTTAGAAAACCAAATTGGGTTTTACATTGGAAATAGAATTATGTATTCAAATGTTTTATTGTAGAGCTAGACCTTGTATAACAGATTTGCTGTCTTCCACGGAACTAAAGTTCTGAAGATAAAATTGAAGATTGGTTATGCAGACTTGAGTTGATGGAAGTTTCTGGACAGGGACAGGAAGACACTTAAGTTGGGCAGGTTAAACGGATCTGGTTTGTAAGGTCTAAGACTGAATGGAGCTAAATTTGAAAGAAGAGGACAGTGAGTGTGTCAGCAAAGGTTACTCTTGGCCTGCAGGATAGCGCCATGCTGATCACAAATAAGAATGAAATAAATCAGTTTCCTTTCAAATCCCAGGCAGCATTGGAAACAGGAAAAAGAACTTACTTGCAAGCCTTGTAAGCTTCACAAAATACTAGTGAGGGAAGCCAATGTTTTTGCACAGCTGTTTTTCTGGTTAAAATAGTCATAAAGCCTTCATGCCCTGTTGGAAAGTAATGTAGAACTTCTCAGCATTTAGCATCATGTCTCTACTGTGAAAAGAGAAGAAAAGTTTTCGCCTTTTCTCCAGCAGTAACACTCTATGGCCACAAGCCTGGAATAGGAAGAAAAGGGCCAAGAGAAGGCTGCAGATTGCTTTTTACACTGATAGCAACTGCAACTGTATTTAAAGTATAATCTTCATGCAATTCACATAGAGGAGAGGCAGCTTTTAGTAGCATCAATCTCATCACCACTTGGAGAAGTTACTATAGAAACTGTTACAGCAGAAACAATAAAAGGAAATAAAAACGGAAGGGGAGGGAATGAAGATCTTTGAGAATTTGAAGTAAAAATAAAGCAAAATAGATGTCACTGACTGAAGCTAACGAGGTAAAAATAAAAAGCCTTTGTCTTAATTTAAGTAATCGTGGTTACAGGAATTAGAGAATGAAAAGACCTGTGAGGCCACTGTGCCATTTATTTGGGTTCAGAATAGGATTATGAGATATTCCATGGGATATTTTTAGCAGGTAGTCCAGTCTTGCTGTTAAAATCCAGGAGTATTCAGTTGAGGTGAGAGATGACACTCCAAAGAGACAGGACATTAAAAAGCAGTTTTCAGGTTGTTACATCACTTTTTCATGGTCTAAAAATGTAACTGAGAACTGTTTGAAGAATCTCTTGCTTTGATCTGTTACTTAGTTCCTCTGTAAGACTAAACAAAGAATTCGATAGTCTTGTTTGTAGGACACTGAAACTTAAGGTATTTAAATAACTGAAGGTCACGTTTTTTTAAAATGCTATTTTTGAATGAAGAATGGGGCACTTTAAAAAACAGATACTGGTTATGACAAAGACGTGACATTCTTACAACCATATCATCTGTCTATATCAAAAGAAAACAGAAAAAATAGTAATCATAAAAAGAAATCTGGTTGCCATTGGTGCCTCGTCTATATTGTAGTTCCCATTATCAATATAATGAGAACCACAAGATAGATACAGCAATGTTATGCCATCCTCTTTAAATAAGAAAGGGTTTTGTACTTCATTTAAAAAAAAAAACCTGTATTTCAGATTCATAGAAATTCATAAAGTAAACAAATCTACTCTCTGTAATGTGTCAGAACAGTTTAATCCATCACAAGTCATTGTCTCCATTATTCAGAAAGACTGAAGAGCTATCTAAGAGCAGTGGAGTTAGAAATAATGACTTCTGTGTTTTCAACTCTGAAGATAGCTATTTCTGTAAAAGATGTTATTATAAGACACATTAGGGGATGGGGCATACTGATGGTGCAAAAATTTTGAAAAAGCACCAATACTTATTTCGAATCTCACCCAGACTGATAATAGCTGAAAATCATTCCCATCCAACTAGAAAAAAACAAAATACAAAAAAAGAAAATTATATTCCTTTAAGCATTCCTTGATGTCACAATGAACATCACCAAAGTAACTACAAACTGGGTGTTTGCCAGCACTTACAATAACAGCCATGTGTTCTGGAGGTAATACATTGAAACAGTTCTCAAGAAGAGGTTCCTCAGCATTTTTCCTCCTTCCTTATCCCAGGTGAATTCTTGCTAATGACTAGCTAATAATGTTAACTTTTAAACATCTCATTGGGGTCCTAACTTCCTTCCCATTCTTTAATATTGTGCTGACTTGTCAGGGTCAGGAAATTTTGTGGAGTTACGAGGATCAATCATTATACAAATGCTGTTACAGGACTGGCTCCTTAGTGAGCTGTTCTGTTGCCAGATCCATTTCTCAGTACAAAAGAAGGAGCTGTCAATTTCATATACTCACCAAAACATTCCAGTGTTTATATTCCTTTGTTTACTAAAGTGCATTCAGTTAATATATAACCAGTGCAGTTAAGGAAAAAATGTTGTCACTTTTTTTCACAGTATTTACATATTTGGAAGCATTTTGTATGTAAGTCATCTTATTTACTCTGTAAGTGTTCACTTTGCTGATGGTGAGGATGTTTCGCATAGCAATGGCAGACTTAATTATTTTGAAAACAGCTGTGATTATCAACACACCCAAAGTGCCCTAAGTGTCTCAGCTGAAATTCCACAAACAGCTTTTCATTTTACACTTGAAATTTTGAAATGTTGCTTTCAAAATAGCATTTTCCTGCAAAGAACCTGTTTTTCTCCAGGGAAGGATGTTTGCTCTCATCTATTAACAGAATCAAACTTGTATGACTGTGTTCTGTTAACCTAAAGTTCCATGCTAATAGCATTGTTATGTTATTTGTCATTCTTACTCTCATTCTTGTAAGACTACATCATTATGCACCAAAGCAGGATGGCTGTGGTATTTTGTAATTGTGTGCATTTCGAGCCAAATTGACCCTTTCGTGCCTTTTATATTTTTATTTTTTTTATTTTTTTAAATTTAGCCAGTAGAATGTAGGCTAAAGGCCTCCAGCACAAAAGAGTCAAGGAAACTTGGAAAAATAGGCTGAAATCTGCCACTGCAGAGATCAGTGCTAAGCCACTACAGTCCCCAGAATACTTGTGGCTGGATCTATTCAGGTTAGTCCATAGGTACAGTGACCAGTATGATTCCTGTAAGGCTTCCTGTTCTGGAATTTCTGTGTTAAAAAAAAAAAAAAAATGGAGATAGCTGTTCTCTCTTGAAGTTAGATGGAAGATTTTTCACCCAGCATACAGGCTTTCTGGAACAGCTTTCCCATAGGAGAAGCCATGTCAGAAAATCCACCAGCCAAAATCTTATTAACACAGAGCTTGATAGATGTGTCAAGAGCATTATTATAGTTCAAGGAACTTTTCAGGTTGAGGCCCTTCTTTCAAATCCCCAAGTGTTTCTTCCCAGCATTGTGAGCTGGGCAAGCAGAGGTCTGGGCTAGCAGAGAGGATGTTGAAATTCAGTGAACCGAAAAAAGAACAAGCAAAATGATGATGAATATGTACTATCCAGAGATAGTTCTGGAGCCTGGGATACGTATTTCCTGTTTTCATGACTGATTTCATCAGAAATACTTGAATGCAGAGGCAGTTTCTGGCCGAAGTTGGCTGATAAGCAAAGGGTGAGTCAGGGGATTTCAGGAAGAGAACGGGGAGTATCAGGCTGAGACAGTTCAGAGTTCTCTGGAGATTTGGTTTTAGCACATCTTTTCTGTACCCTTCTTGTTTTTCTGGTGAAATCATTTAAAACTTTTCACACGTCCACTAATGGTTTATTCTGATGTACATGCTATGGCAGTCAGAAAGGGTTGCGTTTGGCTGTATGAGGTATGAACTGTTGGGAAGTTTCAGAAGCTTAGGTGCCACATGTTGGCACTCAGCAGTCAGTGGGCACACTGGCCATCCTTTCTTAGTTCCTTCATTCCCCATCTGGAATTGTTAAATAGCCTCTCAGCTCACAAAGATGCTGTGAAGCAATTTTTTAAAATTTTTTTTACTGTTTTACATAGTTGTCAACTTATGGGGATTAGAATCATCACATGGAAAAACTAATGAAGAGATGAACACACGTGTATTAAGAGCAAGGCTTCAATATTGTGCAGTAAATAAATGCATGGGGGTAAAACCTGTCCAGTGGTATGGAAAACAGAATCGAGTTTGGTGCATTCTGGTCAGCCTAGGAACTGTATTGGAAAGAATACTTTGTTGTCCAGTATTTGAAGGCTGCCTCATAAAGCAAGTATAGATTGAATTAAGGTTGTGTAGGCAATGAGAGCTTGTACAAGTGAAAGTTCGGCAGTAAAATATCCAGATCAGCTATTGTTTATGGGTGTAAAACAAATTACAGGTGCAATAAACTGCAACAGATTCAAGCAGCCAGAAGGTTAATAAGATAACCGCTGTAAGATCATCCAGGCATTAAAACAGTATGTAACATCCAGAGTAAACGTTGACTTCTGTGAAAACAAATGACTGGATTTTACCCATTGTCTCACAAAGGGCGGGCAAACAGCTTCTGTAGAACAGGGGAACAGTATATGGGAAATTGTCTGTAAATGTTGCCATCTGAATACTTTGAAATATTTGTATGGTCAGCATGCATTTCAAGTGTGAATTTGTTTTTCCTTCTATTCTCTCCAGTACTTAAAGGGAGGGAGGGGGAACACTGATAAAGCTGCCTTTTTTTTCTGAGCGTTTTTCCTTCAGAAACCCTATAGCAGCACTGGAATATTGTTTTGCCAAGACATCCCTTCCACATTTCATGTGCTATTTACAAAGCTATAAAATACGATGCTAAAAACATTACTTTAGAGTTAATAAGTCTGTCTCAATCAACCCTGTCATGGTTGACAAAAGCCTAACAGACTAGGTAACCTGTTCCAGATCTCCGTATGATTGGTCTTTAAGAAAATGAGCAGTTAAACCTTACTGATTCCTTGCAGAGGTTTTCAGCTATTAACGAATCAGGATTTTGACTTTAAGATAACTCTGTTTTGAATATTTGTATGCACTGAATTCTAAGACGAGCAGCTTTGTCTTAGTTCTCTGGATAGTTTCTTCTGTTTCAAAAAGAGAGCAACTTCAACTATTTATAAACTGTAATTAAGTTTCTTTACAGCATGACTCATTCTCAACAAGCAAATCCTTGTTCTTTTGCTTTCTTATGAACTGTGTGGGAAAATTAGGGTTCAATCACTGAAGAATTTACTCAATGCTTAATTACCCAAAACAGCCCTCATGTAGAGCTTTCATAAAGATGTGTTTTTCCCGGCACTATGGATCTCTAAAACTTGACTCTTAAAAAATGGTCTGTAAATTGTAACAAAGGAGAAAGTAAGTGTTTTGCTATAGTATTGGCTTCTTTCCCCAGCCTGCTTCTTTGAGCTCCTCTTATATTAATAACGTGATGCTTAGGGAAGCCAAAGTAAGAAATCATAATGATTAAATTACTTTGAGCATGAAACTGAATTAGAAAGCTTTACTTTCCTGAATGAGATAATTGTTTACATTTTCCAAAGGAAATGTTTCTATTTCTGTGAGAGAAGGGGTAAATGGGACTTCCTCTGACATAATTTTCATTTTAAAACTGAGTTTGACAGCAAGATTTTTACCTTCATAACTAAATATTACTGCTTAACTGCATGACTTGTGTAAGCTTGCTAGTTGAAGTGACTCACTTACGTAGATGAAGTTATTTTTAGAGAGATAATTTGCACTGTTTAGAAGAGAGGAAAAAAAGAGAGTCCTACTAAGAGCTAGATCCCTCATTATAGTTTACAGAGCTCGTGAACCCAGCATCCAAGCAAAAGATGACTAAGCAAAGGGTCTATTGGTACTTTCAGGAATTTACAGACATGAGTCATCTGCTTATTTTCTGCAGACATATCACCAGGGTACTTTGTGAGTCAGCTGTTATTTGGAAATAGTACTTGCATTCAACATGAATACGTTTTTGTAGTTCTTAAGGTCTTAAGTATCTACCATGCCAAACCAAAGCGTGCTTTTATAGTTTTCGTAGCTCAGGTGTGGATTTACAAAAGTGCTGTGCTGTTTTCAACTGTGATGCATTTTTCATGATAAAGTCTGAATGTTGCCTGGCATGTAATTATGGTAACGCTTACCTGTGCCACTGTACATATCGCATGAAGACAGATCTTAGTTTGTGTTAATGCATGTTAATCCACAGATGTGGAGTCAGATTTTATATACAGACGGATAGAAAGAAACATTATCAGTCTGTGCCACCTCATGAAAATGTGATTGTGACTATGTGTAGAATTTGACCTTTCATCTTCAATGCACCTTACTAGTGCTGATTATTAATGGTATTTACTTATTTTTCGTGTACAAGTAAACCAACACCAAATCCAAGCATTTTGTACACTTGCAATGTCAATGTACTTGCATCCACTGTGCTAGTAGTAAGTTCTTGAATTTATTTGCTACTTCTGAAATAATAGCTGGCTACCTTGAGATATGTATAATGCTTTACAGCTCAAGGCTGTTTCCTGTTTACTCGTCTTTTAGGTGTGGTTGTGTTCCAAAATTAGGGACAGGTTTTTTTGCTTGGTCTGAACTCAGCTCACACCTTGTATTAAAGAAACACTTGGGTTAGAAAAATGGGAGTTTGGCAATTTTAGGTGAACAGCAGTTTTAGAAATCAAAGGCAGATCAAATCAGTCAAAACTCCCCTTGCAGTTCAAAATAATACTGCTGTTGGCCAGATGTGGGATGCACAGTTTTAATTCTAATTTTATTATACAATTTAACAGCTTATACTGTAGTTGAGTCCTGAAAATTCCTATACAGCTTTTGGCTGATAAAAAATAAAATGTTTTCCTCTGTATTTTGATGATACCATTGTTGAAAAAAATATTTGTAAAAATGAAAGACTTGTCATAACAAATGGAAGCAAAGAAACTAATGGTATCAATGTCTTGATTATCCATTCAAACAGTGTTTCTAATGCTAGATGCTTTCTCTTAAGCACAAACCTTATTTTAATTAATGGAGACAAAAGTACTGCTAATTGTCCCCCTTCATGTAGACAGAGGCTTTCAGCAGAAAGACAATGAATTCAGAAATTCTCAATTGAGAAAAAAAAAAAAAAAAAAAAGATTAACTATAAAGATTAAATTATTACTCGAGTGTGTTACTAAATATTCTTATTCTTTGACACAGGAATAAAACACACCAATATATACAGAGTAGTTTTCCTTTAAGGAGCTGGTGCTTAAGAAAGAGAAAACACACGAGGTACAGAGTTTAAGCGCTCCGAGCTAAAGAAGTATATTTATCATGTGGAAGCAGAGAGCCTTGTTTCATATTTCTTTCTGCAGTGAAGTCCTTGAGACTCTGAGGCATGCACATCCCATCTGTGAGGGGAGGAGACAGCTTGCCTTCTGGTAGATGGCCTCGATATGCCAGTGTTTTTCAGTGATACTACTTAATAATCATGTTACAAAGAGGAATTTGACAAAGTAATCATGGAGTCTAACCTTTGTTACATCAGTGATCTGCCCTCAAATTAGCAGAGCTCTGCCCATGTCATTACCATTTAAACGTCTGCTGGAAGCTGCTGCGTGAGCTGAATCACCAGGACGTGGGGAGTTATCACGTGTAGCTCAGACACCAGGTCACGAACTGAGCAAACACTGTGATCTTAAGTGATTTGTTTTATTTTGAGACTACAGCTGGGATATCACATTCACTTTCGTGTACTTCATTACTACAAATGTATTTACTTGTCGAGCTTGGACAGAAATCTAGGGGAAAGGGAGTTCTGGTTTTGCTGATGCACATTCAAATGTTCAGACATGATTAGAAAAATGAAGAAACTAGTAAGATGATAGCATGGATTTTTATTTTTTTTTTTGAAATCATTCATACACTGATATCTCAATCCATGAGCAGCAATTTCAAAAGAAGTGCTGGGATCTCTGTTCCATGACATATTTAGGAGGAGAAAATGTAACGAATTACCAAATGCACTGGAGAGGAGATCTTGTTGTGGATGTGGATGGGTTCAGTCCTGTAATGTTCCTTTCTCTTTCTTAAAATCTGTTGTTTATAGTGATTTTTGACACCTTTTTTTTGTTCTTACTTGGGTTGTTACAACCTACTTATTAACTCAGGGTTCTTCCCTTCTCTTTAAGCAGGACTATGAAGTGACAAATAGAGAAAACTGAGTAACCAGGCTTATTTGCATGAATTATAACATTAGTAATTTATTCAACTTATTGCTGTGCCAAATAGGAAAAACAATTGAAGATATACAGGGAATTACTGTTCCATTGGAGTATTCTTTCATCCTGTTGACTTCAAGAATTGCAGTGGGGAGGATGAGTACAATCAAAGAGGCTTTGCGAAGCAAGTCTATATACCTTTAAAAATGCACATTCTTCTCTTAATTTCGGTGTTAGGTTAGACCTCTAATATAACTTATTTCAGTCTCTTGATAACTCACTTTAATTACAGGTTTCTGAAACCTAAAATTAAAAGTAGACCAAGAAAATCTGAAGTATATATCTAGCAATGCAGACGTTAAGCCAAAGAAACATTTCTGACCATATTATTAACTGTTGCAGACTATTTTATTGTTCTGCCAGAGCTAGCTGATCATGAGACAGTGAAGCAAAGGGAACTAAGAGGTTCTGATTTTTATTTTTAGTGAGATATTTTTGGTATTAATGACTTTGCAGTGTGTTTTTGGTTTTGTGGGGGTTTTTTGTCTAACAGATGACTGCAAATTGAGATTTGTTCTAGTTCATGTGACTGAACCTTCCTACATCCTTTATTAAATCACTTAACCACTTTAAATCACAGCTGTAAAATGAAAATTATGATGCTTTTGATGTCCATGAGGGCACTAAATGAATTGGCTACAGCTGAGCTGATAAAGAGAAATTTGTTTATTGAATGGAAAGCATAATCAGAATTTATTTTCTGTATTTTTGAAAGGGAAAATTTCACTATGAAGAAAAGTACTGTTTTTTGTTTTTGTTTTTTTTTCTGGAACAATATAATGGTGTGTTATAATTAACATAAGAATACACTAGCTAAGCATTTTTTAACAATATTTTACAAAATTGTATTGGTTAAGCAATATGATGGAATCATTATTGTTAAGAAATACAGAAGTATATGTTAGAAGTAATCATCAATTGCTCCTTTCCATTCGCCTTTGAATCAATAGAAAAGAATGATATATTACCTGAAAAAAAAAAAAGGGAAAAAAAAAAAAACACAATGGTATATTTTACTGCCTTTTTTTATTATTATTTTTTATTTCAGTTGACCTTCCCCTGTACTTTCCTCGAGACCAACCAACCCTAACATTTCAGTCAGTCTACCACTTCACTAACAGTGGACAGCTGTACTCCCAGGCCCAGAAGAATTACCCTTACAGCCCACGCTGGGATGGCAATGAAATGGCCAAGAGAGCAAAGTAAGTCAGGCTGCTGTTTGTTACACGGTATTCTGGTGCTAGAAATTTCACAGCTGTAACTGTACCTTTCCAGTGCTCTGCAAGCTAAAACTGTTTGTGTTCTAATACAGTCTTAGTATTCCCCTATATGCGTATAGACAGATACCTTATTAATCATGCCTATAACACTGGTGCCAGAGGACTGATCAAAACAAGAGCATTTCTGCAAGGCATGGTACAGACACAGAGTAGTGACAGTCTCTGCTGCAAGGAGCTTCCAATCCAAATAGACGAGATAGCCCACAGCAGGAGTAATCTACATAATAGCAGTCAGTCAAAGTAATTCCTTGGTTTTGTGTGGGTGTGTGGGGGACCCTGAAGGGAAACATGTGAGATGGAGAAAACTAGGAAGAAAAACCTGAAAGATATGGAATAATGCTGTAATAAAAAGGCACAAAAGTACAGGAGGAGGTAGAGCAAACCCCTAATCCAGCATAGTAGGTAGTCCGACCAGAACTTGAGAAAGTTATCTGAAAGTCTGAAGAGCTCTCTCTCTTTTTTTTTTTTTTTTTTTTTTTTTCTTCTTTTAACTGCCCTCTCTGTTGGCTAGAAACAGAGAATCTGTTTCCTCTGCAGTTTTTCTGCAAGCCTTGATTTTAGCATGGGTAAATACCACTCCAGTCCTAGTGTTCCCTTTAATTTAAGGTGACAGGACAGCCTCCCCAGAGTGATTCTGTTGCAAGGGTAAACTAGCATGCAGTGGTGCTCCTATACTGTGTGCTATCCCTGTCTTCTAATGAAGCAGAACAGATTTCACCTGGGTGGAGCAATATGGGTAGTGGCCTTGCTTCTGTGTTTTGATTTTGCAAAATATAAAAATGTAAGAACAGCAAGAAATCTGAGCACACTGATTATCGGTCGTTCATCACATAAGGCCTCAAAGTGCATAAATAATAAGGCATATTGGAATTAACATTTTGAATGACAATCAGAACATTAAATCAAATTAGCAAATATGCATAAATAAGAGTCAAATGAAAATAGTTGAAGCTGAGTAAATCAAATGAATGGCAAGGTCAGAGACTGATTTTAATTTGGAAGTGATGGAAGCAGACAGTAAATGATTGAAGCATTTGCAGATTTTATAATAAATAGTATGGAGAACATCAAGTGACATTTGATTTTGGATTTTGATGCATTGTAGTAGATTTTTTTTTGGCTAGCATTTGGTTTTAATACTGTAGTGTTCAGAGTAGATATTTCCTGATCAAGTACGATTTGGTTTTGTGGACTTGTTTCTTTTTTTCTAGCAGAGCATTATATATATTTTGGTTTGTTGTTGTTGTTTTTGATGGCTTTTTTGTTTTGTTTTTAAATGAAACAATAACTGAAAGCATCACTGTGGTTTTTTTTTTATGACTGTATTGCAAAAAAATGTTTGTGTAGTCAAAAAAAATGCACTTATTTTGCAGCTGGAAGCTTACAAGTACCTATGTTCTGTCTGCTAAGTGCATTCATTTATGAGTGGGTGTATACAAATGGACTTCTGTGCCCTGCACTTGAAATTTAGAAGTATTATAACAGTACTTTTAAAAGCACTAATTGTGTACACTTACTATCACATACGTTTTTTTAGGTTATTCACTCTTATATTTGAGCCTTTGCATCTAAGTTTTACACTGGATACGTAATATGAGAAAGATGATGAGAAGCGGGGGAAGAAAGCATGCTGCAATGTCTGAAATAACTATCACTGAGCTGCAAAGAGACAGAGAGGCTGCTCTAGTTAAAAGCGCTTTGCTTGCAGGAACAGCTAGTGATTCCTGAGCAGGTACCAGAAATAAATCTACAGCAAGAAAACTACGATGCTATGATGCATGTTAGCATATTTTAAGGAGCATTTTTAACACAATTGAGTACTTATGTAAATATTGTTTAAAATATTTTCTAGGGCTTCTTAGAATAGCCTAGCATGTTTCAACACAACCAAATAATTTTTCATTCTATTTTATTTTTACCGTAGCCACATTACAGACCAAGTATATGGGAATATATGTAGGCGTATATAGGAAAGTGTTCTAATTAAACATATTAGTTCAAACACCAACTCAATTCATCCCCGGTAAAAAAGAAAAGAAGGATATGTGACGCAGCCTCTAGAATCAATGTAACTCTGCTCAACTGAAGTAAATTTAGCCCTGGCTAAATCAGGGACATCTTTCTTGTGTTTATAAACGCAGTCCATTACGTTCCACGTGTATGTAGTCTTTTTCCCTGTTAGCCAAATGATTTCCCAAGTGCTTGGCATAATTTGAAACAAAACAAAAAAAAAAAAATCTGTTTATTTTTCTGGCCCTACTGTTCTAGGTCCACAGGATATACCACTTGATGTTCTGTTGTCTGACCAAATTCTCCACCCTTATTCTCAGACACTTGAGGGGTCTGTTTATACTGTGTTCCTCAATACAGCCTAAGACATCATCAAGGATTAGTTTTAGTTGCTCTTGTCCTGAGTTCATTAGCTGTCAAGTCATGTACTGAAGCATGTATACCACATCGCTTAGCAGGATGCAGGGGCACCACCAGTCTCTCAGAGATTTCCTCATCCTCAGTTGGCAACCCCTGCCTCTTTTCAGCAACTGCATGCAGCCTGCTTATTCATGGGCAGAGCTGTCATAAGTTCATGCCAAAGGGACTTTGATTCTGTGCCCAGCCTTCTCACAGTTTTTTTTTCAAACAGGTGAGCCCATCCAATTCCTTCAACTCGAGGGCCAAACTTGAAATTCTTGGTATCCTTGCTTATCTCTCTGGCCCCTGAGCAGAAGTAGGCATCTCTTTTGAAGTTAGGACTTAACCCTTTGTTGTAGCCTTGAGACAATCAGTAGTAATTACAAGTAGGAGCAAAATTACTCCCCTAAAATATATACATATAGATGTAGATTGTATGCATTCACACTTAAACACACATCACCTAATCTGAAAGGCAAATGCTCAGAGTATCAGCTTAGCAGAATCTTTTTCATTCACAGGGGAAAACTGCTTGTTTTCTTTTCTGAAATAATTGGACCAATTTATGCTTGTCTGATAAATTTCATGTATTCAGGTTTCTCTTTCTCTGTCTTCTAGTAAGCAGTTTTTAACATCACCTGTCTCCTTTGATGCCCACTGGCTTGGATTCCTCACTGAGAGATAGCATCTGGTGATTGAGTTTTGCTATTGTCTTAGCCAAAGGATTGCCCTCTGGCTTGATTTAATCCTAAGGGACGAATCAAGAACTGTTTAAATAATGTGGTTCCAGGTGCCTCCAGATTTCTAATTTCTCAACTAAACACAAAAATTTAACCTGTTCCTCCAGCTAGAAACAGCAACAACAAAAATATTAAAATTCTCCTACAAGCTGACAAGAGACTGTTTCCTCTCAGTTCCCTTCTCAGGCTCTGCCTCTCGTAGGTCATTTATTTATCCGGCTGTGGCCTCCTGTGTAAGCAGTTTCTCCAAAAGATTTTGTCCTGAAGTACAACGGCAAGCCTAAGAAAATACAGTAAATTATAGAAAGTTAGCAGCCTTGTTTGTGGTGTACGTGTGAAGTAAACCATCTCTGTGCGGTTTCCATGGGAAAGCTCTCTTGTTTTTTGCTTAAATAGGCATTCAAGCGTACATAAATGGAGTCTTTAAAGAGCATGCAGACTCTGAGCCTGGGATTTTATGAAGGAATACTGTAAATAAAGCTTGTTTGTTTATACAAATTAAGTTCAGTTCTTAGATGCACTCTGGCCCAATTCCTGTCCGATCCAGTGCTGCTCTGGAGACTTAGGTTACGCTTCAGGGAGAGCAAGTTAGGACTCAGTTTACTGTTCTATCCTACATAAATCTACCTACTTGTCATTAAAAATAGCAGGAGGCGGAAAGCTGGTATCACAATAAAAAGTCATCCCAAGGGTTCATATTCTTTTTTCCAGCTTGGCTGTTTTAAAACTGCTTTCTGAATGACTGTTGTCACTGGCCATTCACTGATGTTTGCTGATTGTGGTGTTAATTTTACATCTCACTCAGTGCTCTGGAAGGGTAAAAGCTTAAAAGGGCTCAAGTGCTCTCAACTGTATATTGGCTGTTGCTGTGCCATAAGGTCAAGTGCACCTTAAGATTATATGCAGGCGCATCTTGTGTGAGCTTTGTATGCGTCCCCAGTGCTGCTGGAGCTGCACTTTGTGCTCAGCACAACCGTGCTATGATCTGAACGTGTCAGGTTGGTGCACTGGGCCGTAGTATTTTCAGCCTCACCAGTATGCTTTCCTTGAATGTCATGAAGTGAGAAGATGTGCATCACGTGAAGGTGCTAGTAGCTGTTGGACTGGAATGGTTGCTTTAAGCATTAAACTTGCCTCGTATGGAGACAGAAGTATATCTTTTGGTCTAATAAAAAGATATTTGAAAAAAGGGGAACGTTTTGGGGCCTTGGGACCCATCATCATAGAGCTGTTTAGACAATCTCAAATTGTAATATTTCAAGGGCTTGCTGTTGCATTCATTATATTTTGAGTGCTCTAATGATTTTTTTTTTTTTTTGTATTGACATCAATCCATTTTTCAACTCATCCATTTTCTATTAACTGAGAAGTCTTCCACATTTTAGGTAGAATATCTGTTGATGCATCTTGCATTCTGCTAAAGTAACAGGTTTCTCTCTTTCCTTGAAATTTTTGTTTTCCACCTATGATGCCTTGGATCTCACTCTAAAGTTTACATGTAAACACTGCAGCATTTTTGTAATTTTTGCCTGATAGGTGTAATTAAGGTAATAAATAATTTTTTATTATTTGTTTTGAATTTCTGTTTATTTCCCCACTGTTTGTAAAAGTAACACATTTTATTTGCAAGTATCTCATGATTGTTTCATACACACAGTAGGGATTTTTAAATAGTAGATTTCTAAAATTTAACTTCTTTGCATTCATGTGTATGCTCCTCAGAAAGCTTTTTCCTTGGCTGTCTTTGGCTCTGTTCTGCTTTACCTTCAACTTAGAAAAAAGTTCAGGGGAAAAAAAAAAAAAGAAAGTAGGGGAAAGAAGCACAAAACATAGGGACCTATCCTTTGCTCTGTGTGTGAGTTAGTGTCTGAATGTTTGAAAGGTTCAGAGGGTACAGAGAAGAGCAGTAGTGTACAAATGAACGGAGCAGGTGTTGAGCTGGGTCACTTGTTTAACTTTTTGGTTTTCAATAGAGTCTTGCATCGGAAACAGCACCAAAGTGATTTCCTTGCCTGAAATCCAGTAGGGCAGACATTTTGTTGCCTCAGGTGGACTCTTTCTCAGAATACAAAAGGGCCAATATGCTGTGACAGCCATAGCAAGAAGAGATGTGGTGACCCAGCCATGTGAAGTTTACAGAGAAGTTAATTTGATTTTATAGACCATTAAATCAAAACTCTTATTTTCTGTGGCAGTGTCAGCTCATCAGAATTATAAATGAAAAGCATAAAGGCAAATGCAGAAAATTGTGTTGTGTTAAAATATTTAATGGTTGCAGTTGTCCTTGTGTCATATTCCCAGTTGATTTACCAGCAAACCTCAATGATAACATGATTTTGATTGCAAGATATAAAGGCAAAATTAGTAGAGCTTTGAATTAGATTTTTTCCCAGATATTGTTTTATTTTTACATTGTCCTTCTGCATACAGTACACTGTATAGTGCATGTACATGATAGTCACACTTATTGAGTCATATTTTTCATGTACTTTTCTTTAAATGTCTCCTTGGATAATTAAGTCTGACTCTTAAGATATGGTATGTTAGTTTCTGACAGGTGCCTGCCAGGGATCTTCAGTGCTGTCATGCATTATGTGGATTTCCGCCAAGACAGAAGGGCCTGGGTATTTGTTTCTGGTCACTTCTCATTAAAGCTTTGGCTGTGAGAGAAGAAAAATAACTATTTGAAGTTGAAAAGTATAGGTACTATAGGGAGTGCATAGAAATTAAATTGGTTAAGCAACTCATTTTTCTGTTTTTGTTTAGACATTATGTATATGTGCGTGTGAACTGTATGTATGTTTTGATACAAAGTAAGTAAGAAAAAAAATACCTCCTATATTGACAAGAGAAGTGCACAGAATAGATTGGAGGAGTTTGCTTGACAGAAGTAGAAAATAACAGCATCTTGTTGGAAGACAACTGCTCTATAGAAATTAAAGGCCAGAATTTAATGTAGGTGGTTCTTAGATAACCAGGGTTGGGAGTTGTTCTACAACTGTGATCAACTAACTGCTTTAGCTTCTTTAGAGAACTCCTTTACACATTTATCAAAGCTGCTAAATCTATATTAGATCGTGGAATTACAGTTAAGACCTGATGCTAAAACAAAACAAAAAAGTCCTCCCTTGCTTTAAAGAAATGGGTAGAAATAAATAGGTGGTTTTGAAAAGGAGCTGAGGTTTTATAGCCCAGATAAATACTGTTATTTGATCAATTACAAAGTAAACAACTAAGTAAAAATAGCAGGTGAGCCTTATTGTCTTGTCTTTTGAGTAATATTTGTAATTGCTCTGTTAAACACAAAGAACAGTCATGCTGAGTCAAACTCACTATTTATTTAACCTAGTACCATGTTTCTATCAATAGTCAGTGGAAGATGCCCGTGGAAGTGCCTGGAAAAGCATGCAGTGATATTTTTATCGCATATTCTACCATATTCAAGGATTTCTACAGCCAGAGTTTTTTTGTTTAACAGCCCTGCCTAGCTTTTCTTCTGTTTGTCTAACAGCTTTTTGAGCCCAAGTGAATTTTTTTCATCACACAACTCTGTTGGCAAGGGATTGCACAGGCAAGCAAGGTATTGTGTGAAGAACCAGCTCTGTCAACTTCTTACATTCCTGCCTCCTGCTTGGCCCAGTTGTTAACCCCTAGCTCTTGTATCAAAAGAGGTAGCAAAAGATTAATCCCTGCTGATCCCCTTCATACTGTTCATGTTTAATGAGCCTTTTCATATCTTTTCTGTCACCATTTCTCCTACTCTGCTCACTTTTTCCTTCCACAGAAGTCTATCTGTATTTCTGATTACCCTTGTCCTACTTCCTTATAACTTTACTATTTGTTCTATTCTTTCTGAGATAGGGACTGCATGTTACTCGTGGTATGTTCACCATACATTTATATGGTGACATAGTGGTATTGGCTGGTTTAGTATTTATCCCAATTCTAATAACGTTTGACTTGCTTTTCTGTGTACAGAGCATTATGATGACATTTTAACACCAAGATCTCCTTGTTATCTGTATTTGAGAGACTCTGGTTTTTGTGTATGTAAAAATGAGTTTTTTTCCTCACATATCTGCCTTTCATGTTTGTCAGTATTGACTTTTTGCCTGGTATTTTATCGCCCAGTCTCCCATTATTGTGTGAACCATCTGTAGCTCCTCATAATTAGCTCTCATTTTCCCTTCCCTGATGGAATTGTTATCACTAGAAAACTTTGCCGTCTTCTTTTGCTCACTTTTGCAGGTCATGTTAGGAATATGTTGAACAGCACAGGTGAAAACACCCCTTTCTGGTACAGTTCTCAGGTGACTTTACCCTGAAAGAACTCATCATTCGTTCCTATCTTTTTTTTCCTTATCTTGGCCTGCTGTTTATCCACTCATGAACCTTTTATTCTGCTGTAGTAATTCAGTTTTTAAAAACCATTAAAAAACCTTCGCATATGCCTGTTGGAAAGCCATGCTGTGTATATCATTTGTCCACATGTTTTTCATACCTTAAGAAGATCCAAGATTTGTGAAGCATGAATTTGACTCCTACCCAATGTATCATATTTATTTAAGTCCACTAATTCTCAACTTTTTATAATTTTATAGTTTTTTAAAATAGTTTCTACCAATTCATAAGGCACAGACATGACATTTACTGGTCCACAGTTCCCCTTATCTCAGACCTTTTTTTTAATTGACATCACACTTCTCTGGTACCAAGCTGTTTTAAGCAGGAGGTTTTAAGCTATTTGAGAGTTTAACTTTCTCACACTTGAATTTCTTTAGAACTCTTGGGTGTGAATATCATCTGGGCCTGCTGATTTGCGCGTGTGTGTTTTGTTGATTTGTTCTTTACCTTTTTGGCTGACATTTCTGTGTGAGTCAAATCTTTCAGTATGTCCCTTGTAAAGAAGGGTTCTGGTGTGGCAATCTCTTCAAGCACCTCTGTGGTGAACTTAGATGCAAAAATAGTTTCATTTATTCTTTGTGACTTCATTTCTTCTGAGCATTCATTTTTTATTTGGAGGGGGTCAGCTAATTTGTCCCTCAACTTCATTTTTGGTTGGCATTATTCTGCTTTTATATATAAGTGTTAAGAGTTTTTTCCTGTCCATTTTCCCCATTTGGAGAGATCTCTGACCTTTTGCTGTTTTTCTCTTACTTCTAATAGTCAAGCATGTATCTTATAAACGAAGAACAGAAATAGCTTCTTTTAACATATTTTTTTATAATCACATCTCTTCGGCATCTCCCTTTCCTTCTGACTGGTTTCTCCTAATGAATATCCAGGGAGGATTCTTTTATGTTTTGGTATGTTGCCTTCGGCCCCTTTTGATAAGCGATCTGGCAAAGCAAAGTGCATAGCATGATGAAATCACAACTTTCACCTGCAAGCAAACTTTGTTTTCAGGGATGCTAGTTGTTAGACTCCTTACAGATACATCTGTGGTGTAACCTTTCATTTCTGCTGCTGAAGTAAAAGTAAGGGAGCCTCTAAAGGATCATTCAGGTTCTATTATTACTTCTGTGACCTCTCTTCTTGAATCTCTCCATTTGTTGAGTTGCCTTGCAGGCCTCACTCCTGAGTGTGGGTTTGCCCAGTCTGTTCTGCTCTCTGCTACTACTTACACTTTCCCTGCTTTTCACCCTCCTTATTCCATCTCATTCTTCATCCTGCCTTTTGTATTTAGAGGAGGTTCTTAGTTGCACGGTCTGGCATCAACACTAAATACTCTACTAAATAATTGTTCTGCAGCAGTATTGCTCCGTGTGCATTTATGTAACCTCTGTAGGAGGAAATAGGAAGTGTCTTAAACAGTGTTTCTTTAAGAAGTTAACCTTTACCTGGAACGGAACAATAAGGCTATGGCTCTTCAGCAAATAGGAAAAATAGAGCAGGCTTATCACACAGTAGCTCATAGGACTGGAAATTTTTTGTGAATTTGCACCGTGTTTAGAAAGACTCTGTGAAGACTGAATTTTTCCATGATGTCCTTGGAATATTGTTCTCATGATCCACAGGCAAGGAAAGGGGGTGACTGGGCTGTGACAGAAAGATTCCAGCATCTCCCGTCTCCGCAGACACTTGGTACCCCAAGCACTGAGTAATCCCCGCAGGGAAAATGGAAGTTGAGAAAGCAGAAGCAAAGCTGCTATGATCTAAGACCACAAGCTTCATCTGACTGAAGCAAGTCTATTTATATACATTGTGGAGAAGGTGAAGGAAGTGAAATGTTTATCTCTTGAACTGGCAAGCAGAAGGCATTGATAAAACTGTTTTAAAGCAGAGGTTCGTTTTGCTGTGTGTGGCTGGGGACTCCATCTGTGGGATGTTTCTGTGCAATATGTTTTGTAAATTCCCAGATATCTGTCAGAAACCTGTAAGGGAATAAACCCCAAAATCTTTATTTCCAGATGATTCAAAAAATTGACTGTTTCATTAATGAATTCAGTTGATTATGTCTGGTAGCTTTAATTTTCATCTGTAATTGCCAGTAGGATTTCATGCCTTCGGGAACATGTACATTCTTGGAACTAAAGTTATCTTTTGCTAAGTGGCAGCTCTGCTTATGCTGTTTCTTTAAGCTAAACATTAATTGCCAGCCTACATAATGGTCTACAGTCCTGGCTCCACAGCAGTTCCCTAGAACTCCCTTCCTTTATATTTTGCCTTTAGTCAGGTTGTTATATTTATGGTGGTTTTGTTATTTGAACAGATTGTCAAGATTCATTTTGCTTTATGCTAAGTTAGGCAGCAGAGTCATCTTAATTTTTATAGCAGAGCTATGTTGAATTCTTGACTTTATTTACGAAATCAATATAGTTTTTTTGGAACAGAGACACAAAGGGAATGTACAACCAAATTAAGGTTTAATTTTTATTTCTGTTTGCTTCATATGGAGTAAAGCCACCTGTTATTTCTGTAATCAGCAAACCATTGAAAAATATGTCTAAATATAACTATTTCTTGCACCTTTCTATGCTACTTGAATTAAAAATGGCAGTAACCCCAAGAAACTGTAGTGGCAATAGGCATTGTTAGTAAAACACAAAAAAACAGCTTTCTGGAGTGAAGTTTAATGTTTGAACTTCAGATACGGATTTAGTTTCACTAGTTCTACTACTTCAATTTCCTGTTATGGTTTTGGTCACACATGTTTTGTTTTGTTTGCAGTTTTGCAGACAAATTTCTGTCATATAGTACTACCAACCAAGCTGAAGGCAACAGTATTTCTTTAAAAATTAGTGTTTTGACAGCTGCCCACTGCAGACCTCCGGCTCTGTTGGCTCTTGATTACTGCCCAGCCTGTCAAACTACATTCACGGTCAATGCCTTTGTGTAGACTGCCAGGTAGAAGTGGCCATCGATGTTTACTAAAGTCTGTGTAGGTAAATCACAGCAAAAGGAAGTAGACTGGGAAAAAAGGCAGAAATATGGAAATACTGGAAGAGGAAGAGATTATTTGATGATTTTTTTTTGGCACCCAGGAAAGAATTGCTAGCAGCGTAATGGCATTGTGCTGAATCCTTTGTACGTTTGTGAGTTTAGCCAGTCCCAGTAGCAGTAATTTGAGCTATTGTTTTGCTGTTGTATAAACACTTCAGATGTTTGCTTGGCGTTGCCAATTTTGGAGATGTATAAAATGGAGAACTGTAAACATTGTTTCACATAAAAGCAAAATATTTGCTATAGATAAAGCTGCCTAGTAAGGAAATTATAAACCACAACCCAAAGAGCACAGCACTGAGAAGCTTTGTTCAGAAATATGAATCCAGGCCAAGTATCGTTATGTATATTTGAAGTGATAAAGAAATCCTGGAAGGTATCTTTATTGTTCTGCTGCTCTGCTTGGATAAATTTTTGTGATGTTCATATTCAAATGATGATTTAGGATTTCGGTTTCCTTTTGGGTGTCTACTGCATGCCACAAAAGGCCTGACTGTGATTAGTTCCTGAGCCTTTGCCACTTGGAGAGTATTTATTGTGTGGGTCTGGCTGTTACAGCGTGATTCAAACTAGGTATTGTGCTGAGAAGTATTTGCCACTTAAATTGTTTTAGTATCTGAGATCTGCAGAGTCAGATCATTTGTTTTAACAACCATTTTCTTGTAATGATTGTGTCATAAAGTGTCTAGCATAGAATTAATCATCTGTTATCCCACTGTCATAAGAAAGCACGGAGACTTGGGTTGTGCTAATCTGTTATGAGTGCTGATGTATCTTTAGCCTTGTGAGGAATGCTGTGGAAGTACCCATGAATAAATAGACAACATAACATGCTTCACCCAGTGAAAATGTGTTTTTAATGCATTATGTAAAGTAAAAACAGCAGAGATGCTTAAATGTCTCACATCTGAGTTTTATAGGAGACAAAACTACGCCTTGAATATTGGTACGAGAGCTTTTAAAAGATTGGTCTTGCAGAAAATTTCAACACTGGTTTCCAGTCATTGTTAAATGCAAGGCACAGAGATGCAGGAGGAGGAACATAACCACCTGTTGAGGATCTAATAAGCAGCCAAATGAAATATGACCTAAATAGAAACCCACTAGTGGAATTAAGGTAGCAATTTATTAATTTAAGTTCCTTTTGTTAATTAGTGCTGAAGGTGTTGAATTAGGTAGCTCCTGACAAATGGAATTTTAAAAGAGAGCATTCTAAAAAGAAGGAAAAAATGTTAGCAACTTTGTTCTATTATAAACAAACAGCAAATCCTAGTATTTGGTGAATTGTAGTAAGTGTCTTCTACACGGGAGATTAATTATTAGAGGTTCCATGAAACAAACCAGCTGGCTGTGCCTGTGTAGTCACGGGAGAAGAAATCCTGTTGTCTGGCACCCAGAAGGGATTGTTGTAGGTGTTCAGTATTTTCAAAACAAGTTTTCATTGTGTCAAAACAAGTTGCAACAGGAACATAAAAATACAAAAGCATGCTACATATGTATGTGTACTCTGTGCAAACACTTTGTACTTCAAAAAGTGAATAATCAGGTGACGTTGATAAAGCCTGGAGAAGCTCTTTTATAATTCTAATATGGCTGTGCTGTAGAAATAATTTATATAACAAGATTTTATTGCAAAGTGTCAGCGTAATATTACTAGTCTGGGAGGAATAGGTCAAAGACATAAGTGTGCCTCAGGCTGTCCCTTACTCTGACCTACGCCCTTCTTAGTTCCTGTTTTCACCCGATTCAGTTGGAAGAGGGTAGAACGATGCTATTCTAACTAATTTATGGAGATCAGTTGTCTTTGGACTGGATAGTTCTTCTGGCAGGGTTCTGTGGCTTTGAAGAAGCTTGCAGATGTCTTGCAGCAGTTCCTTTACGGTGCAGAAGGAAAGAAATACGAGATGCAAAATGATGCAAATCATAGAGTTGCAACTCCTTTAAAAGAAATGGGTAATAGCTGAGGTAAATGCCTGGGAGTCTCGGCTGTATCTAATGCAGCTGAGAGGGTTACAGTTTAGTCCTCGCCTGAGTCCCAGGGCAAATAATTGCTTTTGCAGAATATTCTAACATAAATCTACTGTTAACCTTACTGAACAACTCAGCAGAGGATTGCTGAGGAGAAGGGTGTCCTTGATACAGACCTGAAGAGTTACGTACAACTGAAAGGGTTATGTACAACTACTCCGAGATCTGCATGACTATGGAGTACCTGCCCCAATCAGATATAGAATCTTGAAGAGGTTAAGGAGAAAAATCCCTCCTTCTTTAGAAGAATCCCTCTTCTAAAGAAAGGTGATGTCTTTATTAAATGTAATAGCTACTATGATTTTTGAGTATACGAAGGTTGTACTGTATGCAGAGCCTAATGCTTTCAGAATTAAACTGTAGACACAGGAGACACTAAAACATCGTACAAGAATGAATTAAAATATTGAAATAATTGATAGTATTTAAGAATAAAGTTTGTTCTCAAAAACAATAATTGGACAGCTCCCAAATATAACAACTTGAGGCTGTCTTCTGATGAGAAGGAATGCAATGCATGCTCTTGATATGGTGAGAGAAAGTAATAGCAGCCCATGTGTCTTTGTGGAAAGATCAAGATTTTGGCTCAAGGGCTTTCACTTGCCAGTAAAGAATGCACAAGGACAGAATACATTGTGCTGGTAGTAGACGTTGCTATATAGCTGAGTCTGTACTTGATATGCACCATCAGGATTACTTCACCCTCCTCCATTTCCTCAAATCATCCCTTGGTGGAAAAGGCACTTGAAACTCCCACATCCTGAGCCGAAATATATAAGACATATGAGTGCAAGTAGTGCTAGCATGGATGAATTTGAGACCAGCTTGCTGGAAAACTTGGCACACTTAAAAAGGGGAGTTTAAGGGGAGTCTATTTTGTGAATGACTTAGGAAGATGATTCATCACCCCATGATGAACATCCTTCCTAGACCAAAAAAAAAAAAGGGGCAGAAATCTCATTGGTATGGCATTTTGTATGCTATTTTTCCCTCACAGAGTTTGAATCTGTGTTTGAATCTACTCAGAATTTCCCACCTGAAGGTTTTAAGAGAAATAGAAACAGAGACAACTCTTCTATCATTATATAACACTAGTCAAACAAAAACAAGAGCAGAAGGAAAGAAATGCATTACCATAATACAACGCTTTCACAATAAAGGGATGTGAAGTGTTGTTTGATAGGAAATCACAACTGCATAACTTAAAATTCTTGAGGAAGATTTTCATCATAGGAATCTGAAGGCAAAAAGTATTATCAAATGGTCAATGAAGGCTTTCTTACCAACTAAATTTTAAAAATCCAGCACTAAGTTTTACTGGAAAAACATTACAATTAGAAGGAAATTTCACAAAAGCAATGTGAATTCTGAGTCAAGTATGTCTTAAGCACTGCAAGCCCTTAGCCTTATATTTAGATATGTATATATATACACACGGGCTTCTCGAGACCTTGCACCACAGTCAGTGTTTTATATCACTAGAAACAAGTAAACAACAAGTGATCCAATTCTACCCTCTTTTAGATACTTACCATTTACAATAGCAAGACTTTCTTTCTGTTGGATATTAAGGTGAAGAAAAGATAAGTGCTTTACTCTCAGCAGATGTCCTTGAGCATAGCACCTGAAACTCAATGTACTGTATCAAGTGTATATAGTGGTTAACTACAGCAAAACGTGTTGTTTTCTGGAGTGCTGAAGAAAAATTTCCATAGAAACCCCATAACTTACTACCTTGAACTTGGAAAATGACCATTTGAGGGAACAAAAACAACTAGACAAAAAACAATGGATTCTTACAGTAAGACATTCAACAAAGAGTTAGACATGTGCCTGTATGCGTATGAAGATTGGCACCCACTTTAAGCTGAAAAGAAAACAACTCTTTAAACACTGTTTAAGCTAAGATCTAAACCATTATGAGAGGGATACAGAACCATTGTACTCAACACTCACATATAAAGTATCTGTGGACTTAGTGCAAACCAGTTTCTCTGTACTTGAAGGAGCATTTTATGGAGTTGTTCTTAGCTTGGTGTAAGGTCACCGCGATGCAGATCCACTGAGAATGTGGTAGAGTAAAGCAGGAGAAAGGAGGAACTCAATGTTTCTTGAAAAGGAGAAAAAGCATTGATCAAAAGCTGATTTCTGCCATATGAGACAGCCCAGAGAAACCATAGATCAAGAAGCAAAGCTTGCTTTCTCCATCTTCAGTGTGATTCAACAGGTACCCAAATTACTAAATTATTTTAATAGCTCTTGTCTAGAGATGGCGAACTTTGCTAATGGATGTAAAAATAATAATTTTGAAACACTTCTGAAGTACTTGAAAGTATAGCAGTGTGTCTGAAACAACAAAAAAAGAGATTTGTATGTAAATTCCTGTGATGTGGCACAGATGAAAGTTATTGAGGGTATAAATTTGTGTGACTAGGATATGAGAAATGAATCTTTTTCCAAAGTGTGTGTTTACATTCACAATTTTTCTCTGCCTATATCCACAGGATGCTAGAGTATAAATGTTCTTATCATTTTTAAGCTTAAACCTTTATAAAAGGAATAGAAGTCCGTGTGAGTGAGGCCCTTGTCATCTAGTCTGCTAGTGTATTGTCCTTTAGAAATCTTTATTATGTTTTTTAAAGTGATTTTTTGTAATCAACTGTGAAATAATATATCCATGTCTGTGTGAAATCATATGTCCATGTTTATGTGGAAATATGTACGCTTTGAACTCAGTACTAGTTGATTGGCAAATGAAACTTGGCCATTGTTAAATAGTAAGAGGTGCTTGTTCTTTTCCTACTTACTAGGAATTTCTGCAGTTGACAAAAAAAGTCAGAATTGCCATTTCACTGGAAATTACAATGTTTTAGCATATGTTTCTGCCCCAAACTTAAAATGACAGGGAAAAGTTCTAAAAGAAATTTGCCTGCAACGTGTGAAGAAATACAGTTGTGACAGTAATTAATCTGGCAGTAGCACAATGCCTCCTGGAAGCAGAAATACTGATGATTTATCCCACCATTCTTGCCGTGGACTGGGTCCTTTGAAGAGATTACTTCTGCTAATATCTTCATACTTCTGTCTCTTCTGATGCACCAGGGCCTTGTCTGTGTGACTAGATACATCATCTGAGACATGCTGAATTGCAGATAAGCTGGTTAACTTCAAACTGATTCAATGTTTAGGCTTAGGTCTACAAACTAGGATGTCTCTTCTCAGGTCAACCCAAACCAAAGCACCTCATTCTTTTGTCTTCTCCAGATGAAATGTCAGTAGCATTTCCACAGAAATGCTCTCAACTGGGCAAAAATGTAATTTTCTATTGAAAAAGTCATGTGATTTAAAGAAAATCCCAGTGAACTCTAATAGTAAGTAATGTCCCTGCTCCCTGTTCCACTCCATCATATGTACTCAGAATGTCTTGTGACTTTTATACACTCTCTAATATTTGCCATTCCCTCCCTCTATGCAACCATCATTAATACCAGAGCAGTTTAACCTACCTTCTCCTACTTCCCCTTCTTTCCTCTTCAGCTGATTAAATACGCCATAGCTAGTACAGTTCTATCAAGTATATTGTACTTTTGGATCTCTTTGCAAGGCCTTTTTCCTTTGTGTGTGGATGAACTATAATTGTCCAAACATTTTTTTTTTTCTAGAATTTCTTTAATCTCAGATACCCAGGCAGCATGGGAGAGGGGCAGAAGTGGAGGAACATATCCCAACTAAACATTTGCTGCTACATTTATTTCAGTCTGGAAAAGACTACAAATGATAACACAAACTGAAGCACATCCTTTAAAGTATGAAAAGAAAAAGTAGACGTTTACAAATCATGAAGTACTAAAGTAATTTTTACAGTATATATAACATCTCCAAGAGGTTCATACAAACTACCAGTGAAATAACACTCTCCTTGAAATAGTACATTTGATCAGAATGTAAGGAGGTGTTTGATTTAGTATTGCAGCAAAGGATACAAGCTCTACTGCAGGAACCAGTGAACAGAGAGGATACTGGTATAGATAATGATGGTGTGGGAGTGTGTATGATGTGGTATTCATTTTTGGAATTTATCTAAGAGAAAGGTGATTGAAGTATAGCACAGTAAATGTGATATTAATGCAAAGCACCAAAATGCTAAAAATTGTGTTTCAGAAAAGAAATAAAAGGTAGGCAAATACTCCTGCTAATATCCCATTTAAAGATTAAGAATTTTTACAGTTTAGGAAAATGTAAGAGGGAAAATGTAAGTAATATTTACCAAGGCAGTAAGAAGAGCATGTGCAGGAAAGAAGAGTCTGCAAAGAAGCTCTCAAAGGGGAAGGAAGAAGCTACTTAAAATAAGCAAGCAGAGGAAATGTAATTAAATGCTAGGACAGATAATGCAAGGAGAAATAAAAGGATGATAGATCCTGTGGTTGACGTTGTGCAAGTGATTCTCCTTGAGCTGGCAAAATGATGTAGGGCTGACTGGGCCATACAAAGGCTACAGCTTCAAACGTATGCTGGAAAAACACAGATTTTGCATTCAATTGTTAAAATCAGATTATCATCTTAACTGGTTTGTGTATGCATGTGCCCGTATGAACAATCACTTCTGTGGGCATAATTTATGAGGGCTGCTTTCTGAACTTTGATTCTATAAATCAAAGTGTATTCTATAAATACACATAACAATCTGGGTATGCTATAAAATTTGTGTACTGGTTGTCCCTCTTTGCTTTCCCATTTCCAGTCTCAACTCCACAGTCCAGAAATGCTCTTACTATATACTGCTCTTTTAACCTTTGGACGGCATCTCATGTATGTTTACAGCTTATTGCACAAAAGCTGACTGTAGCTATTTTTTAAATTAATTTGTGAGGCACAACATCACAAAGAGAGGGAAGCGCTCTCTTTTGTGATCTTGCAACATTTTTAGATGTGAGGAGGTATGACTGGTGTTCGTTGATTGCCGAAACTTCTACCCAGATTATGAAATACAGATTGTGATTGATAGTGAAGATGATCAGCGTATGTTTGATTCAGGAGGTATGCAAGCAGAAAAATCAGTAGCATAATGAACATGCAGCTGAATGACTGCAGCTATTCTCGCTTCAGATTTTTCTTTTTTGGTGGGGAGAATGGAAGGAGGTTCTTCTTGTACAGAAATTTATAAAGATCAGTGATATGAACAGAAAAAATGAGAAAAGAAATAGAGAAAGTGAAAGTTCAGTGCAGAAAGCAGTAGGCTAAAAGCAAAGGCAGCAAAGTGAGGCAGCTTCTAATACAACTTGCAAGTAAAGGGCATCGTGGAGGCATACAAATATGTTCAGTACACAGCTGAGTACTTCAGTGCAATAAACCCAAAGGTACAATTCAAACTCAATTTCGGATACTTCGGATCAGCTCATTTTATGGACTTATGAGTCACTCAATTATTTGTAAAGAAGATAGACCGAGATCCAAAGTGTACAAGGCACATCTTAATTTATAGAATAATGTTCTGAATTTCAGTGTCTACTGAAAGGAATTACAGTTCCTCCACACTATTAGTATTTATTTTCTACATCTTACATAAACTACTGCCATCAACAATGACTCTGTATTGCGTCAAGGTTGCTGCACGGAGACAGATGAAGAACTTATCTTCTGTGTGTATTCTGACTGTTCCTCACGATTTTGCTGCTCCGCTGACTTGGCTGTCTTTGGGCCTTTGTTGCCATATGTGAAGCTTTCTTTAACACAGAAAATGACGATATTATTACAGAAACGTGGTAAACATCAACTGTATCAAAAATCTGATAAAATGCTGCAGGCGTAACAACACTTGCGACTCCTCTAAGCATTTCCCATTTTTACAGCCTTCCAAAGGTGTATTTTCCAGTGCATAGCAGAGTTTATTTCTGGAACTTTGCATTGGATGAAATACGGACGCTGGATCAGGCTGTTCTGGCAGCGTCAAGTTGGTGATGTCGACCACACTAAGAGGTGTGGCGTGTTGTTTGTGGTGAGGCCACTGAAGAACGAAGTACTGCTGGATCTAGAAAGCTGCAGTACATGGATCTGCTCTATGCTAAACACTTGTAACAAAGGCGCTACCCATTTATGAGTTCTGATAATGGGGTGAACACTGCAGCTTCATGCGTCTCTTTGTGAAAACTTTGGCTACCTACATACACTCCCTCCTAACCATGAATTTTCTTTTTTCTTTTTTTTTCACTAGGGCGTATTTCAAAACATTTGTCCCTCAGTTCCAGGAGGCAGCATTCGCTAATGGGAAGCTTTAGGTAGCCTCGGGCATTGAGATGATACTGGACAGATTTCTTCAGTCTACGCTTGTCAGCACACAAGAAGAATTCCTGGAAACGGGCTGGGCTGGCTTGATACTTTCTAGCCTCTGAAATGGATTTGGTAGCTTCAGTTTTTGTCAAATTTATGAAACGATGACCTCAGCTAGCACGCTCTAAACTGAGTGTTTGATATTCATCCCATCCCTTTGCCTCTGCCACCGCCATTCCTTCATGTATCTACTGGATTAAATTTAAAAGTGCGTGTTTTGATGTGATAACATTTTCTGCTGCCAACAGTGTCCTATATGTCATGCCTTGTTTGCTTGTCTTCAGAGGGTGTTAATTGGATTTTTTTTTTTCACAGAAATTTGTGAAATTTGTATATTTAGTTAACATTTCCAGCTTATCCTGAGAAAATCTAAAACTGCCGTATGTACCAGAAATGCCTAATGGACTGTACAGTGCCATATTCTGCCCTGGATGTTGGCATCTCACTGTGGTTGGTCTTCTCAAGGTATGAATATGAGTTGCACAGTTCAATTCTCAGTGCCTTTCAATTTGGTCTGATATTAATATGGCAGGGGTTTGGAGCTGTTTTTTTATTATTATTTCAGTTGTAAGCTCATCTTATATTAAATGCTGTGCTTTTATGCTTTGTTTTTATTTCCAGTTGCACACTTTCAGTGTTTTACTAATGAACTCCCTTTGCTTTTATGAAAAAGTTTTAGTGCTCCAGTACAAATGCTCGTAGAGCTAGTTGTATAAATTGGTATAACAAAATAATGCTCTTTCATAGACCTGTAATTTTTCCAAGTAAGATAAATACTGCTAAGAAGAAAACTTTCAACAAACGAGTGAGTGATGTCCTGGAATATAACTAATGAAATAATGTAGGGTTATAGATATTTAGCTTAATGCTGAAGTTCAACGTGTCTTCTCAGAAATAATTTTAAGTGTATATAACTGGAAACATTACCTCCCCTAAGTCTGAAATGCCAAATGCAAAATTCCACCTATTCATCCTTTCTCTCATGCTCGTGTCAGGCGCACCAGTTAGGGCTAACGGTCGCGGTGTCACTTCCCGA
Organism: Nettapus auritus; assembly: GCA_011076525.1. NCBI lineage: Eukaryota > Metazoa > Chordata > Aves > Anseriformes > Anatidae > Nettapus > Nettapus auritus. The sequence continues at coordinate 28,763,681 of CM021767.1, forward strand.
ATTAATTTGTAAATAGACCAGGGGACTTTCCAGTAAGGAATGAAATTAACGGTCTGCATAGCATATAAATGGCACATGGAAAATGTGTCCCACTTCTGCTAAATATAAGGAACTAAACGAATAGTATGCAGATGATACAGTGTCACTGAAAAACATTTAATTTGAAATTATTCACCATATCACCACTATCATGTAATGAAATCTCATCAAATTAATGGATTGGCAGTGTTCTACCCTTCCTAAAACTTGTTATTGTATGTTAGAATTAGTGCTTTCCAGTGGGATGTCCACCTAAGGGATATGGATGGGTCTTGAGCCGTGAAGCTTAATAATTAAAAATTATGCAAATTAGTTGCCTCTAGAAACTACAGGTATTTTTAGCTAGTTTATAGGCAAAATTTTAGTTTATGTTTAATACTGAAGTTCTTGGCTGGAAATCAAGCTACAAACAAAATCAGAGTTGTTACTGCAAATCTACTGAGAAAGGGGACATGTTCTGCCCTGTGACCCATCTCCATGTGACTGCTGCTGCAATATCTGAGGGCTGTAAACAGCTCCAAAGGTCTGAGGCTGAATTCTCCCCGTGGAGGCATCGCATTAGGCTTTTGCATGCAAACCAAGTCTTACAGCAGATGTGGAAGGTAATGGCTTTGTGTGTTGAGCAAAAAACATAGCTGAACAACCTCAAATGACTAAAAACAGGCATTCTTTAGTGTATTGGGACAATCTCAAATCTGCGTTTCTTCAGGTAAAAATCAAAGCCTCGCACACATACTCAAGAATAAGCTAACTCTTGTGAGTTGGGAGGGAAAAGGTGGACTGCTAAGGAAAAGCGTTCAAAGTCTTATAGTAACAATCTCCAGTACCTTCAAAAAAGAAAACAAAGCTCAAGTTGCATCAGTAGATCCCTGGAACATTACATTTTATAGCACTGTCTTTGATCCAGTGTTGCAATGACTGCCCCATGAACATGGCGTTTGTTCTATATACTTAATGGATTGCCCAAGTGGCACCAGTATTTTTTTTAATCTTTTCAGAAATTGCCACGATGCTTTCAAAGACTAGCAATTCCAAAATGATGCAAAAGGAGTTGCACTCTTCAGAGTGAATGAACATTTTCAGCCAAAAATGCATCCTTCACCTCAGTCCTCAGAATTCTGGACTGTTTAGTACTAAGGTCTACGTGTTCCAGGAGCCATGTAAGAGAGGACTTTGAGGATATAAAAAACCTAAATCAGCAGTTCCTCATGTTATTCAGTAATGTTATACCAACTTTTCACTAGCATGTATGGAAATGAGCCAGTGGTTTCAGTTTTAATTTTTCCTCTTGCAACTGGTACTATTTGGCCAAAAAAAATGTGGTAGAAGAGTTGAGAAACTGATCTATTTGTGTTTGAGATAAAGTCTGCAAGCCTAACAATTTTCAGGTTAGATAAAAAAGGCATTTTGCTTGCTCTGAATGAACATCATGAACATTTTCTTTATTTCAAAGCCACCCTGCACTCTTTGATGCACCCAGTAGTAGTTTATGGAGCCCTTCCTGGTCGTTCTCAGGGTGGTTTGTGGGTGTTAGACCAGTACAGGTGGGGCGTTAGGAGGCAGGACATGGAAATGAGTGAGCTCTTCTCTTCAGAAGAAAGATTATGTATAAATGCTAAATCAGAAAGGAGAGTTAGTCTGAATAATTTCAAATCAAATCAAGTATGGATTGAAGCAATTTAAGTTAGCCACGGGAGCTGTAATCTGATAAGGTGGAGTTAATTCTGTCATATTCTGTTTTCTGATAATAGCCATTATGGCCACTTTAATGGGGATGAAACTTTCAGCTCTTTCTCTCCTATTACGTGACATATGCAATTAAAAGGAGCAGTTGGACCTAAGCTCATTCCTGTGGTTTCTTAGAACAACAGAACAGGAGAAAAACAGCAATGTTATGAATATACTGAAAAGCCTCAGTTCTACTCTGTCATGATTTTAATTGATAAAATGCAGTAAGCCTGTATTTACTATTCCCCACCAGTGTACAACTTCCTGACAGTCCTTCAAAGCATAGATGTAAGAGTCGAGCCTTTATTCGTCTGTATGTGTTGCATCCACCGTGCTAGAGGTAATACCAAAACTTTTAGATTCCAAGTTAGTTTCTTTTGTGAACTTGCTGAAAAGACTGGACAAGCAGCTGAAAGAATAAATAAAAGTTAACAATACTGCCTGTGATTTGGCCTTCATTGATCTGTCTGTCGTGCTGGTCGTTGCTTTGTTGATCAGCATGCTTTGTTTGCTGAATCAGCAACATTTTCAGCATCATCTGCGTCCTTGAACATCCTCCCATTCATAAACGGAGTAAACTTGACTCAGTTTTTCAGGAAAAAAATCATTGCTAGAATTAGCACCAATCTCCTACGCATTGTTAAAGCCTTACTAAGCATGTTTTTCTGTGTATTTTCTTGCTCTCATCCTGTCTGGCACTTACGGCAATCAGCATCCTCGGTGAATCAGTCAGGAGACTGAAGTCTGCACTGAAGCGCGGTGCCTTGAGTCCTTCTGCAGGTGATTTCACACAGGGAGACTTCAGAAGCAGGAAGGGATGGAGTGGGGCTGGTCAGTCTCCTTCCAGCGGTGCCCCTGCTACAAGACTGGGCTTTTAACAGCTCAAAAACCTGTTCAAGTAGTAAGTAGGGACAGCTGCTTAGCTGCATCAGTAGCCTTAGCGAGGGGAGGCGGTAGAAACCTGCAGTAGCATGCGAGGGCTGCTCATGCTGGTCCAAAATACATTTCTAATACCGAGTCTGAGTGGCAGCGGTACGTGAAGATCAAAGGGCAGCGCTGCATGGAGCCCTCTATCTAATTTCTCGCCCTTCCAGCTTTGTGAGAAAGGCGTGCTGCAAGAAGGTACCAAGCTTCGGACACAGCTCCTGGCCACGACTTAATTACAGGCTGCTGTCCTTGCCCTGTGAAGCAAATGAAATCTGTGACAAAAGAGAGACGGCCAGTGAACGCTCTTCCCTTAAATTACTTACCTCTCTGCAGCGGGTGTATTGTAATGCTCATTAAACCTGAAGGTAGCACTGTTTTGAATGTCTTAAATGGTACTGAAAATCCCTTAAGTCATCTCCTTTGCCGTTTCCATCTCCAGGTGTCTGTGATGTTCTGGGACAGTCTTGTTTTCTTCTTACTACTTGCTTCTATTTTTAGTAAGCGTGAGTTTTTTCGTTTTAACAAAGCGAGCTGGTGTATGCCAGTGTCTTCTGGGCCTGCACTGAACGTGGAGTGATGTGCTGTAAAAAACATGAGCCTTACTGTAGAGTGGTTTTATGTATTAAGCTTAGCATTGTATTCTCCACAACAGAATCACTGTGAAGAAATACTCCCGTGCTTTCCGTCTTTTGCACTGAATCTCAGTGTAATGCACATCTTAGCATCAGCAGGGGGAAAGTGTATTCCGAAGGAAGCCTGCACCGAAGTAAACCGTTGATCGGGTTGTATCTTTTCCTGTTTGCACTTGGAAACAATGGATTTTGTCCCTTTGGTGGGCAAAGCAGTCTGAACAATGCACATCATCAGTTGAAATTTTTTTCCACTGACTTGTGTGGATTCAGAACATAATTTCAAGCTTTGTGCTGGGGGAAAGTAAACAACGCAAATATCAGAAACGTGCAAGCGATTTTAGCTACGTATGAAGTAAAAGGCTAGCAGTCTGATATACCATAGAATTCTTGAGTTCTTGCAGGATAATATTTCTAAGCACGTCTTGAAAAATTCATGGCGTGTAGGTGATTTTAGTCCTGCTTTTCCTATTCTCTTTTCCGTCTTAGATTTAAAAGCACAGTTCTTGGTTCCAAGGCACTGCACAAACACCATTTTGTTAAAGTGGTAGTTACCAAGCGAAAAAAGGCAGGGGGGAGACTGGGATCAGCTGCTGAAAATAGGTCTTAAATCATCAAGAAATCAACAAAGGAAGCGAGGTTTGGCGGCTGCCCTGCCACTTGCTGAGTCTACAATATGGGCCTTCAAATGTGTCCCCAGTGCAAATTAAAAAAAAAATGCATTTTTTTTTTCTTGCAGTGATAAAGAATAAATACAATATTAAACAACAGGAAGTAAAGCAAGCATTTAATTGCGGGCATGAAAAGCAAAATTCACACTAGAAGCCTAATGTTATTTGTTCCTACAGCTCCCTGGATTTCTCTTGTCACCAGAGAGGGTGAAGGATTAATGCTTCTTGCTACAGCTGCCTGTGGTGAAAATTGATCCTTGGGGTGCTACATGTTTTCATCAAACTCTATTTAAACGCTAATGATGCTTTTTCTGTCCCCAAGGATGGCAACACCGAACCAGTGAAAAGCAAATCTTAGGCTATCAGGGCTTTCTATTCCACTGCTGCTCCATTTCCAGCCCTCGATTTGGGTGGAGCGAGCACTTTGTAAGCCATCTAGCCTGCCAGCAAGCAGGGTACATTTTATTTCCTCAGTGTTTATTCAAAATGATTCAAGCTGATTATAATTTGACATCTTGTTTCCTTTACCCCACTGTCCCTTACAGCAAAAGATATTTTTTTTTAGTATTTCTTTGGAAATCAGAGCCGTCGAGGTTATTTGTGCCTTTCAAAGGGAATTTACCCCTGGTGCCGGAGCAGCAGCCCGAGGTTGGAGCCTTCAGCTTGTTCTCTGAACTGCGCAGTCAGCAGCAGCACATGCATCGTGCACCCCTCCCAGCAAACCTCACGTGAGCTTGTTCTGACGGGAGGACAGCCAGGAGTGACAAAAACCCCAACCTTTTTTTTTTCCTGCTCCTCAGACTGCTCGCGAAACACCCGGTGCTCATCCGGTTGTTGTACGAAGCTCCGTCTGCTGCTAGGGACAGGACCCCCGCTCCCCGTTGGAGAGGTGATGGGTTGCTGCTCGCCTGGGCTGGGGTCCTTTCTGCACCCGATGGGGGAGCCGTGCCAGAGGGGAATTGTGTCCCGCTGCCGAAGCAGGGCATTGCCTCTCGAGCCTTGATAGGAAAAGGCAGCTGCAAAATCCAGCTGCAGCTCAAGAACAGCCCTGCCAGCTAATGGTGATTTCTTGTGTGTTTTGGCCTACCGAGCCTACACTGTCTTCCGCTGCCTTGCTGCTCCCAGAGAGCGGATGCAGCAGAAGTCTCTCCTTGCGCCTCCAGTCCTAGAGGAACAAAAAAGGCTCAGAGCTGTTCACGGTCAGCTTCCCAGCTGAACTCTTCTACCCTCATTGTGAGAAGGGGAAACAAAATGGTGAAATAATGACCTGTGTTACAGAAAGAGTTTGTTTCAGGCATCACTCAGCCCCTTGGTTTGCTTCCACAGTTGTTTTGGTATTGCTTTCTAGTGAAAAGGATACCGTAGTACACGGCGTTTGCTGCGCACATCCCTCTGTCCCAGCTCCCCCACTTCCCTCAGGGCTGTGGACGTGAGCTGAGGTGGTCCAGGGGTGAAGCAGGGAACAGGATGGTGTTTTCTTGTTTCAGCAAGAAAGAGGGGAGCTTGGGTCAACGAGTTTGTGCTGCGAGAGCTGGACTCATCTTCTGAGCACCAGCGGCACTTGTAGCCAAGAAGAAATAACAGCTCCTGTCTAATGGGGTCAGATAGCTTAATGGAGCAGTTTCCGCACGGCGGTGGCTGTATAATTATACGCTGGGCCGTGGCGTGTCTGCTTCTGATAGCGCCCTGGACTCTTGTGAGTGACTCAGCCGCTGCTTGAGGCTAATTATGGGCAAGTTGCGTGAAACCCCCCCCAACCTGATCCTGCCAGCCTCGCTTCCCCTGGCTGGGGACTCAGCACCGAGGTGGATTGCTCACAAATAAATGCCTGCTCATAGGGAAGGGGCTGTGCAAAGACAGGCTCCGAACCACATGCGGGTGCCTGGTTCGAAGAGGGGGTTTTGTCTGTCAGGACGTGGCTCATGCGAGCCTCTTTCCCTGCCTCTGGTATTAGCTTGGGGGAGTGCAACGCAGCTTCAATAATCTATTGGACTGGTTTCACGGAGCACTTCTTCCGTGTTTGTAGTGGCCGTTTTGTTGCATTTAGCGTGGTTTTTGTTGTGATGCTTTACAAATGGATCACGTATTTGGCCCTTTATAATATTAAGCAGTGTACTCATCCCTGTGACATACTCTGGCAGAAAGGTCCACACGTTAACTCTACCAAGTGTTATTTATTCTCTCTGCTCCAGAGGTGCTGTGAAGGAGACTCAAGGAGCAGCTCATCTTCCTGAAGGCAGCACAGAAAAAAAAAAAGTGAGAACACTGGAGATTACCAGCATCACCTCAAGCATTATGTGTACAGACCTGATCTTTGCTAACAACAACAGCTACTGATTTTAAAGCGTTTGCAGGAAAGAAGTAGCAGGGGTATACACACGTCTAGTGCTATATGTACAGGCTATGAAGAGCTGCAAGAAGCTGCTAAAATGAATTCACAGGGAGTTTCTTGGCTCCTTATATCAGGCTCTGTCAGGTTATGTTTACAGGGAGGTCTTGTCAAATATCCTTCTTCCAAAAGCAACACCATCATAGGCAAAAATCTCCAGGATATCCAGCCTGGGGGGAGAGAGCATTTCCACCAAGAGCTTGGGGAATTTTCTCCTTGGGGAATTTTAAGATATATAAGCAGGCAACACCGTGGCAGTCCTGGTGCTGGGGATAGCCCTGCTTCAAGCACAAGGCTGGACTAAATGACCTGCAGACACACGTCTAGAGCAACTTTCATGTGCTCTTTTTTAAAACCTGAGATACAGATCTAAGCACAACCTGATATTATCTAACTTAAAAGCTAGTTCAGAGTCAATGGCAAGTGGAAAAGGAAATGAGAAAAAAAATAGTGAGATTTCAGAAGTTCACTGTTTCTAACCATTTTCAGATCTTAGAAGTGCAAAGATATAAATTCAGTGCTTTTTCGGTCACTTGTCAGGTATCAGTAGGGACCACTGCAAAAACGTAGCTGGTGTCTCTATAATACGGTGCTCTAAATAACTGCCTGAGCTGGTTCTGAGCAGAGTAGCTTGAGTACTTAAGTGCTATGGTCATATTGCATCATCCCTTCTTTTTTACCTTTATGAAAGGTACCTTGATGTTGCCTTGAAAAAAAAGCTGTGCCTGGATTTGCAAGTCAGCTGGACATCTGGAGCCAATGTTCTCCATGTACAAAAAAACAAGCCACTTCTTCAGCAAGGGTTTCAGGCTGAAAACTGGTCCAATATGCATTGAATTCTTATTGTTTGGGGTCTTTTATTCTATTTAAAGAGCATTTCACAAGCAGGAAAGAGTTAAAACTGAGTGCAGTGAGCTGCTTGGTGGGCCACAGGATCAGGCTGGACTGGAAGCCAGCAGGAGTCTGTACTCGCGCACACCTGAGGGGCCTGTTTGCAGGGAAGTTTGCGTTTTACGTCTGACATCTTGCTATAGAAAAATAAGGATTGTTTTGAGGTTTGTCTTTGCGCCTGGTCCTGCCACTCAAGATTAAATCTCGCAGACAAAACAAGCTGTTTGGGAGGCGGACCAAGAATGCCTTTACAGTGAAGAAAAATATAAACACTCAGCCAACTGTGATTAACTATTGAATGCAAAACACTCCCTGGGTTTTGTTTATTTGTAGACTGTAGAGAAATCTCCCAAACGCTGCCATGCTTTCAGTGTGAAAACACTCCAGCCTGTACAACCCACTATTGCTGGGGGAAGGAAAGGATTTTGTCCATTTTGCTGCGAGCTGTTTCTCGAGCACCTTTTTTTTTTTTTTTTTTTTTTTTTTTTCCTCCAAATGTGTTGTTTATTTGGTTTTGCAAAGGCGCTGTACCCAGTTTCCTTTCATTGTGCACAGTCCTGCCTTCAGCTGCTTGCACCTGAGCAGGGCTGCAGCTCCCTCCCCTCCTGCTCAGCTCAGAGAGGCTGAGGGTGCCTGGTGCCACACCACACACGGGCTCCTGACACCCTCTGAACACATCGTCCAGGTGAGCACGGGGAGAAGCTGTCAGTAAGAAAGACCCAAAATGTGCTTACGAGCAACTGCTTGTTGCCGGCAGGCAACTCGGGGCATCCCTGAACTTGGAGGGAGCTGCTGGAATGACGACAGCTGCAAAGAGCCCGAGCACTTTGCAGAGTGCTTTATGTGTGCATCTGCTTCTTCCTGCTATCAAGGTGACCGTATTCAAGTTTGTGGCCAAATCTAGATTTTAAGGAAGAGAAAGGAAGCAAGCCATGGCAGCTGGACGGAGAAGGGGGCAGCCGTGCTGCTGTCGGCCGGGGGGCGATACTGCTGAGTGTGGTGAAACTCTCCCATCCTGGGAGGCTGACTGCAAAATACGGCTTGTAAATGTGGAGCAAATGTTTATATGAAGCTTTTTCTAGTTTTATAATCCAATGCAAACCAAGTGTGAGACAGCTGGAGCAGCATGCCTTCTGAATGTTGTGTTTGCACTTGAGAGACTAAAGGTGGAAGCGAGGTGGGGCTGCAGGGGCAAGGAAACGCAGAGAGTGAATGGTGTTAACTGAGAGAAAAAAGCAGAGTTATGGAACCTCCTTTGGCTCCAGTTTCCTAAATTACAGGAGTAATTTGTGTTTTGTAATTAACTTACTAGTGTCTCTGTAGACACAGCGCTGGGCAGGCCTGCTGGGGAGATTTAACATCTGAAGGCAGCAGGCCAAACTGTGCCTGCCTCGCTCCGCCATGCACATTGCTGCGCCTGCGATGTGAGTGGCCATGAAGCGTGGTTTTGTCCTGTATTTCCGCATCAGTCGTCGGATGGGTGTAGGCTGGAACATGGGCTCTGTGTCCTGCCTGCTGGTATGACACCACCGCGCTCCTCAGCCCGGCTGCAAGGTGGGCTTTGCTGCTTCATTAAGCGAAGCTGTGTGGGGAAAGACTTAATGGTGGGTTAGACAAGAGCAGTCAGTGAGACCTGGCCCAAACAGGCTCTTTTTTGGGAGTTGGCTGGTGTCTATGAAATGTAAGCCATACTCAGTTATTTAAGCACAGGCTGCTGTAATGCTTTTTCCTCAGGCCTGGACAGGAAAGTCTTTCCATGCAGTTATGGCAGGTGTAGTCAGGACACACTGGTATGCCCAAATACATTATCTTGTTGTTTTGGTTTGTTTCTTTAGATTTTGATGTTGTTGAAGGACTATTTTGTTTATTACACACTTCACTGACAGTAAATATAGGGTCACTTCTGCACACTCCCTGAAGTTAGAAGGAACAGACCCCCAAATTAACTGTTCTGTCATTTCACCCAGGTACTCTAAAAACAAAACATGACCAAAACCGACTGCAGCAGTTTCTGTAAGTGTAAACAGCGAGGCCGATAACATCTAATCGGCGTCTTTGCCAAGTCAAGGTAGCAAGAAGTTCTGGCTTTATAACATTAAAAAGGCTTTGTAGTTGGCGTAGCACTTTTCATCCGAGGACATCAAAGTGCGCTGCAGGCGCTAGCTCATCAGGTTTCCCCGCGCCCTTGTGAGGTAGCCCTGACCATGGCCACGTGAGCCGGACCGGGCTTCGTCCAGCCAGGCCTTGTGCAGGTGAGGGCAGCCCAGAGGCCATGCCCTCCCCTGTGGGCCTCAGTCACTGAGGCTCAAGACCTGAGGCCTCCAGCCTCCAACGCTCACGGGGAAGTGCCTGAGCTTCCCTGGGGCCCACAGGGCTGCTCGTGGGCACGCCCGGCATCACCCGCCACCTGCCGGGACCGCCAGCCTCCTCAGAGGTGAGGTCTGATAAGGCAGAGCCAGCCGCTCCTGCCTGCGGGAGCCAGCTCCCCTAGGGCAGCTTGCTTGGAAACAAAGAGCAGGAGGAGGAGGAGGAGGAGGAGGAGGTGCAGCCTCCCTTTTGTTCAGTAGCTGCGCAGTTACGCCAGGGCTGGGCACCGCGGGGCCGTCTCCTCCAGCCCAGTGCCAGCAGGGACGGCGAGCATCCCCTGGGCTGTGGGGTGAGAGGCTGGGTGCACACCTCAGGCGAGGGGTCCCTGTGGTGGGTCTGGGGGATGAAAGCGAGTGTTTCCCATCAACAGTGAGCAAGGTGCCCAAGTCTAATGGAAAAAAAGAGAGGAAAAAAAAAAAAAGATGTGAGCCACACCTCTCCGTTATTCTCTATTGAGTCATCACAGTGGTTCCATGCTTGGTGGGAAGCCTACTGTGACCCCTTCCCAGGGCACCACCCTGTCCCACGCACTGTAACCAGCACCTCGCTTAGCCCTATGGCTTGTAGTGTGAGGAACGTATTCCCAAAATTTGGAGCTGCGGTGGGACCTAGCCTAGTGCCCAGCACCCATAAGGAGTGGCACCAAATGGCTTTTCCTCCCACACCGCGAAATTTCCCGGCAATGCCCTCGTGTGTGCCTGAGACAGGAGGGAAGGGGAGAGGGAAGCAGCTGAGCCTTGCTTGGGAGGCAGCGGGGCTCGCAGCCGCTTTCACAACAGGAGGAAGGCGGGGGAGCATTTGCATGCTGGTACGCTGGCTTCCTGCTGGAGCCGTAAGGTATGCCGGTGTCTCAGGAAACTGCCTGAAAGCTCTTTGATCAGCAAGAGAATAATGGAAAAATATTTTATTTAATATGGGTCAAATTAACATAGATTCCACTGGTTAAACAGAGAAAGCCTTAAAATAGAAGATGTTCCTTAAGAAGAAAAGAAAAAGATCAGATTAAGGCCAGATGAGCCTTGTCCAACCGAGAGGCATAAAATGCTGTTCCCAGCATGTTGTGGTTATTTTGTAATAACCATGCATTACACTGATATGCCTATGTAATTGCATACAGGGAAAACAGGAGTAGCATGTAATATAAAAGCGCCAGACATCACCAACAACCATGAAGTAAAGTATATTCATAGTGGTCCAGAATCTGCAGGTTTTTTCCTTATCTGAAATTCCCTTCCTTGGGTAGTTTCACTTAAGTAATATTTTTTTGTTCAAGATTTGACCCCAGAACTTCAAGAAGAGGGGAGTGTCCTAGAAGGCCACCTCACTGTTTCGTTCACTGTCCTTGGATCCTTAATGCTTAATCTGCTACAGTCAACTGCTCAAGGAAAAACGTCAGAAGATAATATACAATCTGGTTTCATTTCTCCTTGATCTCACCAAATTTTTTGATGTCTTGACAGAAGTGAAATGTGGAAATTCCTCTAAAAGCTATGTAACTATTTAAAAAAAAAAAAAAAAAAAGGAAAGAAAGAAAGAAAACACAGTGAGTGCAGTTGGCCAAGGTATGGTCATCAGGCCCAAGTTCAAACACAGCGTTTAAACACTTGCTTAAGTTATTAATCGAAGTCAATGGGATTTCAAGCACTTTGCTGAAATGGGAGATTTTGTGGACAACAGTTGTGCCAATACATTTGTAATACAGAAATCAAGTCATGCCAGGTTTATTTTGGCTCAGGGTTTCTTTGTGGTGGTGATTGACAAATCCACAGAATTGGACCGATACCAGAGAGGTGATGACTGTAAGAGAAGTGATGACAAGAAATAATAAATTTTGAACTGGCAAACACTTTAGCTTGAGCAGGCTGAAAACCTCTACGTAAGGGAACAAAGAGGTCCATTTATGCTGATAAATGCACTCTTTTCAGGAAGACCTCCAGTTCATCAGCAACTAATGTGCTGGGGTAGCTAAAATGTTGAAGTAAATCCTTTTGTAAGTGGTGTAACTGCACTGAAGCTCTTGGAAATGGACAGGTTTATATCACTTGATAGCCTAGTCATATAATCTTATAATCACTTTGAAAAAGATTCATTTCCTGGAGAAAAAAAAATCATGCCTTAGCGTTGCAGGCAGTAGGACAGAGCTCAGCATGGTAATGCATTTCGTGTCTGCCATTGGAGGTTGTCCAAACACACCCCACTAACCAATAAATCACTGCCTAATTGAAAAGATTCACAGAAATGGGTTACAACATCGAGGTCGGAACCAGTACAGTAGGAATTAGACCGGCAGTGTCCGTATGTAGGGTGTGGCTCAGAGAGAAGATCTCACAGCCTGCCCCCACTTGCCCTGCTCCCTCCTCTTCCTCTTGCTTCTCCCTTTTCTTCCTCCCGCCACTCCTCACTGCCTGATCCTTCGCGTCTCCCTCGGCACCAGCTCTGGTACATACCTGCTTGCACAGAGAGCAAGTTCAACTCACTAGCCTAGCAAAAAAGAAATGAAAACCAATGTTTGTTTGGGTTTGGTTTTTCCCATTTCAACGCGTTGACTCAGCATGCAGTGCCATCAGCCAAGCACTCAAGCTACGCAAGTGGCAGGAGCGCGGCCGGGGGAGCCTCATCCTGCATCAGGAGCGGGCAGCGGTTCCAGCTCTGGCCACCGCACGACACCACGCCTCGACTCTGCCGTGGCAATTTCCACTTTACTGACACAGGGCAACGTGGGCAAGTTATTGCCGGTACATCAAAGGGCTGGAAAAAATTAATCAACAGCACCTCCGAGCTATTAGGCATAGAACGTAGCTAGATAAAATCATAAATAATGAAATCCTGCAAGGATGTTGCACAACGAGTATTGAGGCAAAGCTCATAAAAGTCTTCTTCACGGCATCTGAGCCTTTTCCTTCCACGGAAGACATCGTTTTCTAAAAGCGATTTTTGTACAGTAAGCTCACACTGGGCAGAAGCGGGAAGGGCCCCAGCCCATGTGATGTCAGGATAAATATGTGGGAAGCCAATGCAGCAAAAACTTCAGCCAGAGGAATGTCTGGTGCAGAGCGGCGCGGGAGCGGGCTGGCTCCCCGTCCCACCTTTGGCACAGCCGCCAGCGAGGCACTCGCCGAGGACTGGGCTGAGCGGCGGCACGGCTGGGTACAACAGGCCAGGGGCAGGCTCCGGCTGTGCTCTGAGGGGACACCGTCCTGTAACTTCTGTGAGCACATCCTCCTCCCAGGGGTACACTGAGCGGACCTCTCCATCCGATGCAGAAGCAATTGTCCTGCTTCTTACCACGGGATTTTAGCATCCGAGTGTATAGGAAAACCTAGTGAAAGACCTTCGTGTTAGACTGTGCAAGTTCGTTGCAAGCAACAAGAGCAGATCTAGAGATAAAGATAATAAAAAACACTGCATTCCCTTGTCCAAAAGCCCGTAAATCAAAGCTTCGGCTTTTCAAAACAGAAACACTCTTGGACGTAATTGGAAACAGACAGCACCGATCTGAAACACTTCACGGAGCCAGGCTGGTGATGGCTTGGGTGAGGAGGTCCCCGGGGCTCCCCCTCCCCATTACCCAGCCGGCAGCTTTGCGTCACGTAGCGTTTGTGAGCAGCCAGGAGGGGACAGTCCCTGCCCCAGCAGGTGCGAGGGACCAGCTAGGAGAAAGGAGTTTGGCCATGTCCACCTGATCATGATTGGGGTGTACATGGCTTTTCATAGCTGTGGCTGCGCTCAGTTGACCAGTGGCTTGACAGCGGCTTGAAGCCAGTGGGGTTTTCGTATCCCACCTGGCAGCCCCGCAGCACTCAGGCTGGGGGAGTTCTGTGAGGGGAGGCAGAGGAAGGGAGAGGGGTCGCAGAACCTCCCCCCCATCACTTTGTCCTCTGCAATAAAGAGTCAGTTACTTGGTTTCTTCACTCTAGTTAGCATTTGGTTCTTCAGGGCCCTGTCTATGGTGGCTAAGGTGTCAAGTGTGGTTTGGACTCAGAGGCCGCACAGCTGCCTAAAATACTTACAGCAGGGCTGGCACAAGGCAAATGGTGAATTTAACCCAGTAGCAGGCCTCGTACGGGTGTTCTTCTGTCTAGCTGCCATTGCTTTGGAAAGGGCCTAACTCAAACTGTAAAGGCTGCTTTTATCCCGAACCGTCCACAAGAAGACCATAATGATGTAGCCATATATCAGTAATAAATAGTGAAGCTTGCCATGGATGGAGGAACTAGCACAGCAAGTAGTTCTGCAAAGCAGCGATGCCAAGCCAGATCAAGGCGGCAGAATTTATGGCTGCTATTATCTGCATGAGGTATATTTACGACTCCCCTCCACATTACTCCGATATCTTTGAATCTCACAATATTTGTATATTCATTCCCACAACATTCCTGTAGGTAAGGAATTTGCAAACAAGAAGCCCAATATCGGAGCCTCTCCGTGCCGTGTGGAGCAGCATTTGGAAGGTGGAGAAACTTCAGAGTCCCTTCAGCAGTTACAGATACATCCAGGGAAATTAACCAAATAACGTGATGGAAGTGGTTGGGCTATCTACAAGGTAACTAGCTCAGTTCCTCTGGGCTGGGCCGTACAAGAGTTCAGGCTAAATGATGACAGTGAGTTTTTATCACTTTAAAGTAAACCTCAACTTGCAACCTAAGCAATCCTGACCTGGGACGCCTTGATACAGAATGGTTGGAGGCATAGGAAAATGAAAGCACTCCAAGCCCTGAAGTTCATAATAGTAAAATAACTCATAAGCAAAGTTGTATAACCTCAGGTTTGATCACTTTTGGTTTAAAATATTTCCAAAGTTCTGCCCCTAATTTCTCAATACCTGATTTACTATTCATTACTTTGAGAAGCTACTGATCTCACAGAAAACAGCAGAAGAGCTGAACACAGCAGATGGGGTAAACGAGACAATATGCCTTTCCTGTTGTGCAGAAAGCTTTCACGTGGATATGAGGAGTTCACATTTTCATGCCATTTTTATCTAAATTTTATACGGTAAGATCGATCTCATTGCATCCTAGAATGAAAAAAACCCTTTGCTTTTCCATGACCTTCAAGGGGAAGAAGCCCTTGAGCCGAGCCCGCCAGGCCGGGCCGGTTTGCAGGCGGAGGCTGGTGCCCGAGGAGGGTTTGCTGTCTGGTGACTGCCGCTTGAAATGGCTCTTCTTCTGCGGCCGGCTGTACGCTCTTGGGCAAGTGTGACCTCAGTTTTCCATGCTGCTCAGTGACGATAATTATTCATACTTACCTTGGGGGCAGGGGGGAGGTGAGCTTAATTAATACTTGGAGAGGCCTTTGAGATGCTTGGATGAAAGACAATGTTGACGGACAAAATATTTCCACCGTGACTGTCAGATTGGTATCCCCTGCACTTCCTCAGCGAGGGAAGGGTTAGGTAGCCGGCCAAAGGAACCTGCCAGTCCCAGCAGCACAGGGCACCTGGGGTGAGCGTGCTGGGCTGCAGAGCCCGTCCCCGGAAAGGGGAACTCCTTCCACGCTCACACCTCAGCGTTACAAGATGATGTCGTTGCATCACGCTCACACGCCTGCCTCTTCCGTCTGGCTGTGTCGCAATGGTTTCCTTTTCCTCAGCGCGTTTCCCACCTCCCCTGCCCGCCTGCACCGCACCCAGCTGCAGTGTCTGCACCGCGGCCGGTGGGGACCGCATGGCCTGCGGCTGGGAGGCCGTCCCCTTGGGAAGCGCTTTTCGTCAGAGGACGGGACGTTTCCTGTATGAACACTAGATATTATTGCACTGGAGCGACCTGCAGGTGAGGGAGGTCTTCAGCTAACGCGGCGCTGCTGGGCTCGCTGACAGGAAACCAGCTGTGTTTCCTGGGCAGGTCCGGAGCACCATACTTCGTACTTTGTGGGGGGGAAGACACAACGGAGCAAACCCTGTTCATCATATGCATTGCGGCCTCCTTGTATCAATGTAAGGGAAGTCCTCCCCATGCTTGGGGACCCCATCCTCAGACACTCGCACTGGAAATCAGAACTGACAGCTTTAGCTAAGGGAAACTCATGACTGAGTTTCCCTTAGCTAAAGCTGTCATGAGCTAAGGGTTTACTCTCAAAACTGTCATAAGCAAAAGGCCACAGCACCCTTGCACCCTTTACCCTCCTCCAGATCACAGCAGCCAGGGGCACCCAGCTTGCTGGGGTTACAACAGCCCACAGAGAGCGCGCTGTCCAACTTAGGAGTAAAACCTTGCGCCTCGGGTTTTCACAGTGCTGAGCTCATACTAGTTCATCTTGACATGGGTCTGCACAGGGGAAAAGTTGTTAAAACCTGAGGGGTGGCTTCTGAGGCAGGAGCTGCTGTCCTTGCCAGCAGAAGGGGTGAGAGGAGCGTCCTGGGGCACATCGCTGCATTGGGCGCCCATCCCTACGTGCCAGCAGCCTGGCTGTCTGGCGACAGGGACGCTGCCTGTGTGAGGAGGGTGGCAGTGAACGTGTTTCCACTGGCTGTAATATTTGTTTACCTTCTGAGCGTGTGTTTTTTCAGCCGGACGGGGAGATCTGGTTTGCCAACTTCCTCTCTCAGCTCTCTGACTGTGCGCTGTGTGCGCGTGTCCGGCACGGCCGGCCTGCCTACCCCTCACTTTGCAGCAATCCCATCGCAGAGCCGATCGCCAGGTTTTGCTGTGCTGGTTTTTGCTGTGGCAGAGCACAGGGATCTGCTCGGCAGCCCCAGCCCTCACACCCTGCTTCGCTGCACAGAACTCGCTCTCCAAGCCCAGCAGCGCCGCACCTCCAAGTGGGACACGTCGTGGTATTTCTGGTCCCCAAAACTGTCCAGCAGCGAGGCAGAAAAGGGCAAACCTGGTTCTCAGAGGTCTGCTTGTTTTCTGTCCAGCCTTTGCTCAGGAGAAATCCCCACCAAAATCAATAGCTCTTTTCCCCGGGTAGGAAATACTGAAATCTGACTCATGGGACTTTATGCCACACTTTGTATGCCCAGGTTTGCCAAAGGGCAGCATCTCGTGCCCCAGCTAGCTGCCCTTTGAAGTAGCCTGGGGAAGGAGCTTGAGGGTTTCTTAGAACATTAAAAGTAGTAGTGAAAGTCACAGGGCTTTTTTCCTTTATACAATCGAAGCCGAATTTGAGCAATAACCCTCCTGATTTCTCTGGGGGAGGAGATGTGACGTCTTGAGGTAAACCACACATCCCGTAACTACCACTGTGTCGTTTGTACGAGCTGCCTCTCCACAGAAGTGGCAGAACTGCTTTTCAGCAAAAGTCACCAAGTTTTCAGAGGGGAACGATTCCAGTCAGAGAAAGACCAGGCAGCAGAAAGGAAGAAAACTCAACCACAATAAAGCAGCCATTGAACCTGAAAGGAAAAAGACGTCAGCAGCCCAGGCAGGGGCTCTCCTTTTCCTGGTATCTTGCGAACCATAATTATGTGGAAAGAAGCCGTGGGTGGGACTGTTACTTACACGCTGAACTTCGTAACCCAGCACCATGACGTTGGGAGGGAAGAGCCTGCTCCTCTCCGGGACTTTGACCTGGAAACTCGGGATGTACCTTGGAGGTTGTCATGGGGTGGGCTGAGCCTCGGAGGAGCTCCTGGGATGTCCCAGCCCACCGGTGCTTCATCCTTGGTGTTCCCCAGATGGTTGGAGTTGGGGCAGTGATGAGGCTCAGGTGGTGCAGAGCAAGGAGCCTCCTCTGGAGCAGGGATGTCCTCCTGGGGATGGGCACAGCAGGGAGATGAAGGCCTTCAGGTGCCATGGGGGAGGAAATTTAGGAGGAAATGGTCAGGGAGAGCAGAGGAAAGGTCTAGGTGCTGTGGGAGCTGAGCTCCACCACAGCCACTTTGCTGAGAGAGACTTAAATGGGACCAAAAACCCAGGGAAAGGATAACGTGTAGTTCCCAACAGGAGAGATGGGCTTGTGGTTCAAAACTGCTCAGGGACCTGTGGAGGAGAGCCAAAGGGAAAGCTGGTACCATGAGCTGCAGGTAAAGGCTGGGGCAGCCTTGCTGTAGGGTCCACACCTGGTGGATCTTGGGGTGAGCAGTATGGACCTGGTTAAAACACCAAACCCCTCTGAGGTGCAAGACCTGGCCCCTCAGGAGGGACGGGAAGGAGAGGATGGGGCCAGCAGAAGGGAAATGGAGGCCATGAGCTCCCTGAGGGGAGGCAGGACATGGACATGGTGGCACTCCAGACCTCCCGGGTGAAACCATCGCCGTGAGGTGGCTGACCAGAGCCCAGGACAGGGACAGGCCTTCAGAGAGCTTCTCAACCCCTTGCCAGGTCATGCTCCACCCCTCATCTGTTTAAATAAACATTAGCAGAAGAGCGAGGTGGCCAAGGAATGACTATAGGCAAGGTCTGAGGTGTACATCTGGTCTCTCTCCAAGTCTGTGACTGAAATAGAAGTCTAAATATATCTGCAGTTGAGGACTGAGGTGTGCTGTCCAAGTTAAATAAGGATATACAGCCCGGGAATGGCGTGGAGAGCACTGGGTTGGGTCTCATGTTTGCTGGCAGGCCTGTGCTGAGGAAGCACCTATTGCTGTTGGCTGTGCTATAGGTTGCTTTTAGGATCTGTCAGGGTGGCGTTTTCCTACTCCTCTCTTCAGCTCTGTGAGTGCTGGCCCCTCACCGCCCTTCTGACCACCATTCTTTAAGCGAGCTGGGGGAAAAAAATAGAGGTGTTCACTCATCTTGTGGATACAATTCCAGTTCTTCTCAGCACCTTCCTGGTGGGGTAGGGTGGGGACTGTCATTTGCCTGGGCCTAACGGCGAGGATAAATGTCATTTTGGCATCCTGGCAATCGGAGGCAAAATCCACGCTCCACAGCAGGTTCACCAACACCCTTCCTGAGTGGTGGGACCTTTACTCAGGTGCTGGGGGGCTTCAAAAGCTCACCCACGTCCCATTCCCTGCCCTTCACTCCCTGCCAGCACCCCCCAGCCTGGCTGCACCCCCTCCTCGAGCCGCAGCCACCCAGCCCCTTGTGGTGGGGCAGCCCACACGGCTGCCAAACGTGCCGATGGTCCCCCGGTGTGTTAATGTGCATGTCAGTAGGCTCCCCGAGAGCACGGATGCTTAGGTGGCTGAACCTACTCGTGTTGTTTGAAGGGTTCTGGCAAACATTCAAGAACAAGAGCTAAGACAGCCAGTTCTCATTTGTGGGCACGTCCCTACATTTCAATGTGGCAAACCTTGTGATTTAGCAAGTGAGAGCCTTCTGCCCCAGGGCTGTTAAAAGCTTTTTTTTTTTTTTTTTTTTTTTTTTTTTTTTTTTCTTTTAAAAAAAAAGAAAAAAAACCTGTCAAGACTTCCAAGAAAATGAGAAAAACACGAGCATAGACGGGCTGCAGGACTCGGACCAGATTTCTGAATATGCCTACACGTGGGGAAAGCTGCAGGCTGAAAGCTCAGTCCTTTGAAAGCTGCTGGGGGCTTTTCACTGTGGGGTTTTTTGTTGTTGGTGGTGGTGGTGGTGGTTTTTTGTTTGTTTGTTTTTGGACATGCTTGTACTTATGGAAAAAGGAGGAAAAATTGCCAGAGGCTTTTGCTGCCATCGTGAATAATGTTTTGTTCTGAACCCGTTTCATGGTTTTCTCCCCAGAGTGAGCACTGTCTGAAGTGGAACACGTTGGCTGACAGGACACCACTCACCAGTGGAAAAGGACAAATTTAGTCAACCTGTTCTTAATACCTCCCGTGCCCACCCCGCCCCAGCATGGGGGTCGCAGCAGGTCCCCACGGGCTCACAAGTCTGCACATATGTGTGGGTCACGAGCCCACAGGTGAAGTGCATGAGCCCACTTGTGTCATGAGTGGTGGCGTCCTTGTGTGGAAGGAGAGCGACCTGCCACCTCTTTGGGGTGCCGTGGCTGGCCATCCCCAGGAGAGCCTGGTGGCACTCAGCCTGGTGGCCTGTGCCCTTCCTGCAGCTGCCAGGTCCTCCTGCTCCCTCCTCTTGTCCCCAGCATCGTGGCTGTCTCTTGTCCCAACCTGAACCTGTGTCAGTGACAGAGTAAGTGGGGGCGCTTCTGTGGGGCTGGGCTATGTATTTATGGGTTCCTGGCTATTTATTTCTGTGCAGTCGGTGGCAGGGGCCACCTCTCCTGCTTGGACCTCTTTGCTCTTGCAGGTTTAGAGGCTGTCCCTGAATACCTGTTGGTGTGTGTCAAACCAGGCACCTTAAGTGAGAAGCCATTAAAAAAATAAATAAATAAATAAATAAAAATAAAAACAATAAACCAAAAACGGATAGTCCCACTTAATCCATACACAATAATGTCAGCAGCAGAGATCTGTGGCACGCCACTCGGTTGCCGAGCCGATACCCAGAAGGCCACTGAGCAATCTTCCTCTTTGTTTTACAAATAGGTATAGCCTTTTGAAGCAGGATCAGTTGTAACATATTTATTGCGAGAATGAAAGACAAAAAACACGAGTCTTTGCCAAGAGCAAGTGAAATGGGCATGCTTTTCAAATAGCTACCACAGGACTGATTACCTTTCCAAGTAATTAAACATTGTGAAAGGTTATTAACGTGTTGATAATAGACAGCTTTGCAAACTGCCAGCACAGCACGCTCTAGCAGACGGCGGCACGGCAGAGAGCAGGAGCCCTCGCTCCTGGGGGGCTTGGCGGAGCCCCAGCGCCCCAAGGGCTGCGTGTGCCCGACGGGGCCGGCCTGGACCCGGCCAGCCCAGGAGCGTGGGGTCCCCAAATCCCCAGTCTGAGCGATGGCAGAGGAGCTGGTGAGACGGTGGGCGGCCTCCCCCCGGCGCTTCCCTGGGGCAAGGCAGCAGGTGTCTGCCAAAACCCAGGGCCTGCCGGTGCAGGTTACCGCGTATTATTTCTCTTCAGACCGACTTGCATCCACAAACACCGTCTCTTGCTGTGAATCCTCTGGTATTTTAATGCGTGTTATTAAACCCGTGTGGGAAGCGGGCTGGCTGAGCTGCGGGGTGGGTTTGCTGCAGCCAAGCAGCCGGGGATGCAGGCAGGGATGCAGGCGGGATGCAGGAAGGATTTAGACAGGATTTAGGCAGGGTGCAGGCGGGATTTAGGCAGGATTTAGGCAGGGATGCAGGCAGCACGGAGCCTGTGCCTCCAGACAGTTCTGTTGCCACTTGGCCAAGGAGGAGCCAAACGGGAAACCTGCTGTGGAAAAGGAAGAGACAACAAAGAACACTTTTTTCTGGAACAGCTCCTAGGCAGAGGGAAGGCAGGTGGGTAAACAGCATGCACCCGCTGGACAGGAACTGCCCGTGTCTGGAGCAGCCACCTCCTGGTCATCCCCTCAGACCACAGACAGACAGCGCTGCTCTCTTCCTGTTCCAAACACAGCAGCAAGGGAGAGAAGGCGGAGGACAGAGAAGTGCAGGCCGTGGTGCAAAGATGAAATAACATCCTGGCGAGAGCATCCTCATCCTCATAGCCCTCCCAAAGCTTGCCCAGCAGTGGAAGCGCTCGGGATGTTTTGCTGCTGTCCGTGTTTGTGTTGGTGTAATACTCTGCATCGCTTTAAAGGAACTTTAACTGCTTTTGCATGTAGATTAGGGGTAACCTGCGCTTCTAGGTCACCCTGCTGCCTTCAAAAATGCCTTTCTGTACTCACGGTGAGCAAACCAGGAGTTTATTATGGGAGGTGTTTAGACCGGGGCATTTGAGAAATAATACATAATAACAGTCTCCACCTCATGTCCCAGAGAATGTGGCTGGCATCACTGCCACTTAAGTGTCATCAGGGTAAATGCAGCACCGAACAAATGGGGCTGGCTCACGTGTGTCTGCTGCGACACTCCTGGGCTTCCCCTGGGCTTGGGCAAGGAGCATCGCTCTGCCTTACGCACAGCTCGCTCGCTGTAAGCGTAAAGGACGAGGAGCAAGATGTTCAAAACGTGCTCCCGTGAAGCAAACAGCCGTGTTCGTGGATTCAGGCAGCGCCTCTGTGGTGTGAGCTGTCTGGGGCAGCTGGCAGGGTGGTGGCACCAGGACATCCACCTGGGGCATGGGGCATCCACCAGCTCCTGGCACCATGGCCGCTCCTGCACACGCTGCACCACTTCGCCTCCCTCCACGGCTGCCAGCAGCACAAGGACCTCCGCAGAAAGAGGCAGAAAGGACAGCTCACGGGGTCAGCCAACACATTAATTTTACCTTTGTGTTCAGCCACCTCTTCTGCTCGCTTCCCGAGCGAGCTGTGCCGAAACCCTGCCGCCGCTGTGAGGCACGGCCGGGGCGATGCGCTAATCGATATTGCTTGCTCGAGAAAGTAAGTCTCACTTCTCAGCCACACATTCCCCTGAGTGCTCGTGTCAACCTCGCTCACATCAGCTGGAGGGAGGCTTACCCGCAGAAAGGTCACGCCGCCCGAGCTGGAGCTGATCCTCTGTGTGCCTCTGGTCCTTTGAGCCCTGGGAGCGCTGCCTGGGCTGGGCTCTGCTGCTCCCGAGGCAGGGCTTGATCATTTCCACCGCTCCCGTGGGACCGGGGTAGCGACTGTGAGAGGCCGGACCAGGGCAAGGCAGGGCAAAAAGCACGGGTACTGAGATAAGGCAGCCGGGGGGTGGCCAGAGCTCGGCCAGTGGGGTCCCCGCTCCTGTCCTTCCCATCCTGCACACGCCGGGGCTACGAGGGAGTGTGCTCGTCCCTAGGCTGGCGTCTCTCAAAGCTATTTTCTGCTTCGCCAGGCCAGCAAAACGCCTGGAGCTGTGCGTTGTGGCCGCTCTTACTAATCCCCTGGTCCCAATCCACTTCTTGCACCTGCTCCTCGGTGGGCTGGGAGGACCTTTGCTCTGGAGCACTCCGCGAGGGCTGAGGCTGCTTCTGCTTCGCAGCGGCGCTCGGCTGTGCCTGGGGTCACCTCGAGGAGTGCCCACGCTGCTCGAGGGACAGCGGGAGGGGTCCTTCCAGGCCACCTGGGCCATAAAGGGCCCCCAGGCACAGCAGGACCGCCGGCCGCATGGCTGGGAGCAGCGCCACTCGGCGAGAGGTGCATGCCCGGCGGTGCCCAGAGCCGCTTTGGAGCAGAAAGCCTCCGCTCTCGCTGGGATATGCTGGAGTACTTAATAAATAACTGTAATTAAGCATAAGGCGGTAGCTTGAGAGCTCGTTCCCAGAAGTTAACATCAAAACACTTGCTCCTAGCACTTGGGGAAACGGGACGAGGGCAAACTTCTCGCGCGGACGAAAGCGCAGCTGTCAGGAAGCGCTGAAGAGCCCTGGAAACACGTACACTGGCCCTTCAGGAGGAGAAAGGTCTTGGGAAGTATCATGGCCGCTTACACAATTACAGTGCTTTTAACAAAGGCCAGGCCAGGGGGGGACACGAGCTTCCCTTCCAGCCTCATGTCTGCTCCTGCCCCTCGGGCAGGCGGCGGGGGGTGGCCGACGGTGACCCCCTAACGCCAGGCTCGGAGGCACCCTTGTCCTCTGCTCCTGGAAAAACACCGCGGAGAGCGTTCCCAGGTCCGGGTCTCAGCCTCCTAATTGCCGCTGAAATCCGAGGAGCCAGAGCCTCATTTGCCTCGCAACCATCCTCGCCCGCCCTGGCACCTGGGCTGGTCTCGATTCGTCTACGGCTCAGGCAAGAACGGACGAGGCCGGCGTGCGTGTTGCCTCTTGTTGTGGGAGCGGGGCGCATTGTGCAACGCCGCCGGGGCTGCGCGGGGTCGGACACGCGCGTGTCGGGGCGCTGGAGCCCTGGGAGGGCGTTATGGGGGGCGAGGACACGGAGGGGGGCTCCATGGTGCTGCCTGGGGGCACTTGGCCCTGTGCGCCTGGCCTGGGGCTTGGGCTCAGCCTCACCTTCCCAGCCCTGGTCTGCAAATGCCCCCCAAATATCCCAAATGTCCCCAAATGCCCCTAAATGTCCCAAATGCCTCCAAATGTCCCAAGTACCCTGAAGTGCCTCCAAATGCCCCCCAAATGCCCC
>CM021767.1:28788773-29041375 GCA_011076525.1 Nettapus auritus
CTCTCTTCCTTTTCTTTCCCCTCTTTCCTTCCCTCTTTCTCCCCCTTCTTTTCCCCTTTTTTCCTTTTTTTTCCCCTTTCCCCTTTTTTCCCCCATTTTTCCCCTCCCACCCCAAAAAAGCCTTTTCCAGCCCCGTTCCCGTAAGGGGCACACTCACTCCCTCACACACACTCGCACCCGGGCACACCAAACCCCTCGGCGGCCGCGGCCAAGGGGCGGGGAGAACGGCGGAGGGAGCGGCGGCTGGCGGTGCGGGAAGGCGGGGACGCGGCTCCCCCCGGCCCGACCTCGGACCATGTACCAGGACTACCCCGGCAACTTCGACACCTCCTCCAGAGGCAGCAGCGGCTCCCCGGGACACCCCGAGACCTACTCCGGCGGCGCAGCCCAGCAGGTAGGGCCGGGAGCGGGGGGCTTCGGGGCTGGGGGCCGGGAGCGGGGACCCCGACGGGAGGTGCGGGGCCGCCTCTCGCCCTCGCCGCCCCAAATCCCGGCCGGGGAGCTGCGCCTCTCCCTAACCGGTGTCTCCCCCCCTTTCCCTTCCCAGCCGCTTTTTTGGCTTTTCCGCCGAGAACGCCCCAAAAGCGCCTCGCCCTCCGTGCCCCGGCCCCGCTGTGCCGGGCGTTACACAAGCGGGCCGGTTATACAAAGCGGCTCATTTCATAACTTGTTTACACCAGCCGGTCGCTCCCCGCTCTTTTTTTCGGGGCTTTTTTTTTTTTCGGGGAGTTGCCCTCCCCCCCGCCCCCCCAGTTTCCCCCAGTGGCAGCCAGCGCTGCCCGCCCCGGCACCCACGAGCCATAGGATCGTCCGAAAAAGAATTTAAAAAAAAGGGGGGGGAAAAAAGGAAAAAAAAAAAAGTCCGGTGCTAAACTTTGCCAGCCGTACCAGCCCGTGACATTCCTCGCACGGAAGAAGTTTCCCCCGCCGCGGCTCCCAGCGCATCTCGTGGGTGCCCTCTGCGGGCTGCGCCGGGCACGGAGGGAGGCTCCCGGGGACCGCTGCCGGGCGAGGGAGAAGCCGAAGAAGCTGGAAACCCTCGGCTCTCCCTGCCCTCTCCCCGCTCAGCACAGGCACCGGAGCCCGGCACTGGCTGCAGGAGGCTGGCGGCACCCAGCCCGGAGCTGGCTGGGGGGCTGATGCCTGTTTGTTGGGTTTTTTAACTTATTTTTTTCTTTTCCCTCTTATTTTCTGGTGGTGCGCGTCCTCTCCAGGCAGCTCGCGTGCGGGCGCCGGAGCCCCGTTCCTATCGTTTCCTATCAGCGCGGGACGCCGGCTCAGCGATGTTTTCTTTAAGAGTCTGGGCAGTTTCTCAAGGCCCCCGTCTTTCCCTTGATCCCTGCAGATGTTGTAGATTAGGATCAAATGCGAGCCTTGCCTTTACCCGAGGAGCGGGGCTGCTCTGCTGATCCCGGGCTAGGGGGATCTGCAGGGCTTTATCCCCACAGAAAATATGCGTTGTAGAAATTTTTTCTTGTCTTTTTTTTTTTTTTTTTTCCTCCCAAAGCAAGGAGAGATGCATCAGTCACATGCTTGAGTGGAAACTGTGACTCTGAGCCAGAACTTTGATGCTTTTTAATTATTTTTCCCATACAATGCGGCAGCGCTGGAACATTTTTCTTTCAAGTTGCGTGTCACGCTGTATTCCTAATCGCCGACTTGCCATGTGCTAAACATAGACTTTAACAGGAATAATTTGTGTACTTTTTCAGACTGGCCAACTTTCCCCTGAAATACCCCCGTGCGGCGTCTGGTTCTCCTTCCAGGAGGCGTCCAACGCGGGCGAGCTGTCGGGGGGGCTTTTATTTGTTACGGGATATGTCCCATGTGCTCTGGATTCCCAAATCAAGTGTTTGTTAAAGTTCCTCTAGGTGGATTTTTCTGGTATTTTTGGGGTGTTTTTTTTTTTTTTTTTTCTTCCCTTGGCCGCTTCCAAGCTGGGACGTGCCCCTGCAGCCTGGCCCTGCCCTGCCTCGCTGGAGCCTCCTCGGGGCCGGCTCCTCTCCAGCCCCGCGTCCCGGGGCAGAGCCAGGGCTGAGCTCAGGCTCTTGTATCAGCCTTATCAACAGGACTCCTCCTCGGTCCTCGTCCAGCTGCTGCTTTTTTAAGGATTCCTTCTTCTGTCTGTGTGCTGCATCTGTCCCGTGGCGCTGCCGGCCTCCTGCCGACACGGAGCTTGGAGCTGTGCCTCCAGCAGCCTCTCCTGGGCCAGAGCAGGAAAGCTGAGGGCAGCAGCCTTTTGGGGTGGCGGAGCTGGTGGTGGTGTGGTGTCCTGGTGGGGAAGGTGAGGTGTGCGGGGAAAGCCTGGCCGGTCAGGAAGCGGTGCGGGGAAAATCCAGCCGTGGCCCAAAGTGCCCGCATCTGAAGACTTCGCCCGTCACAGCAGCGTGCCCCATAGTTATCTGGGAAAAATACTGCCTTTGGAGAGTTTGGGGGAATTCCGTAGGATATTCTGAGGAATTAGAAAGGAAGCTGGTGGCAGCGATGGGGCATGGCACAGACAGGGGCTGCATCCTGCCTGCTCTCAGCCCTGGGCCTGAGGAGGCCTGTGGAGCTGCCGAGGGATGCGGCTGGAGGGAGCAGCCCCTTTGCTGACCAGGAGACCCGGGTCAAATACAGGAGTGATTGCCTGTGGAGTAGTCACTTTATTAACAGCGTGGAGCCTGATGTTTGTGTCTTGTGTGCCTGACTTGGTGATGGGGCCGACTCGCCTCGCCCCCGTTGGGAATTCGTAGCAGGGTGCTGGAGGCCCCGGTAACGTGGCGCTGCCGTGAGGGTCTCCTCTGGAGCCGTGTCTGTGCCCAGCAAAGCACCGAGGCATCTGGGTGCATTGTGCAGCCAGACACAGCTTTCGGGTGTCACTGCCAAGAAGGCAGGGCTCTTTCTTCTCTGTTTTTTGGGTACAGGAGGGGTGATGGCGCAGGTAGGTTTAAAAAAAAAAAAAAAAAAAAGGCGGCTTGTGGAGCTGGAAGCAGAACTTGCGTCTCTCGACTTGAGCACCTGTGGTGTAACTAGCCGCGTGCTTCCTTCCTCCTGCGAGGTTCAGGTCCCTCTGTGAGGGTGTCGTGGCTGTGGAGGCCCTGAGGCTCCCTCTCCTGTGCCGTGGTGGCACCAGGCAGAGCAAAGCAGGGGCTTTTCACTAGGAAACTCCTCTGTGGTGTTAGCAGCTGGCAGTCCCGGGCCTCCGGAGCGAGCTGGGAGAGGCCGCGAGGATGGCGATTACGGACGTGTGGGGTGAGCAGAGGCTGTGCCAGAGTCCAGCTTTGGGTGAACCTCTGAGGTCCTGGTGGGGCTTGTGCCATGGTCATGGTGCCAGTGCCACCCTGCCTGCATTGCTTCCCCCCTCACACCTCACTGGATGCGCTCCTGCCTTCTCTTGTCCTTTCTTTCTAGATTTAGGGCTGTCCAAAGCTGTAAACTGGCACTTGTCTGTGTGCAGGCTGGATTTTCTCTTCTCCGGGCCTTGGCAGCTGGACTTGTGGCTAAGACTGGCCCCAGCGCTGTGGCTATCAGCGTGTGGAGTACTGTTTGCAGTAGCCTTGGTTGAACAAAGCGCTTGGGCAAGGTGCTTGACTGGGCACACCCTGAAAAGGAAATCTGTGTTGGAGTGCTGTCCCTTATCTGGGACGCTTACCTGGGCTGAGGTCAGGCTGATGCAAGGCCCCTCGCGTCCCTGGGAAGCTGGTTTGCTGACCCGAGAGCGTGCGTCTCTCACAGGATCAGGCAAGGCTTACACGCCGCTGGTCCTGCGAGCCCCATCCCTCGCACGGTGAGCGAGGCATGCCTGGCTGTAAAGCCTACTCTAACCATTGAAAGTCTCCTGAAGGGAGTTCTTGGTAGACAAAAGCATTCCTTCTCCCCTGCTTCCCCCTCCGGGGACAAGCAATTGTTTTCCTGGCAGTTCAGTGCCAGCACATTATCCAGATGGATTTACCTCTGTCTGAAACAAGGTGTACACATATTTTGGAGGCGATCATTACCTACTGCCTTGGTTTTACTGCTGCCTTGTTTTGTCTAGACAGTGCAGAGAGCTGCAGGGAACTTGTCCGATCTCAATCCTAAGACCTATTTTATAGGCTGCTATTAAAATACATATCCCTGCACGTAACCATCCTGGGGCCGGGTTTCTCGTGCCGTGTGTGCGGCGAGCACGGAGCCACTGGGTGAGCAGCAAGCTGCTGCCCTGGCCGTCCCGAGCCAGAATTTTGGGGGAATCCTTGGGTAGAAGGCTTGGCTCTCCGCTTGGTAACGGCATTTCAGAGCCCAAGTTTCTCTTCCTTTTCTTGGGACTGGCAGAGAAGTGTTTTTCTAGAAACTCCTTAATTCCCCTTTCTCCCCGCGCCGGAAGGAGCGGTGGGCCCGCACGGGAGGCGGCTTTGGGGATGCTGGGGAGGGCTGGGGGAGACGAGGATGGGGCTGGGCGAAGGCAAGGCCTGAGGGCTGCAGCAGGGGCAGCCTGGGGTGCTGCAGGGGCACCAGCAGCGGTGCCTTCGCTTCAGGCATTGTTCTGACCCTCACCAGTGCCACTCTTGAGGGCCTGGCTGGTTTCTGGGTACGTGCCATGTTCCGCTTTCTCTGACGGTTTCTTCTTTTCTCTCTCCCCTGCCTTTCCTCCTAGAAATTTCGAGTAGATATGCCAGGATCAGGCAGTGCTTTCATCCCCACGATCAACGCCATCACGACCAGCCAAGACCTGCAGTGGATGGTGCAGCCCACCGTCATCACCTCCATGTCCAGCCCCTACTCCCGCTCGCACCCCTACAGCCACCCGCTGCCCCCGCTGTCCTCGGTGGCCGGACACACGGCCCTTCAGCGGCCGGGCGTGATTAAAACCATCGGGACCACCGTGGGACGGAGACGAAGGGATGAGCAGGTGAGCACGATGAGGAGGATGACGCAGGATCCCCCGTGACGTGAAGATTCCCCTGCACCGGGGGAGTCCCCTGGTGCCCTCGCACAGCGTCTCGCAGCCCCATGGGGAGAGCCGAGGTCTGTCCCCTGCTCTGTACATGTGTTTCTCAGGGTGATGCACGGCGTGAGCTGGAGGGTGGCTTTCTTGCTGCTTCCTCAGCGTGCGGCACGACTTAACCAATCTCCATCAAAGGCTTCACACCGCGGGGCCGCGTTGCGGCTCGCTTTCAAAAGCAGGTGAAACTCTCAAGTCGAGCCTTGGGTTTCAGTTTGAGTGTCGCTGCCGCTCCAGGCAGAAGGAACCCCTGAGCTTTACATAGGTCACTTACAAAACTGATGCCCAAATTACATCAGATGGTGTTTTGTGTCAGAGCTGTGGCCACCTGCACTCCTCCAGTCCTGCTCTGGCTGCCAACCAGCATCGTGCAGGGCGGAGCAGCTCCCACAGAGCACTTCCAGTCTCACAGAAAGCCTTCTGGATGTCCAGGATCCAACTCCACGTTCCCACCACAAGCATGCAATCTCCTGACCTCTTTACAGCAGTGAGGCAGGGAGCCCACAGGCACTGCTGTCCCAGTGGCGTTCTCTCAGCTGGGTGTGATGGCTGGTCCCACTGCTGCCCGTGCCCTTTTAAAGAAACCGAGTGATTTATATCTCCCCAAATCATCCCCAAGCAGCAGTTATGTGGGTCACCACAGAGGAACGTAACAGGACGTGCCACGCACACTGTGCACGAACAAGCTGCTGTGTTAGGCCCGTTTCTAATGAGACGGCGGCCGTACTTCTAGGTTTTTAGGTCTGTTTTGATTCACAGCCTGATTCTGTTGCATGGAGGGCACAAAGAGGTCCCACTGAAGGCCTGCTTGTGCTGGGCAGGACAAGCCTGAGCCCCGCTGGGGCTGGGTGAGGTGCCGGCCTTCCCGCTTCCCCACAGAGCCGCTGTCCAACGCCGGGGAAGCTCTCACGAGAACTGGGGGAATAATTAGCAGCGGCTAATTTGTTTGACAAACGCCGCCTGTGTGCTCACAAATTGGCCGTGAAGAGATCACCATATTCTCGGGTCTATTTGTTGTTGGGAGTTATTTGCGGAAGGATGCCTGCCAAGCAATTCCTGGCCTGTGGCTTGTTTGCAAGCCGTTCATTGCGGGTCATTCACATCCAAGTCCTTTTGATTAGACACGTGCTACGGCAGGACCCGGGCGGTTCACCCTGACTCTTTGGCTCAGGTTTCCACTGCTGGTGCTCGTGAGCGCCGAGCCCGAGTGCCTTTTTGGAAAACCTTGTAGGAAAAGGGCCCGTCTTGATGAACGCTTCTGCCAGCGGCTGCACACACGGGGCTTGGACAAACGACAGCCAGCGGGGGCACCGGCAGTGCCAAGGCAAGCTGCTTTCAAACAAATCCAGCGCCACTTCCAGAATATTCCTTTTTACACCCATGCTGCTGTTAAGCACGACCAATTTAGCATCTTCAGCCCCACCTATGAGATTTTTAAACAGCATAGCCTCTGAGATAGATAACTTCAAAATGCCTGAAGGCCCCGGGAGGACTAATTTTGGTCCCGATGTATTTCAGTGAGATCAGTGTTTCTAAAGCACAAAAAGGCTCCTGAAAACTGTTTACAGAGGTCCCAAGTCAGCCCGGAGTTTGTGTCTATGCCTGATGTTTATCCCTGCAGATAGTGGTGCACAAATACACTCTAAACCCTGCACACCTACAGGGATTTGGGTGCACAGAGCTGTGCAGGGGTACCTGCTGGTGAAATCATTGCCACTGCGCATGGGGGCCTGGAAAAAAAAGCAGAACAGAGCGAGGGGAATGCCCAGGGGCTGAAGTAAACTCCCTGAAACTGCAAAGATCGAAATTAGGGAAATGAAGCAAACCAAAACAAACCAGATTGAGGTTAGAGTAAAACTAACACTGAAAAGACGGTAGAAAGGGTTGAAGATCTTCTTGCAGTTTTGACATCCCCGAAGATGCTAAAACTGAAAGCTGCTGTGAAAAAAAGTGTTTTCTACCCGTTCTCTGTTGACAAGTGCTCTGCTGGCCAGCCTGGGGAGGCTGAAGGGCCCGGCGTGGGGCCGGCCCCGGGCAGAGGAGGCCGTGCTGTGGGGCACGCTGCTGGGATTTATCAGACCTTGTCTCCAACCCCAGAAGCTAGGCCTGACCTCAGTAGGTCTTGTGGGCTCCTGCTCACTTCCTCTGGTGTCGCAAGAATGTAACTCGATGGGTTTCTATGGAATTGCTCCCGATTTACATCAGAGAGGATGTCAGCTGGCCTCAGGAAGCCCTTGGTATCACTGGAGCCTTGCCTGCTGATGCGAGAAACGCAGCCTGTTATCTCGCTGAGTGCTCCAAAATCTGAGGTCAGATTTTGGGGTGGTATAAACAATTGTTGCCTCACAGACTTCTTGAGAGCTCTGCTGATCTCTTTCTCTCCCCCCACCCCATCCCCGACCTTCAAGCTAACAAGTATTTTTGTGTGGGAAGCAGCAGATATTTTCTTTCAAGAAAGAGGCACTTACAACATCACGCTCTGGTTTTGCTTAATGTACCACCCAAGTTGTGAAACAATCAGAGCATCTTTTATCTGTTTGGCCTTGGTGCAGATTCACTGTCCTCTTACACAATCTTCCCCCTGCTCCCCGCTCTGCCTTCTCCTCACCCTTCTGCTGAGACCCGGTGCTCGCAGAGATACCGTGCGCTTTCATCTTCTGCTGACATCAGTGAAGAGGGGGAGTGCTGAGCATCCTGCTGGATCAGGCCTTTTTTCTGTGCGTTGCGGTTAAATCCTCACAAACTTCAAGGAATGCCTTGCTCAGATCTGATTGTGGGTTTTCTTGGCACTTGCCCACAGCTGTCGCCCGAGGAAGAAGAGAAGCGAAGGATCCGGAGAGAGAGGAACAAGCTGGCAGCTGCTAAGTGTCGTAACAGGCGTCGAGAGCTAACAGAGAAACTCCAGGCGGTACGTGCTCTGCATGCATTTCTCCCTCCTTGTCGCTCACCCTTCGGACCAGCTCGCAGGGCATCGCTCTCCCTCTTGTAGCCTGTTTGGGAAAGATGCTGCAAAACACACGCTGCCTTCCCCTTCCAAGGCTGCCCAGTGACATTGCTCCTATACGTCAGTGGTGGTGAGGGCTCAGCAGCCTAAATTCCTACTGCTGAGTGCCCAAAGCATCTCAGGAGCTCTCTTCCTGTCTAGCCTGCTGTCTAGCACGCATCTTCCTACCTCTATGTGTGAAAATAAAGATGCTGCGTGCCTCAGATGACAGCCTTGACAAAAGCACGCAAGACTTGAGGATCATCTGAAAGCAGAGGAAAATGAGGCAATGTTATGTGTACCTCTCAAAGCCATGAAATTTGGGCTAACCTGTCTCTGGTGGGGTAACTGATCTTCTTCCCAAAGGCAGCTCTGCAGAGACATATGGCTTGGTGCCATAGGGGAATAACTTATTAAGCTAGAGAAGGTGGGGATGAGTGCAAGAACTGTGGTGTGGGTAACTGACTGTAGAGGAGGCAAGGATGGGTTGTGTTGAAAGAGTCTGTAGGGAAGACTCCAGTACTCCTCTGAGAAGCAGCCTGGGGTTGGTTGTGTTTGATGATGGTGTTAAGATTCACAGGAGTGAAAGCGCACCACTGAACTGTGCTGCTGACTCAAATTTGGGAGGTATTCTCTGTGTAGAGGAGGCAGGACAGCATGTAGTAAGAATTTAAGGATTCTCATGACTAAACTAATACGAGTGAGAGGAGTACGAACTGGGAGGTCATATCCTGAAGGAGTGAGGGTGAGTACTTCTGTGAGCTCCTCACACAGGAAGATACTAATTGCTCACAGATTGACTGTGAGCCACCAGTGTGATGTGAGCGTGGGAAAGGTAAATGGAATAATCCTAGGATGCATCGAGGGATGATGATGCAGTGGAAACAAAAGTGTTAGTCCTTTGTACAAGGTGCAGGCAAGTCCTCATCAGGAGTATGAGCTACAGAAAGAAGAATGGAAACAGTTTAGAGACTGCTGTATTCTACCTCTGTCTAGGAAATGAGAAGAACATGACCTAACTCTAACAAAATATGACGAGAGGGGATCTGAGTCCTCTCTGCTAAAGTGTCTGCCTGGCAGACAGCAAGGGCAAAGTGTTACTTAAGCCACAGAACAAGACAGAGTTGTAGAGGCTGGCTGTGAGAAAACAAGGGCAGGCTCTTGAGAAGACCTTTTATAACCCTTCGATCGGTGAAGTTTGGGAATAGCCTCCTGGTAGACGAAGGAAACACAGAATACTTGGCTAGCAATGACCTGGTGCTTGCTTGGTTCATGACGAGGCTGGGGCGTATCTGCCCATGCCAGCTGGGACCTGGACTTGGTGGCCGTGTTCTAGGTGAGGAACGGTGCCAGAGCCTCTGATACTTACTTATTTCCCCTTTTGTCTGCAGGAAACTGAGGTGCTGGAGGAGGAGAAGTCAGTGCTGCAAAAAGAGATCGCTGAGCTCCAGAAGGAGAAGGAGAAACTGGAGTTCATGCTGGTGGCTCACAGCCCTGTGTGCAAAATCAGCCCTGAGGAGCGCCGGAGCCCACCATCCAGCAGCCTCCAGAGCGTTCGGACTGGAGCGAGCGGAGCGGTGGTGGTGAAGCAGGAGCCTGTGGAGGAAGAGATCCCGTCTTCCTCTTTGGTCCTTGACAAAGCCCAGAGGTCTGTCATTAAGCCCATCAGCATTGCTGGAGGTTTTTATGGGGAGGAGGCACTCAACACTCCCATCGTGGTGACCTCAACACCAGCCATCACTCCTGGCTCTTCCAACTTGGTGTTCACCTACCCCAACGTCTTGGATCAGGAGTCTCCTCTCTCCCCGTCTGAGTCCTGCTCCAAAGCTCACCGGAGGAGCAGCAGCAGCGGTGACCAGTCCTCGGATTCCTTGAACTCTCCCACCTTGCTGGCATTGTAATCCCCCCGTGGCCCCCCATTGCCAGTGTGTTACACCCCCCGCCCAGCTCCATGGGGGGAGCCCCTCTCCATGGGATTAGAGACAGGCACAGGATCGTTCAAGCACAAGGGCAGCAAGAACAAGGATGGGGAAGTGCTGCAGCTCCAGGAAGGAGAGTGAGGACCAACGTCAGCTCCCTGGAGGCAGGAAACGGCAAGGGTGGGACTGACGCACTGGGACTGCTTGGAGAGGGCGACGTCCCCTCTGTAGGGACTGCCTATGGAAACCTCTTCTCAGCCGTAATGGACTTGGGGAACACTCCTGGCCAGGACGGAAGGCGAGCTGCAGACAGTTGCTAGTCGTCCCTTTCCTTTGTGAATTGATCTGATCGGTTATGCTCTGTGCTTAGATCATTCTGGTTAGTTGACCTTACAAGTTCTTCTTTCCCTCTCTCTCTCTGCTTATCATTTCCAATGTTGTCGATCCCATGACATTTCATCCAGTTGCTTTGAAGTCTAAAGGCTTGTTAGGATCTTTCCTCTTGGGGACAGGCTGTGGGAAACTTTGTCCGGGTGGGAGGGGGATGGCCAGGAGCTGGTGGGGGGACCAAGAGGAGTCCAAGGGCTCAGCGGCAAGGGCAGAGCTCATAACTGCCCTGTGGCACAGACACAGTGAACAGAGAGAGCAGGAGGCTCATGTGGAAGCCTTTTTTTCCTTAAAAAGTCCCCTTGGGCTCCTCAAAAAACAAGTTAGCATCTCAGGGCCAAAGTAGCATCAGAAAAGCTGCTGGGTTGGCACTTACCAGTGTCTTTGTCAGGGTTTTAACCCCAACTTGGTAGATACCAAATCTGCTGCTGGACTCATTGTTTACTTTTCCTGGGCTGCCTGCTCTCTAGAGAGCACTGCATCTTTCTCCCCATCAGGGCTCCTGACTCAGATGCTGACCTCTTTCTGTTAGTAAAATCCTCCCCTCCCCTTGGCCATATTTGCAGACCATGCTACCAAAAAAGTGGCACCGTGTGCTATAAATCCAGGAGACTGGCAGCGGATAAGGAGGTGAAACCACCTGGTTGTGCCCTCGCTGAGTTTTTCCTTGTTGGGAAACAAGGCAGTGCAGATCCACACAGTTGGTACCGGCAGGTGGTGTTTGCTCAGAGCTCCCCAGTTTCTGAAGCTGGGGGAAGGCAGGGGTCCAGCCTCCAGCACGGCCTCGAGGAGCTCCTGACCAGGCAGCAGTGGCATAGGTGATCTGATGGCCTGCTCAAACGAAACCAGAGCTTCTGATAACATCTGGTGTGACTGACAAATTGACACTGGAGGAAAATCAATTACCATTATTTGCATCTCAGTCATTGGCCTCTTTTTGTGTTTTGCAATGTAATTGATCTGGTTTTGTTGGGGTTGACTGGCCTGAAGATCCGAAGCCCATCAGGGGGCTCTTCCTTCAGCTTTGGGTCCTTGTCTTCTCCAGCCACCTCTGGGCTTAGCGCTGATGTTTGCTACTGAGGGCAGTCCCGTGCGTAACCTATTCCTGCTCGGAGCCAAGCTCAGGCCCTGGCGATGTCAAGGCACTGATGAACCATGACCGTGTGCACACGAGGACTGCTCAGCTTGCCAGCTAAGCTGCTTACGGGACAGCTCTTTAGTCCAGTCTGTTGAAGCTGTGGTGGCAGCTGTTTATTCTGATGTGAGCTTTTCTTATTTTCTTTCCTTTTTTTTTTTTTTTTTTTTAATTGACTGAAACTTGGGTATTTCTTGATCAGGCTGGACCTGGAGAAATGCAATATGCAATGACAGGGCCAGTGCTGCGAGATGCTAAACTGCTGCAGTCCCTGCCAACTCCGCTGGGAATTAATAGGGCTCAGTCTTGCGGAGCCAGACCTTTGCTCAGCAGGGCTGGATTCCCTCAAACCCTGGCCAATGCCTATTCCTTGAGTCATTTCAAAGTGACACTACTTTGGCTGTAAAGGTAGACTTTTTTTTTT
This sequence comes from Nettapus auritus, assembly GCA_011076525.1. Classification (NCBI taxonomy): domain Eukaryota; kingdom Metazoa; phylum Chordata; class Aves; order Anseriformes; family Anatidae; genus Nettapus; species Nettapus auritus. The sequence goes on from CM021767.1 coordinate 28,800,588, forward strand.
TTTCCAATTATTACTAATTTTAAACCCTTTTTTTTTTTTTTTTTTTGCCAGAGCTGCCAGAAGTAGAAAGATATGAGTGATCTTTTTCCTTTGTAAAACTGATTCAGTAATTGAGGCTTTTCCTTCATTGCTTAAACATTTCCATCTTTATACCAGTGCTAGAGGTTTCAAATTGAGCTTAATAAGTAAAATTGATACAGGAGTCTGTTTGTCCTTACATGATAATCAAAACTTTTTATTTTTAATAAAGTAGACATTAAAATTTCAGTAGTTAGCACAGAGGATCCAGTTCTCATAGGGTTTTATGTAGATGATGTCACTTTAGGTGAAACCACTGTTTCTCTAATTGTCTCCGTTCTGCCAGGTGCTTGTTTGGGCCAGTCTGCTTTGAGAATCTGCTCAATAAAATGTCTCTACATGTCATTTCCACCCGTTGTGGGCAGAATGCAGCACTGACAAATGGTGAATCCTAAAGTGATACAGATGCTTTTGAGGCCAGCTGACCAGGATCGCTGGCAGGTCAGAAGTGTTCCTTCTAGGGGCTTTAGGAAGTCAGCTGCCTCCTCAGACCTAGGTAAGCCCAACTCCTAGGGGGACAATGAAAACATCTTCTAAAATACTGTTGATCCTTCGTAACCAATATCTTTTAATACATTGCTTGTCCCCTTTTTGCAGTTCAGGTATGTTGACCATCTTGTCGGCTGCATATCTGTCTGCTGGGCAAACAGGCACTATTAGAGATACGATGGCAAGTTTCTTGGAAAGGAAAAAGTTTATCTAGCTCTGACAAGTAGGCAGGTGGCATAATCCAATTGCAGTTCTGAAAAAATCCTTAGGTGTGGCCTTCTCTGCACGCAAACCCCATATCTGCCAGCCTCCAAACGCCGTCCCAGCAGAGATGTTTGTTTCCACATTTGGCCCAGTCCTCTGTGATAGCCCCAGCTTGGTCTCTACATGTTACTTTAGCTTTTTTTTTTTTTTCCTCCCCCAGATAGAAAGTTCTCATCCTAGACAGGAAGGTTTTAAATAAAGGGCCTTGCCACTCACCCATACCCTCTCCTCACCCCTATGGGAAAGGCACGCATCCCAAGGAAGGCTGTAATTCCTACCTTTGCTTCTGCTCACTGAATTGCTGCCAAAAGGAGCTGCAGCTGGCCCTTGCCCACTGCCTGTTGACTTATCATTGACCTTCTCAGAGGTAGGACAGGAGCATCTCCTTTCCTGTCCTGCGAGACTGATGGGAGCGATTTCAAACTGCCGAGAAAAGGGAATCACTTTGCTATCTGAAAGAGCCCTGAACACCGTGTGCCTGCCTGTTTTCTCCCTCAAGCCTCTTCGAGGATGTCTGTGTTAGGACCGCTGGTCTCCTGCCTTCTGTGTTTTGTGGATGAGCCTTAACTTTGTTTAGTTGTTGGCAGACAGGTACAGCTTGAAGTCTCCTGCTGTTTTGGTCTGGCTCTGCATACCTCTTTTCAGGTTTACTGGTGTGCTTTTGGGAATTGACTGTCTTCCCCAGCCCTGAAGCACTCTTTTCCTTGAGTACCTTACCTGACGATTCCTAAATGTACAGTGCCTCCACGTTCTTCTGCATGCTCTGGGGATGCGGGAGCTGTTATAACCAGCGTCTAACCAAAAGTTGTTGAAGTCAATAGCAAAAGGCCCAGGGAATTTCAGCTGGTGTTAGGCTGACCCCTTAATGACTGGCCCAGTGAAGCATCTAATAACACCTGAAGTTAATCAATGCCCAGCTGGGAGGAGCAGTAGCAGCCGCATTGAAGGAAACATTCAGCTTCTAGGGGATGTTTGCCATTCCAGTTTTGCCCTCGTTGTTCCTTCCCCCTCCCTGGTTGTGGCATTGCTTTCATCTATTCCTTTCTTGTAGGTGTGGAGACGGGGTAAGTCTCAAACTGCTTGTGGTGTGACGGGATTTGGGACCAACCTGCTGGGGACAGTAGCTCTCTGTTGTGTTTTTATAATTATTATTTAAATGATCTGTTTAGTTCATCTGAACCTTTAATTTTGCTGCTTACTGTATGTAGGATCCACCTGGCCTTCATCCTAAATGAAAAACAAAAACAAAAACAAACCTAAGACACCCCCCCTCCCTGGTATCTTATTATTTATTGGCAGGCAGCCATTTTGTGCCTGCTCCAGCAGATCTGCCCGCCATTAATTTAACATCCTCCCAACTCACATTCCTGGTGTTTGGTTGTTGCTTTTTCGCTTTTTGTTGTTGATTTTTTTTTTCCTCATTCTAAAACAGACTTCTGAAATGTAAGAAACCTTATTATTTTGACACTTACAAGTTCATTTTCATTAGGAAGGCCAAGTCCAACATTTTAAGAGGTGGGGGGAACAATCTACTTTTATTTCTTATTTATTTATCATGTTTACATCTTTTTTTTTTTTCTGTTCAAGACTTGGATATAATAAAGAAAGCATTAAAAGTACTCCCATCTTCTTTTTTTAGGATAATATTTTTATTCTGTTTCTTTAAATAAAAGATTCTGGGTTTTGTTGTCTGTATAAAATGTAAAAAGAGATATGTTTCTAAAGATGCATTATCATTCCTCTGTGAACAGTAGGTGGAGTTGAGGACAAATCTCAGAATACAAGATAATAATAAAATCCCATCCTGTTTTACTTAATTGTTCCCCTCCTATCCTGTATGATTAAAGGGTTATTCCACTTTCTTGTTTGTGGTTACTTGATATTAAAACCATATTAAAATGTGTAGAAAATAGGTATCCAATTGTTTTTGCTCAGTGAGAGGATAAAATGTTGTATATATCTTGATATACTGTGTAGTTCAAAGTAACATCAATAAGGGATAGTGCATCTTTATTAGAGCGATAAGTTACTAGTGTCACTAAAGTCTACTTTAAGATCCTCAGATATAGAAAGGGCCTGATTCTGATTCCACTTTCCTGTGGAAATTGAAAGCATCTGTAGCACTTCGCTGCTGCCAAGCGAGTGTCAGAGGTGGAATCAAGCCTCAGCGATTAGTATCTGACCATGAGGATAACTGAAGGTTTGGGGGCACCATTATCTTTTTTTCCTCAAAAGTTTTAGCTCATGGTTTTTCTTTTTTTGTCTGCAGTGAAATAGTTTCTGCCAAGGAGGTTCTTAAAGGTGACTGCTGAATTGGGACCCTTCTTTGCTCGTTGTGATCTTGGTATCGTTCTTGCAGTCCTGGAGAATCTCAGCTCTGAGGTGTTCTCTCTGGTGTTGTCTCTTCTCTGTTCTTGTTATTTTACTGTAATACAGGCCTACAGTATTTGCACTAAAACAAAAAGCTTGTTAGAGAAAGCTTGCTGCTATGAAAGAAAGAACATATTAAAATGGTTTTGCTTTTACAATTTTAACTGAGTAGCATTTTGTAGAATAAAATCAATTTAGATTGAAAAGAAAAATGACTTTTCTTTTTTCCTCTGCACTCCCTCCCCCATACTCCTTTCTTTCTTTCCCGTCCCTAGGTGGTGTGATGGTTTCCCCCTCCTCCCCTTCTCCTTTGGTGCTCAGTTGTAATGATTGGCTGTATTGTTGACTATGCTGCTGAGAGTTATGACACTTGTAAATCTTGTTTTAATGACATTGTGGACACTCTTTTGTATAGCAAGAGCTAACTGGAGTTCTTCTCTCTCTGTTAATTGAAGTCATTAAAAAGCTCCCTTTGCCATGAACAATTAAAAGCTTGCATGTTCCTTCAATATGAACAAATGGGTACAGCATTGCCAGGTGCCCGACTGTAGCACATTTCAGGGCTTCTTTCATTAGAGCAGCTGCAATCCAGACAGCTGTTAGTGGCAACAATGGTAAATGGGGCAGAGGCTAGCAGAACAGACCACCTGGGCTAAAAGGCAAATAATGCATTAATCCTTTCATCTTTGCTTCAAAAAGAAAGGGATAGAACTAGAAAATGCATGCTGAGGTGACCTTATTATTTTATTTTTTTTATCCTCTGCTTCATCCAGAAGGACTCAAAGCTTCTGCTCTGAAAGCTTGGGGTGGGGTGGACACCGCCGTTGCTTCACTGGCAGCGAGCAGGAAGTTAATATGCAATTGCCTGGCTCTCCTGGGAAAAGCTGCAGTCTCTGGAGTGGAAGGAACCCAGACACGCCAGGTTAGGAGTGGACGATGTCATATTCAAGTAATACAGTGGTGGGGAGGAGATGGTAGGTGACTCATGGTTAGACAAGCTGGCGTCAGGCCAAGCTGCTTGTTACTCATGGGTTTCCTTAACAGTAATGTCTACTTTGGCTTCCTGCTGGTCCCTGTCCTTGTCCTCTCTTTTTTTTTTAATTTTTTTCTTTTTTCTTTTTTTTTTTTTCTTCTAAAAAAAAAACCCTGTTGTTCTCACAGTGCCATAGGGGAAGGTGATGAGAGATGTCGGTGCAACTTATGTGGCTCGTGCTTGAAAATACTTGTGAAGTCATGGGGAATGCTGAAGGTATCAGTCACCAGAATGGGGAATACGTGCACACGCCTGTGTGAAGTGAGCTCAGCGGTCAGGAATCCATGTTGTAGGAAAGCTGACATGGAGTCGGCATGGGTCGGTGCAGGCTGTCGAGCTGGAGCCAGCTTTGGGGTGCCCCATGGGGCCGAGGATGATGCAGTGAGGGAGAGCCTTTGGGAGGCTTGTTCCAAATACACTTGTCCTGGTGGGGCTGAAGGAAAATAGTTATTCTTGGGGGGGTGGCAAATATAAGGAAATATGCTGAAGGATCCATCTTTAAATGTCTATCGCCGCAGAGCCTCGGGCATGGGGGAGTATCCATTTTATCTCCTACTACACACAAGCTTTCCTGAAGGGGAGTGCCTCAAGGGTTTCCTGCCTCACTAAGGGCTTTCCCATTACACTGGTGCACAGAGGCGTCCAGCCCCAAGTCTGTAAAACCAGCTCCTCTGGCAGCATATCCCCTTTCCCACCCCCTCCCAAAAAAATGGCTAACAGAAGGATACTTGTTTGCATGCCTGCTGCCACCCTGAAGTGATCCCTGAACTCCTGGAAGCTGGCAGCGCCCTTTGAAAGGGGTTAACGATGTTTGACTGCAAATGCTAGTTGCAAGTCCAGGCCTCCCACCTGATTTCCTTCCAGCACCGGGTTGCGACTGTCTTTTGTCACCATTAGCTCACAGGTGCTGGAATGTCCGCACTGGTTACCATCATTTGGTTTTGAAAGATGAAATTACACAGCTGAGCAAACTGCTTCCCACCAGTCTTCTAGCTGTGGGAGGCTGAATTCTACCACATTGACATGGAAATTGTGTTTTTCCCGACATCCCCATCTTGGTTTAGATCTCCACTTCATGTAGGGAATTCCCCCTCCCTCTTAAACAGGCTCACCTCCCCCCACCCTGCGATGCTCAGATCTTGTTGTGCAAGTGAGGGATCTGGTTGTTATCATGGGGAGAGCGTTTGCTCCCCAGCAGAGTCGTGCTGGAGGGGAGGTTGCCTGTTCCTTTTGCAAGGAAAGAAAGGATGCAAAAACCATCTGTGCCAAGAGCTGGGTTGTGATCAGTTGATGGCCGGATGGCATTTTTACTGAGTACGTGAATTAAGAGAGGCTCCTGGTTCTCTTTTACCTGTCCATTCCCTGTCATGCTATCCCTCAATTTTCCTCGTGGTCACATTTCTTAGTGAGGTTCCAAGAACTGGTTCATCTCCCTGGGCAGCATGCGAGGGCAGCCTGGTCTTCTTGCACATTCAAAATTTTCTTTCCGCAGCTCTAGCGTAGTTAACCTTGTGCTTTCTGCTGCTCTTTGATGGAGGGGAGACCCTACCTGGGTTAGATCTTTTGTGGCAAAAACAATCCCAGAAGAGTGAACTGAATGTATTATACCAGAGACAGCAAGGTGTCACGTGAAGGTTTTTTGGTGGTGGTTTTATTTATTTTTTTTTTCCATCATCTTCTTTAATTTGGTCTAGAATCTGCATGAGCAGCTACAGGAACACTGCAGAAATTCTGCAGCCAATGGAAAGAATAAGTCTGTGCTAAACTTTAAGAAAGCTTAATGGCAAGTGGAGCTGGAGTGGGAGTGTGGGGGAAAGGAGAGCATCCAGAATGCTGTTTTGAAGTGATGTTTCCACTGTCATGTGGGAAGGATGTGACAGAGGAAAACTGTGACATGGTTATTGCATCAGATACACTGAAGTGGAACAAATGATACCTTTTTTTAAAAAAAGAAAGGGAAAAAAAATACCTTATGGTCCTACTCCTACTGATGACTGTGACCTGATCCTCCTGAAGTCTCGTGTCGTCATAACAAGTTCTTGAGTTCCATTGCAATGGTGCAGTGTTTTCTAATCTCTGCTTCCTGTGGCACAAGAGGCCCCCATCCAGCAGTGTCTGGCCACTGTTAGCATCAGGAGCAATACAGATAGATTATCAACCTAGGTGGAAGCTGCTGGCACGCTCTCATAAGGCTGAGGTTTAAAAGAAGGTTTTTAATGTGTGTTCTAGTGCAGTGAGATCCAAGACACCTCAGGAAGACTTTCCTCGAAGAAGAAAGGGCAAGGCTCCAGGGAGGTCATGGAGTCTGTCCTCAGAGATACTCAAAACGTAGGTGGACGTGGCTCTGAGCAACCTGCTGTAGGTGGCCCTGCTTGTGCGCAGGGCTGGGCTAGACAATCTCCAGAGGTGCCTGCCATCCTCAACCATTCTGTGTTTCTGCTTTTGACTCTATGTAGTCCAGAAGTACTATATTGCAAGCATATTTCTTTTCCCCTCTGCAGTGCTATCACATCAGAACTACGGAATTCCTCTGTACTAAATATCAGCTTTTCTGATGCTGGCTATGTGAGGTCAAACAGATAAGAACTAGGCTGGGAGGAGGATATCATGGCAGACAAGAATGTAAACTGTTCAGCATGCCACAGTGTGAGTCTCAGATTTCTCTTTTTATTTTGCATGCTCTGTTCCACAGACTAGTGTGGGGGAAGAGAGGGAGACAGGCCTTACATGGCTGTAATCTACAGCCTGCATCCCACAAACGACTGTAAATGACTGTACAACTCTGCAAGCGCATAGGCAGTGCCAGTACCCTTTGCCTATTTGCCTTTTGTGGGCTCTCGTACTTTTTTCCTCTCTCAGGAATAAGTTTTTCAAGTTTCCAGGAAAGGTAAATTTGGATCTACAACTGGTGAGTTTAGGTGAGTGTGTGGGTCAGGCAGACTTCATCAGCTGAGCGTGCACACTCCCTTTGGTCCCCTCGCCCCTTTCTGTAACCCTAACTGGCCTCCTAGACTCAGCAGCATTCATCAGCGTCTCCCAGTGATGACACACACTCCTACTGGTGGTTATTGATGTGAGCATCCACGGCAGGAGACAATGTCTGTTTTGGGCAGAAGGAAGAAATAGGTCAGTATTTTTCCTTTGAGGAGCTCAAGTTATTCAAGTGCTGGATGCTCTAACATGGGCAGAAATGTGCATTTACCAAGTTCGTAAAGCACAGCCCTGCTCTGACCTTTCAAAGCCAGGGCTGAGGGCAGGGCATGAGCACCAGCCATGGGCAATGCCAGAGCCTCACACAGCAGGAGCCAGCCTCCATAGCCTTCGTCCTGTGCTGATGAGAACTTAGCTGCAATCCTCTGCTCCTCCCTGCCTGCTACAGGTCATGGGGGTGATGGGAGATGTTAGCTGCCTTTTCTAGCCTCCAATTCAATGTTGTGTTTATGAGCCATGAGGACTGTGATTAAATCTCTACTCTGAGCAAAGTTCTGAGGCCATACTGGTATCTAATTACCTTCTGCACTTCTGGCAGCTGAGGAAATGAAGATCTGTCTGTGACACTGTCTGTGGTGAAAGGGAAGGAATAGGAAAGGAGAGTGACGCCTTCAAAACATCGGCTTCAGGTGCTTCCCTTTGCTTTGCGCGTGTTCTTCGGTTGGCACCTGCAGCTGGAATGAGTGCTCACCCTGCAGCAGTGCTCTTCCTCCTCCTGTCACCCTGATGCAAGAGGAGGCTTGCTGCAGCAGCCATCACCCCCATCCAAGCCTTCCCCTGATTGCTGCAGGGATAGAGGTTGTGCAGTGGGGGGGTTGGCAACCCACAGACCCCAGGACACACTGTGACTGTAGGCCTGTGACCACATGGACCTGCTTGTCTTAGTTGGCTGGAGGCTTGACCCTCCCAGGGAAGGGCTTTTGAGAGTATGGTTGGCTGCTGTGGCTGGGTAGGTCTGTCAACTACCTGTGGTGACTATCACTGTTCTGGCTTTTGTTTTTTCTTTTCACTTGACACCAACTCTTAAATTCCCAGTGCCGCTCCATGGACATGTTCCTGGTGGTGGGGAGGGAGGAGAACTGTTTCCATCACAGGGCCGTACGAGGGGCCAAATCCTGTGACCTGGTGCCTTTGGGAAAGAAGCCATTAGTAATCCCTCCTGTGCAGTGGTCCCGCCTGCCCAGCAGGATCAATGGCGCCGTCTCGGCCCTGTTATGTTGACTCTGAATCAGCGAGGAGCGCCAAGGAGCTGGGAGGAGAGGGCTCCTCCCTGTGTGGGGCAGTGCTGCTGGCCCAGGACAGGCAGGTCTTCCTTTCCTCCCCCCGGTTTTGGAGAGATGGTGAAGCATTTGGCTGCTCTTGGGCTAGCCTCGACCCTCCTGATGGATGGGTTGAGTCCCTGTTAGGGCATGTGCCAGGCTCCCCAGCCCCAGAAGCATGCATGGGTGCCTTCCTGCCAAGACCAGCCAGCTCTGCTGGCAGGTAGAGGCAGGGGTGGATCTTGGAGCCATTTCCAGCGAGCGGGCTGGCCCTGGGGAAAGCAGGGAGGCCAGGGCGGCATGGGGAGGCAGTGCCATCGCTCTCCTTCCCCACCTCCATGTGAGGTTGGGGGTCTGGACTTCACAAAAGGGTTCTGGTGAGTGCTGGCCCATCTGTCCCCACACTGCTCACCGCCACAAAGACAGCAGACTTTTGAGCAAGACTATGCCATTTAAGGAGTTCCTCGGCTGAGTGAACCTCGGCTGACCTCAGGGCACTGAGTTTCCAGCGCAGCCGAGAAGCAGCAGTGTTTCAGTTGAAAGCACGCCACCCAAAACTTCCTTCTGCGCCTCTGGAGGGGGGCCACGAGGGGTGGGCAGCAAACGGTTGCCAGCAGAAGCCAAGGCGGCATCAAGTCAGCGACTCTTGGCCACAGCCAGGCCCCTTCCTAGGAAGGACTCTGCAGAGCAGCAGGTCCAGCCTGCGTGTGGAGCGGCTCCAGCGGCTTTTGGCAGGCGCCCGGCCCCCAGCACCACCAGGTGCTGCAAGTCAGGACGCGGGAGCATCGCCCCAGCGATGCGGTGTTTACCGAGGTGAAAAACATTAACAACATGCACTCTGCTCCTCCTGTTGTTTCAACAAGATCAAGGTGTGTACGGGAGAGCCTCTGTGTATATACATGTGCACGCACACGCACTCACGGCGGCTGGCGCAGGGTGCTGCGTAGCACAGACGTTTTTCCAGGCGGGCTGCAGTCAATACTGACAAATACAGCATAGGTCCCGTCTTGCCCGCAGCAGCTTGGGTGCTTTCCTCCTGTTGTGAAAGCCCCTTAGGGGCTCTTAATAGAGCCTCGGGTCCGAATGGAGCACGGTCCGGCTGCCAGGAGGGTGCTTTCCCCTGCCCGGTGTGCTGCACAGGACAGAGGTTTGGTGCAAAAAATAATAGAAGAAGGGGGAAAAAAAATAGTATGTGAGATCATATAATTAAAGATGGTATCAGAATGTCTAATTAGGATGACTGAGAGAACTTGGCTGGGAGACGCAGCCAAGAGCTGAGTTAGTGTGTTTGCCAGTCCAAAGCTCCTTAACAGTAATTAATCCTTAAATGTCCAATTGTTCAGAGTTCAAGGAAACACCTCCTACTACTGTACTTTGTGTTCCTGTTAAGCAAGGAGACACAGCAGGGCGTGTGCCCTTATTCTGTAAGAGCGACACGCCTAGGGGTGTTGTTAGGAACTAGACCGAAGGTTGAGTATAATTATTAACTACCTAAGAGTTCCCAGCATTGCACAATTACCCAGCCCGCCTTGCAGCTGTGCGTTCGCCCGATTATTATTATTTTTTTAAATATAAATGCTGAGCTTTAGTGGTGCATATGTACAAATTACGGCAAAGTGTCGTCTGGTCCCCTTCCAATGCAGTTTGTGTCACTAAGCCAGGAGGCTCTAGTGAAGGGGAGCACAGTCAGACATACACGCTGTGTGTGCAGCCAGGGAAAATCAGTGCTCCTCACTGAAATTCAACAGGCTGATTTACATCAGTTTGTAAATTTGACCCAGAGATTTTTTTTTTCCTTTGTTTTGATGCTCTCAGTGACTCTTGTATTAACATAAAAGCCTCGTCTATTTACTTTTGTGGGGTTCTTCATTCTGTTTGCATTTTTGAGGGTTGTTTTTGTTGTGCCTTTTTTTTTTTTCTTTGTTGATATTAGTAGGAGAAAAAAACTAAAGGAAAGAAACATGGGTTTGAAAGGTGAGTGGAGCTGCTTGTTCTGCTACATGCAGCATTCACTGGGCAGGTAGGAGGGCTGCTGCTGCAGGCTGTGCGGAGCTGAGCCCTCTCTCTTTGGTGTCGGCAGCAGCACTGCATATCGCTGGCAGACAAGAGGGAGGCATGTGTCATTTCCTCAGATGCAGCATCATCTTTTAAGCCGCCTTTCTGCTTTTTTACCCTCTCCTTTTTTTAATTCACCCTCTCTGGCAGGCGTGGCGAGGGCCCAGCTGGGAGCCGGCCGGCCAAAGTCGCTTCTGCAGGGGATCATTAACTCGGGCGTCAGCCAAGGCCGTGCAGTGTTTATAAAACTCAGACAATTAAACACCGTCGCAGCCTGAAAGGCTATAATTGGAAAGCAGTATGTGACAACGTCCACTGAGAGGGACCGGCACCGAGGCGGGCTGGGCCGCGCCGTCCTGACGCTGTTTGCCCAGTGCAGGTGGCAGGAGGCCGGCCAGGGCCGTGCCAGGCAAACGCCCAGCTGGGATGGTCCCTGCCCTGCACAGTCTACACGCTACCTACTCAAAAACAAAGGCTGCGCAGGGAGGCGAGGGGAAAAAAAGGACCAGAAGCTGTCTGGGGCATGTGGGCTGGGTGCCCCAAGTGACCATGGTGATGCAGGTCCATGGCGGACCAGGTCTGCCGCCCTAGGCTTTGCAAATGGCCATCATCCAGGCCCTGGGCCCCAGGCAGGCCTTGGGGTGAGGGCCAGCAGGGGGTGGGCTGGCTGGGGCTCCATGGCTGCAGAGGGGCAGCAGTCAAGGGCAGGGAAAATTTTTTCATCAGGAGACCCTCAGTGGCGGCCACACCACAGGCTACCACTGGTGTCTTCCCCCTTTGCTGGTGCTGGGCCAGTAGGGTTGTCTGCATCTCCGGGTTTGTACAGTGCCCCTGCCTCCACTCTTGGCCTGTTTTGGGGCACTGCAGCACCAGATGCAATTGATGCATGTCCCTCATCACTGGCCCTTGGGATCAGCATCAGGCAGTTGCTGAATGTGCCCTCTGAGCAGATCCTCATCATCCACAATGTCCGTCAAGCGGGGAGGATGCGGAGTACCAGGTTGGGAGCACCACAGCCCTGCTCCACGCTCTTCAACTGACTCAGGGCTGCACTGTGAGCATATCCCTTCACCTTTTTGTGACTCAGAATTTTCATCTATCAATTAGGGATTTATGAGGTTTAATTAAGGTCTATGAAGTCCTTTAAGATCCTTGCTTGAAAGATGCTGTGCAGGCATAAAGTGGTGTACGCAACGAAGAAAACAAGAGAAATTAAATGCTCCAGACGAGAAAGAAGAGCGGGCAGGTTTCCCACTGCTTGGTCTCCCAATTATATGCTCTGTGTTTGGATGGCAACCTCACTTTAACCTGTGGACAAACGAACTTGTTCACCCCTTCTTGCAGCAGACAGGCGATGACGTGCAGCAGCGTCTTACTCATTAGTTAGCCTTCAGTCATCTTTCCAGAAGTATGAGCAACTGGGGAAGGGGGAAGGGAGCGAGGGCGGGCGAGCAGTATGAATTCCAGAGAAAAGGGAAGTATCAGCAAGCAAGCTAGGATGTGCAAGGGCCTTTATCGCTGCTGCTGAGATCTAGTTCTGCATAGTAACTAACAGGAATAGATCTCATCTGTCCCTAGAGGTACGTGCCCTGGAGCAGGGAAGAGCTGATGAGTTACAGCAGAGAGGAAGCAAGAGAGTCTTCTTATGCAAGGCATCTATTTCAGTGTCAGAGAGGTGGTAGACTCAACTTCAAGGAGCCTGAGGAAAGCATTTGAATCTAGCTGGAGTGAAAAATCGTTTTTATCTATGTGTGTATTTTAAGGTTAAGGCCTTGTTTGCAGAGGTTGCTAAACACATGCTTTGTTTGAAGCTCATGCTTAAATTTAAGCATGCGCTTAAGGCCTTTACTGAATGGGGACGTGCCCAAATTCGTTGAGACGCTTGGCGGAAATCAGGTCTAAGTGGAGGGAGTCTGTGAGACTAGCAGGACCAGGAAGGTCCTCAGGAACTGCAGAAAGCAGTGATACATGTACAGCCTTGCCATGCTATTCATAAGGTCAGGATGACCTGGGGGAGAAATGGGCAAAAAGGAAGTTGCATCTCCAATCTTTATTTTCTCCTTTGCTTGCTGTACAAACAACCCTGTGGAAGCTGGCTCCAGTAGGTGTGGTCTGTGTATGCACTCTTGGGTGTGCCGCTTTGTTGTGTTAAAAGGACCATTCCTCCCCTAAAAGCAAGTTTCCAGGTTGTCACCAGCTGTCACATCAAAACTCGTGATCCCTCCCATCCCCCACCTGCGTGCCTTCCCTCTTAAGTAAGAAAAATGGAGTTGCCTGATGGGATGAAACCCCAGCCAGCACCGGGCTTGCTGTCTTGCCTTTGTCCCACACTGGTCTACAACCCCCCCGTGTGTCTTCTGGACTGCCAAGTAAAAGAGATCTGCATTATTTGCTGCATGCTAGAACAGCCCCTTGTGTTTGGGGAGGCTGTCCTCTTTCGCATCGCCCCTCTTGGAAGTGCTCCCCCAGTCAATCCAGCTTTCCTCCTGGGTTAAGCTTCCTGTTGGGCTGGCTGGTCTACTCTGTCTTTCTGAAAGTGCAGTGCCCCAGATTTGGCACAACATTTAGCACGGGTGAGCATTCTTCGGGATAAAGCATAATAATGACCTTCCGTGACATGCTTATGACACTCCATTAGCATATCCCCAAACAAATGTTTTGTAGGATTTTTTTTTTTTTCTTTTTGCAATAGCAGCATACCATTGACTCATATTTATTACATGATCCACACTAATTCCTCCAGATTCTTTGCCGTAATACTGCTGCTTAGCCAATTATTCCAAGTCATTCATTTGTGAATTTAATTTCTCCCTCCTGATCATAGTACTTTGCAGTGTTTTTATTGAATTTTATCCAGCTGATTCTGAGTGGCTTTTGCAATTTATTGAGATCACTCACAATAATAATGTGCAGATTAATTGTTCAGAAAATCCTATGCACAGGCCCATGCCTGCACCCATAGCTGGTTCAAGAGCCCAGCCTTTCCATCTTAAAAACAAAGGCCTCCAGCACTTGATGGCATTCTTGCAGTATTCAGCTGAAATGTCAGGATGAAGCCTGGCAAAGCTGTGAATTTTGGAAGGTTCTTTCAATGAAAATATGGAATAAGAGCATCTGTTCAGCTGGCAGTGGCTCTTGGTCTCCGATCATCTAGCGGTGGTTTGCATCAGTGACATTTTCTGTATTATTACAGGTCTTCAGAGCATGCAGTCCCTGGAAATACGGAAGCTTGAAATCAGTTTCTAACTGTAAAGGCAGGAGCAGAGCGACAGCAGTGGCTGCACGAGTGGACACCACCAGCTCTCCTCAAGGGTCCCCTAGCCTGGGCTTCCCTCCTGAGGGCTCCACAACCGTAGGAGTGTTTTTCCCCGTTCCCAACCAAAAGGGCCGGGAACGTGTTGTTTTCTGGAGCGAAATGTTGTAGGAACTTGGTGTCCTCTGGTGGCAGCTGCGAGAGTTACAGCAGGCAGAAGCAAGCCTTGCCCTCGCCGTGCGGATGGCCATGGGCGCCAAGGGGCCGTACCCGGGCCGTGTGCTCCAGGCGGAGCACTGATATTCCTGTCCACCTGCACTGTAAATATGCCCGTGCCTGTCTGGCACCTCTTGTTTCTATATGCTCGCCCCTCCTATTTATTTTGTGCCTGGGAAGCCGCTCCCCTTTCAGGAGTGCTGAGGGCTGCCTGACTTTGGATGTAAGGTTGACTTGGTGGTGGTTGCTTGTTGTTCTCCTGGGATTTTTTCGTCTCACGAGAGGAAATTTAGCTTCTGCAAGGACCTCTGCACAGTTGGCGAAGGCCTTTGCTGCTTGCCTTTGTATGGTCCTTTAGGAAAATAGCTGCTCCTTGTTTCAAAGGCCTTTTAATCCAACTTCTTTGCAGGCACTGAATCTGTTACTGCCCAGGCTTGCCCAAATGTGGTTCCACTCACCAGGTGAAAAAACTGGTGAGCGAGAAGGCACAGAGCACCTGGACGGGCCATGCTTGACTCTTTTTTAGCCACAAAACAGGTGAGAGCATTGTGTAGATAGTGAATACTACGGTGGGACGACGCATTTGCCATAATTTGCGGTGCGTAAAGTACGTCAAGGGAGCATGCTGAGCCTTATGCTCCTCGCTCCAGGTGCCTCTGCTGGATCCAGACAAAAAGTGATCACTTGCCAGGAACTTGAAGTTCAATGGTCTGTGTTTGGAGCAACTGCAGTCAGAAGGGTCAAAGGGCCTCATTGCTTGTGGGGAAAAGCAGCCCTACCCCCTTTCTCCATCTCACCAACTGTGTTACCACTTGGTAGTCTTCTTTATTTCAAGAACAACATTGGCATTAATAATGCAAAAGGAATATAGCACAGCTGGGGCTGCCTCATGGAGGTCAAGGGGATGTTTTCTGACCTGTAGAGGCACACTGAGAAACAAACTTCTACAGGTGAGTGAGGTTAACAGAGGATTTTTAGGGTGTGGGTAGGTGGACTTAGGAAGCCTGTGATGCAGTGGGACCTATACAGGCTGACCCTGTGGAGCCTGTGCATGGTACCTTCTTGTGGAAGGAGCTCCGGAGAGCACAAGAGAGTCAGGAGCTACCCACACTGTTGCTGCAGTCACAGCTCTGGCAGAAAACAGAGCACTTTTGTGGTGTGGAATCAAAGAGCAAAATGCTGGCAATGCTCGGGGAATTTTATAACCTAATGGAAAAGGATGGGAGAAAGGGAATACTAGTGTTTATATTTCAAAGAGAATCACAGCACTTTGAGACCTGAACTTAAATTGACAGAGGTATTTATTTAGGTGTGTGATTTCCATGCAGGTTTTTGAGAATTTGATACTTTGCATACTCAGTAGTCTTGCCCCAAGACTCACAGGAAGAGAATCTACATCTTCTGGTCCCTGCTGTAAAACACCATCACTGCGCCTCTCAGAGGCAGACAGACTGCTTCCTTTGCTATCTTCCTTCCTGCCAGTGCTGCAGTCTCACGGCTGTGCTAGCACCAGCTGACTCTCCAAGGCTGGGGCTGTAAACAGGGCTCTTCAGAAAACAGCATTATCTCCTGATCTGATAACAGAGGGGCCAGCTGAAGATGAGGCCATGGGAAATATCTGGTCTTCTTGCAGCCCAGATACTTAAACTAATCCTCACACTGCAGTAATGTGAGCAAAGACTCTTCTGCAGAAGATCTCCAAATCTTGAGTTGTGCTGTTTGGCGCCCTCGGCCATATCTGGGCCCCAGCTGACCAGCAGAAAGGCAGTGATGAGCTGGAGGACCTCCCTGTACCCAGCACCTCGCTTCTGTGGGGCTGGGGGGATTTCATCGATGGCGTGATCTGCAGCCCACTCACCCTGAAAGCCCCCTCAGGGTGTATTTTTGTGTGCACAGCCAAAGAAGCAGACCCAACACGGTGTGTATGCTCAAGGATGGGAGCTCTGCTGTGCCACTGTAGGTGTGGACAGGCTTCAGAAGCTCTCCCCAAGCTGGGTGGGGGGTCACTGGCAGCTCCCCATGCAGAATAGAGGAGCAGAGCTCACTTCACCCTGCTGGGTGCAGTCCCGGCCCCCTCTTTCCCCATTGACACTGTGACAGCCTTTGCAGACACACAGGTAAGATGGAAAGAGGGTAGCACTTCATACATGTTCTTCTTTCAAGTGCCAGGCACACCTGAAACTGGCTGCTGTGTCACTCTTTCCAGATCTGAATTTTAGTTTCCAGTCATATTATTAATTATTAATATAAAATTAAAGGCCCAGAAGCTGCTAGAAAAGGCAGTGAAGAGCAGCTCCAGATTTCGGCGGAAGGGTACACCATTTTTTTTTGTGACAGGTGATGGGGGCGCGGGGGACCTGTGCCAGCTCTGCATGCTGCATAGGGAGGCTGGGGTGAGACCAGCCTCGTGGCAGAGCCAGGCACAGCCGATGGAGATGTGCTTTGGGCTTTCCTTCCATGCCAGTGGCTGAAGGGCTTGCGCCCCTGCCAAGCAATCAGACACTCACTGCAAGGGGTCACTGCACAAGGGTTAAATTTTGAGTTTCATTCTCGTATTGGGCTTGAGGTTTCATTGTAATGCTGCTGCCTTGGGCTACTGCAAGGAGGCTGATGCTTCATAGTTTATCCAAAACATGGACATAACTTCAGCAGTCATCTCACTGATTCACCTATTGCCACAGTTCAAGTCTCTGTGGCAACTCTGCCAATCCCAAATACCCAAGTGAAGAGTCTGATGCTCCAGTCATGTGCTCAGCTTAGACAAATTCACATTAAGAAGTGTAACTCAGGTTTTGTGTTTGCACTTGTTTTTACAGGTACTCCTTTCTGAAAGCCATGTTAGAAACACCTAAGAACCTCCTTGCCAGCAGCTCCAGAAACTTGTGTTTTAAGGGGAGAGCCAAATATTGGAAGGCATTTTGCCCGCTTTCTGTAGCCTCACCATATGCAGAGAGGTGTTTTCCAGCTCCTGCCCGAAATGACCAAATAAACTTTTGGTTTCTTCTCCACTGAGCACTCTCTCCAGCAGGTGGTAGCAGCCTCCTTTAAACTGGGCAGCACTCCCTGCTGCTGCGGGATTCCTGCCCTGGGGCTGATGTCTCTGCCTACCCTTGGCCTCCCTTCATGCCCCGACCCCCTGCTGCACTCCTGTCCTCTCTTGTGGTGGAAGATCTGCTGTTTAGGTCCGGAGCATGCACTGAATTTACCAGCAACGCGGAGTGCAGCAAGACAAGACAATGGCACATCATGAGGAAACGTAACGTGTCTCGCTGTGGTGTATGATTTATTCATAGCTGTACCACACTGCTGTAATGGTCTGCCCATTACAGATTGGGGTATGATGGATGGAACAATGCAAGGATATGCTTCCCGAATAAAAAATGCAAGATATAAAGCCTTAGCTAGGCAGCAGGATTAGCTGAAGCATTCACGAGTCACAGACAGGCTGAATCTTCAAATGAAATGGAGAATCAGTCTGCTTTATATTTCAACAACAAGTCCTCTGCTGTGCTGGTGTAATATCATAGTTCTGTGGGTGTGATTACATTACCCTCTGATATATGGCCTCTGCCTATTAGAGGCTGAAAGAACTATTTCCCTAACATAGAGTAAAAGGTTGTGTGTGTGACAGCAACCATTTGGGGTTTAATTATGAGTGGTTGAGTGCTATGTTGTTGATTTTTCTTTGAATGTGCAGCCATAGATTCATTACTTTGTATTTTAAAACACTGGTCTTATAGGTGAGGACATAAATAGATTGTCAAGGTCTCTGGTTTTCAATATTCTGCATGAGTAAAAGGAAGGCAGGAAAAAGTTCAATTTAAGTGAGCAGATAAGGCAAAACTTGAAGGCCAGGCAGAGAAATCCATTGACTTTCCCACCTATAGCTCCCATACAACGTATAAGGGGTGAAGCTCTTAGGTATTATTATAACCTACCTAAAAACATAGCAGTGGGCCAGGAAGTCTAACTAACATGTTTGAGAGCATTTATTTGGATATACGTTAGGGTGCTGCTCACTTTAGAGCTGCAACAGGGGCCTGACTTTTGTTTTTGTAACTTTATAGTCTCTTGAGCCTAGATACGTGAAACAGGTACATTTGCTGGAAAAAATACAGAGGCACAAAGCCACTCTTAATAACCACCATGTTCCACACAAAGCTCTTCCATGCACTTGTGTCATCAACTTTCTCATCCAGGGCGGATGACGAGAAGACTGACACAACACAGGCAAGGTCAGGTACAAAGTCCATCCAGCTGCCTGTCCCTCCTGAGCAGCAGCAGGAGGTGCTTTAGGCAAGGCAGAAGACGTTCTGTGTAGGTCATTAAGTAATTAGCTATGTGGCTGCAGTTCCCTGGGGTATTCCTAAATGCTGTCAGCTGGGGTTTGGCTCATGGGCTGCAGCTCTCCACACCTTCTGTGAGATGTGGCTTTCTCCTTGCAGTGATGCAGACG
The DNA here is from genome assembly GCA_011076525.1 of Nettapus auritus. Taxonomy (NCBI): domain Eukaryota; kingdom Metazoa; phylum Chordata; class Aves; order Anseriformes; family Anatidae; genus Nettapus; species Nettapus auritus. The sequence continues at coordinate 28,819,052 of CM021767.1, forward strand.
CTTCAGCTCATCTCTGACACCTTCTCCGTCTGTGAGAAAATTCTCTCTTCTCTCTTTTGCCAGCTTCTTTGATCTTTGCTGCCACCTGCTATTTGCTATTCAATCTAGGAGCTATTTTGATGCTTGGGTGGTAGGAAGAAGTGTTTACAGAAGACTTACAAGCCTTGCAGTTAGCGCTATTTCCCTTCTGGAGCATGCCACAGAGTCTAAGGGCTTAATTCTTACTCTTGGAGCTGTGGTTTATGGCAAATGTATGAATTAATGCTACCTTCCTTCCCTTTTTCATCTTTTGCTTGGTGTTCAGTGAAGAAGAGGCTTTCTCTCTAAAATTTTAAATGTTTCCAGTCCATTAAGGAGGCTGTTTCTCAGACTTAATGAGAAGTTTCTGCTGAGGAATGAAACAGCCAGAAACCTTGCACTTAATGACAAAGACCACTAGAGATAACTCCCATCTGCACAGTGCCATACTGACTCACAGGCCATGATGGCCATGACCAGCCTCACCTGGGGTCTCACCAACCCTGCCAATGGACCCAGAAAATCCGTTTCACCCAGTTTGTGGAGCTGCTGGCCTTTGTGCTGCCCTGGCAGTGTGTAAGCCTCTCATTTTTCATTACCTTACTCCTGTTCAAAGGAGCCAGGGCGTCAATCTATGTTTCTTATTGTGAGACCCTGAAGTGGAGCAAGCTGCTCTTTCTCAGAGCTGAGTATGCTGTTATGCTGGAGGTGAGCAACTGTTTGTACTGGTGAGGTCTGTGGTATGTTTGTGCTGGGATGAGGGGTGGAGGAACTTTTCTCCTATCTGTGCAGATTCTTACTTATACGTTATTCTGCATAATAGCTGTTCATGTTCAAAATAAATTTTACTTTCCCATTTTTTGCAAAGTGAAGTGGGTGCAAGGTCTATGTCCAATGCATTTCCTCAAATAATACCAAATTTCAGTCATAAAGCCATAAAAAGCCATTTGAAGGATGAGCTATCTTGCCTGAGATATCAGGGGTGTCAGTGGTTTGTTTAAGCCTTTTAAGCTCTTTACTGAAGCAGTTGCCCTTCTTAAACATTCTCCTGTTATCTCTGCAGGAGGTGCAGTTGGGTGTCAGGAGGCTCAGAAAAGACCAGAGGACACTCTGGTGCTTTGCCTGAGGACAACAGGCTGTTCTGCAGAGCTTAGATCTTAATGTTGTAACTGAAGGAGTCGCAGAGTCTTGCTTGGGAGTGTAATGTTGCAGTCTAGCAGTCGCTTGTGTGGGTTCTTTTAACCTGCAGAAGTGACCAGGCTACTGTGATGGTGTTGTAGCCAGGGTTTTGCAGACTCGGGCATGCTGCTTGCATGCTCAAATGCTTGATGCTTGGGTTGACTGCCCAAATCTAAACATTAATGCGGTTCTACTGTCTTGTTTGAAATGGATTTGGATATATACCGAATTCCTCTGCGCTGCTGGAGTGCCTGTGGTGCACTATAAGCATGGTGTGCCCTGAACTGGCACTTTAGCTGCCAGGTCATGGTGCTTGTTCAAATCAGGAAAAATAGTGAATGAGTCTGATCAGCCTGGGAAATAGGACCGTACTAGTTTGTGGTCAGCTCAGTGTGAAATTCTGTTTGTTGAACATTCTCTGACATAATGAGGGCAGAGTGAGCTACACTGCTTGTCACCAGTGCTTTGTCTTGGCAGATATCTATGAGGAATGCCACTGTGAAGGAAAACTTGCGAGAAGGAGAACTACTGCTTCAGCCCATGGGGTATAAGCAGAGGTCTTCACTAACACGCCCACTGCCAGCACTGATGGTACTGTACTGGCTTTGCATTACTTCCCCCTGTACCTTTCTTCTTATTCTTCCCCCTATCAGGAACTTTATGGGCTCAGGTGCCAGGAGAGGTGATACATCCCTGATGAGGTGTTTGGGCTCAGCCACTTGTGAGGGATATATTTACATTATCTCACTTCAGAGCAGGGTTTCACAGCACGAGGTAGAGCTGCACGGGATGCAGGGCTTACTCTCCTCACTCAGATTGTGACCATCCCATGCTCTTCTGTGGTGTTTCCGTTCTTCACGCTGCTCTGGGACTCAATTAAACTTAGGGTTTTTGGAGTTTCAGTGAGTTAAATCACCTTTCAGAAGGATGCTGTGGTTCTGGAACTAGTGGGAGAGAGGCGCAGCATGAGGCTGTTTGAAGGCAAGGAAAGATCAAAAGGAGAGAAGAGGAAGAGCACCACTTTGGGTGGATGTGGGCTACTATATAGTGCTCAGCTTCCCTGTAGCCTCAGATACTGAGCCTCCTTCCATGTTCAGTGGAGACAGACTAATAAGTTACTGTGTTGTGTGCTGCAGGAAAGAGCCTTGACTCTGCTGGAAGTTGACCTGTGTGACCTTAGTGCTGATGTTTGCTGAGAGCTCCCCTGCAAACCACCACACCGGTTTTCTCTGAACACAGGCAGAAGTCTTAACAGGACACTGGATTTCATTATATCCCATGAAAGAATTTGCATGGTTTGCTCTGTGTGATGCTAACACGCTGTTAAAGCATTTTAAAGCTGAATGAGGGCAACATGTATGCTATATGCTAACTATGCAAGTCTTTAAGTGCTCATTCATTGCACAGGCAATAAAATACACCTGCTAGTCACGTGTTGTTCTGTGTGGTGTTTGTCACTGGCAGCAACCTGAAAGCTACTGCTGCTCTCAGCTGCAGTCTTCTCTGATAAATCATGTGGCTAATGTCTCAGAGACAGATAGAAAGGATGAGCAAAATGCCGGGTTGGAGTGCCTAGTGGAGAAGTGGGGGAAGCTGTGCCACTTTACTCCTCTGACCCATGGATGGGGCTATTTATACGAAGGTTGCACAGCTCCTTGAAATAATAAATGCAAATGTTATCGTTGTTTTGCTTTCCAAAGGTAAAGAGGCTAATAAATTTTATGGCTGCTGAGTTATCAACCTGGTAGAATATAAAGGAGGAAAAAGAAGGGAATTTCTTTCCTAGCAGCCATAAACTCTAACCAACAGCACTCCAAGTTATTTGTTCACAGAGGCACTTATCATGAAACTACTGTTAGGCCTGTTTTTCCTTTGGTTGCTTTCCTTAGAAGGTAAGAATTGAAAGATTCTTTGAAAATTCTGGTTACGCGGTATTTAGGAACCTATATTTTTAGTTGTTGCAAGGTGGGTGTATAGCACAAGTCTTCAAGCAGGGTGAAGAAAATATGAAAGTAAAACTGTGATCTTGCATGTAATTTGGGGAATGTCTGATCATTTTAGATAAAAGATACGTGCATTGGTTCCCACTGTTCTGGGGAACAATTGCATCTTAGGCAGGCACTGAAGTTTTCTCATGAGAAAAACATAAATAATTAGCTAATGGTGAGATCTGTCCCCAAATGGTACAGAAATGCAAGAAAGAGACAAAAGTTTTCTCCAATTTCATATCTGTGATAATTTTCTTTTCAGTGGTAGAAGATTGTTTGAATGGGTTAGGCAATGTCCTAACGCTTAGGGCATCATTATTCAGATTTCTGTTTTTCCACAGACTTTCTGTATGGTCTGAGCAAACTGATGTAGGGGGAAAAAAAAAGTGAGGAGTGGTGATGCTGGGGGGTGGATGAGCTTTGTTTTCTGTAGTGGGTCTATGAATTCCACGCTTGATACCAGATACTGAATTTTGTAGGTGCTCTAGGACTAAAAATGCTGTGCGTGTCTCGGCCTTATAAGCTCTTTGCTTCATCTCTTCCTGTAAGAAAGTAATGATGAATAATAGGACTGTAAGGTGCTCTGATAAATAATTAGCTGTTAGGAGTTTTTTTTTTTTCTTAACACAAACCAAAGAAATGATCGCACTTTGGCTTTTTAATTTAGCGAAAAAGATGCATGGAGACTGGAGTTCCTGTGAAAACAATTCAGGAAAAAATGTTGATTGATAGTAGCCTGTAAGAATAATTAACTGAAACAGGTTAACTGTAAGAGCAAGGGAAGAAAGAATGGAACTTTTATCCAGGTTTTGGAAAAATTGTCAGTTTTTTTTTTTTTTTTGGCGGGGGGGAGAGATGGAGAAAATCAGAAATACAAACTAGAATTTAAATGGTAGAGTAAGGGAGTAACTGAAATATTGGAAACAGCAGGGGTAAAAAAATCCTATGGAAAGCATAAATCCAAAGCAAACAAAGAAAACTAAAGAATATATGCTCTGGTAAGTTAAAATATAATCAGACAAGCCAAAAATGAGTCTATGGGGAAATGAGGAATCATTGCTAAAACAATAACAAAATAATAAATTTTCTTTTAAGTACATGTGAAACAGGATCTGTAGTGCTGATAGATACAAAAAATAAAAAAATAAAAAAATAAAAAAATAAGCTGAAGCCCAAGAGAAAGGCTATTTTGTTTTTCTTCTATGGTGTCATCTGCACAAGAGCTTAAAAAGGCCTTGTACTAAGAACCTTTCTGTAGAGGGGATAAGCTAGGGAAGCTGTCAAATCTGTGAACAAATTGATAATGAATAGCAAAAAAACCTGCCAGGATTAGATGATATTCGCCCAAGGGAGTGAACCAAACAAATGTGTTAACTGTGTCCATGTGTTAACTGTTGTGCAAACTAATTCTTCAATTGGCATTGGTGTCGGGAATGGAGAATGGCAAATGTGAAACCAGCTTTTAAAATGAGCTCTGTTTTAGGAGGATTTGAGGACCTGCAGTGGTAGTGGTACAAAAGTAGTGAGGCTGGCTCCTGTACTAGCAAACGGGTGACACCAGAACAGAGGAACAGAATGCACTAACTTGGGGTAAATGTGATGTAATGGGGAAGCTTCCCTGTGGAATTGATACAGAAAGTCTGTGACAATGTGTATGTGCCCTTGGATTGTTCATTTGAGGGGTTGTTGGATTTCCAAAAATCTTTTGACCAAGAACTTCAGATACCCTTGTTAAAAGCTGTGGAATAAAGAATCAGACTGGGAAAAGGGGAGAGACAACCTGCAGAGTTCCAGCGTCACCTGTGCTGGGATGTGCTTTCAGCATATTTGGGAATCAGATAAGGAGATGTGCTAGCTTGCTGATGCAGAACTGCTCAGGATGCTCAAACTGAAAACTTAAAGGGAATACATATGGTGGGCAGAACTTGTTCTAGCTATGCACAGTGGTGAACTCTAAATTAGACACTGCTTCACAGTATGTAGCTGTCTGAAGACATCAACTCAGTTTTAGCAACAGTTAAGGAGACAATTTTAGGAATTAGGGAGAGAACAGAACAAACAAACATATTTCTAATGCTGTGTGCAAGTCCAGTTCACTCACCTTGTGAGGACTGTTTAGCCTTTTCATGTTAAAAATCATATGAAAAAAACATAGGAGGAGAATAGAGGGGAAGAGTGTTCAGACGTATGAAACAACTTCCACATGAGAGGAGATAAATAGGCTATTTAGCCTAGAAGAAAAATGGATGGGCATATGGAAAAAGACATACAGATATGTGCAAAATGGTGATTTTTGTGGAAGTATGGAAGAACAGCATGAAGGAGCCAGATTAAATTATTAGCTGGTGAGAAGGATTTATTTTTTTTATTTTTTATTTTTTGAGAATAATTAAATATGAAGCACTTTTGCCAGAGGACTTGTGGGGAAGCCAAAAGTGTGTATGAGTCAAAAAACAAATAGTAAATTCATGGAAGAAAGGTAATTAAGTAATTGCTTGCTCAGGGAGACACAGAAGCACAGATAGTTATACTTCCATGGTATACCACCCCAGACTGATTTTTTTTCCATGCTGTGTCCCTAAGCACCTGAGTTTGGCTGGTGTCAGAGGCAGCATCCCAGATTAGACTGACCTTCAGTCTGGTGCCGAATGGCTGTTCTGAAGTCTTTCAAATATTGAGACTTCCTCCCCCCTCCTTATAATCCTGGAAACTGGGATTGGACCCTCTTTCTTCCCCAATGTAACCTGTGAATCTGTTCTCAAATAGGGTTGAAATCAGTGTTTAATAAAATTAAAAAATAAATAAATAAAAATACTGAATTTCTACAACAGGTTGGCATAATGAAGATGAGTCCCCTCATTGCATGTGCTTCTAGTATCTCTGATGTGAGCTGGATTCTGGTTATCGTCCTGAGTAAAACGTCATCTAAAAGCATGGATCGAGCAAACACATATTGTAAATAAATGTTACTCAGCAGTCAGGCAGCAACTGTTTGAATTTTCTACCAAGCACCATAAAAACAACAGGAGTTTGTGAATAGCTCATGGCTGAAACTCAAGTGGAAAAATAATGCGTGGAATTTGGTGACAATTACTGAAAACGGGCAACGTGGCTCGAGGGACTGGCTGAAGTGGTCATGGAGAGCAGCGGTGGCTTTCTGCCACCTTGCTGACCATTGTGAGTGCCAGTACACATCTCAGGAGGGGTGTGGGAGCCCCAGAACCCCCTGCCCATGCTAGGCATGTTTCCTCCCTGCAGTGTGTGCTGCCAGCTGTCCTAACCCAGGTGTGTCTCACCTGCTGGGCTGAGCTGGCTCTCCATTTGCTTTTTGGTGTGGAAAGAAAAGCATGCAAGCAGGTGTATGCAGGACTAAATAATCCCGAGTTGGCTTCTGAATGTTAAGGGAGACTTATCCTAGGAACAGCAGGGCTTGCTGGACCCCAGTGGCTTTGGTGTGGCACACAGGGACAGCTGTGAGCATGCTGTGAAGTTCAGCTGAGGATCCAGACTCATGGCTGCCTTTGTGAAGGTTTTAGAATAAACCAAAATTTATGCATACAAATCCAAGTATATACTAAAGGAAAGAGAATAATGTTTACTGAAATACCTGCAGGCCTGACTTTTGGCTCCACAGGCTATTTTATCTGTCAACACTCTCCAGGAAGAAAAGAAATTGCGGCTGTTTCTGTCTCACTATGACAAACTCACAACAGTGCGACGTTGCTCTCTGGATGTGGAAGATGTGAATTAACATGAATTGTTCCTTTTTTAAGGAATTTCAGCTTATGTGTGTTCAGATGACCCAAAGTTTGTACAGGGCAAGACCCAAAGTTTGTACAGGGCTGTGCTCTCAATGCATAAAAATTGGGGGTTGGCTCACGTGCATTTGTGGCTGATTGCAAAATCTCCTTTTGTTAATGGGAATTAAATGTTTATTAGCTGTCCTAGGTATTTTGTACTTTCCACGACAAACAAAGATAGGTTGCTTTCTTTGAGACACAAAGCTAAGTTCCATCATAACTCAGGAGAACAGCAGTGTATGAACTGGGCTGAGGGGAGAGTGGTTAGTAAATAGGAACACTGAAGGGTTTTTAGTGCTTGTGGAGGATGAGGTCTATCAACTGTGTATGTGACTTCATTGTATTTCACCGCTAATTTCAACAAATGTCATCTGATTATAACAACTAAAAGCTTACTCTAGTGTAACAAAAAAAGAATATATACTCGGCTGTTGGGGTGCGCCTCACCTTTGGAAAGTAGGGCAGAGGAGAAAGGTTACAGCTCTCGGAATTGTGTGGTTTTAGGTTTATTACATTTTCTGAAAGCTTTTTCTAAGGTTAAAAGAACTGTGCAATTCATTATTCCTTTTTTATTTTATTTTATTTTTTATTTTTACCTTTTTAAAGGACAGACAGCTCCTCTCCTGGAAGAACAAGGGAAACTACAAGGGAAACTAAAGGTAAAGAATGAGAACAGCTTTATCTTTTATTTTATTTTATTTTTTTTATTCCTTTTTCAGTATCTGTCACCTCTCTGGTTGATGCTTCCTCTGAGGCCATCAGGAGAAGAGCTCAGTGCACTAAACTGTTTAATTTTGTAAAGAACAAATGCATAGCAAATGACTCAGCAATGTGCTACCGTACTTTGAAGACTACAGTACCTAATCAGGAAATAAAAGTTTCTCCGAGCAACGTTTGTTATTAGGTTGCACATCCTGTACGTAGGCTGGCTGTGGTTAGTGCTTGTTCCTAGATGCTCTGTTGCTCTTTTAGAAACGGAAGATTGTTGTCTTTCATCTTTCTTTGAGGCACTAGAGGTGGGTCATACCTATTGTCAGGATGCAGGAGGGCGTTAAATTATTGTTCCTAATGATAGTCAGCTGTCTCTCATGCTGAGTTTATTCACATCACTCACATCCTTGCCCTAAATAGAAGTCTTTTTTGAATTTCATTATTTCCCTCTTTAGTACTTTCTATGATCACATGGGAATTTTGCCAGTTGCCAGAGACCCAGAATATGGGCGATGCTCTTGGTTCATTTTACCTTTCCTGTTGCATACTAGAGCTGTGGCTTTTTGTTGTGTTCTCTGTGTACCCTGTGGTGTGTGGAGATGCATGCAGAAGCTGTTTTTGTGATCTCTTCCAGATTAAGCACTTGCAGTTCACAACAAGAAATGTAACAGGTTATGTTCAGGATATTTTGTTACTTGTTATGCGGGAATCGGTAAGAAAGCTAAGCAAAAAGTGTAGAATTTTGGAAGAGTGGATTTAAAAAGTAGAAGTCTATATTTCCATGTATTTCTAGCAGTGGTGTAACTTTTCTTTCAAATCACTGTTATATCAGTAAGAGCTTGGTATTGTGTGAGAACGGAGCCTCTGTCCCCTCCTTTTACCAATTTCCTTTTTGGAAATAAGTAATCAACCATATTTATTTCTTTATGTCAAAGGCTCTAAGAAGCTTCCAGCTTTCATGTGAGCATGTGATGCCAGCTGAGACTCCTTCATCTTCAGGTTTGTGTCTTAATATTATCCTTGTAGGGGCTTTCCCTCCCACCAATTATTTTAGAGTGGCTGTGGGGGGAAGGAATTCAGCTATTTTGAAGGGCTTTGTGTATGTGGGATGTGACTGAAGTAGGGGTGAGCTGCGTGAAATCCTTAGTGCTTTTTGTTGTTGTTGTTGTTTTTTTTTTTTTTTTTTTTTTTTTTTGTGCGTGTGTTCATAACAGTACTTAAGTTTCTTCAGATGCTAATTGAAGATGCTGGTATTACTTAAATCATTTGGCACTGTTTTGTGGTTTCTTCTTGCTTGATGGCTGAGTATTTCAGTGCATTTGAAGTATTTACTGAGTACCTGAGTAAGGTTTCTCTGTCTGGCTGTCTTAAAACTGCCAGTCAAAAAGATTAGCATAGATTTCTTACAGCATCATTTTAATAAGCTTTGCCATATTTTAATATGCTGCTGAATGTAACTTTTTTTCAAAGTTACTGTTCTTTTCTAACCTGGTCGTCAACTTTTCTGCAGTTCATGCTCTGAGGCCAGCTGACATTACTGTAGTCACTGCAATAGGAAATTTGCAAAGAGTAAGTACATGCATTGAGTATGCTGAACGTGACCCATTTCCTCCATTCTGACTCTGCGATGAGGTGATGATGAACTGAGCTGATGCTGTAATATGGTGTACCAGTAAGGGCATGAAACTTTCCACAAGCATCAAAAGCTTCTGGAGGAAAAATAAAATAAAATAAAATAAAATAAAAAAAAATAAAAAAAACCACCTGCTGTTTAGTGTTCCAGTATACTGTGAGTACAAAAATAGCCATCTGACTTCATGCAGGAGGAAATTTGATCACAGTGCTCTTGCAGAGCCATGGTATTTGGTTAGCATGCTTGGATTTTTCTAACAATGAGCGGAACAGATCGAATAACTGGAAGAAGCATTTGGGAAAACTCAAACTGGAAAAAGCTACAGTATTGTTTATCACCATTAGGACAAATCATCAACAAAAGCAGTAGATTTTCCATCCCATTTAAGTATTTCCATCCTGTAGGGACTGGATTCCTGTCTAAAAGTCAGAAGCTATAGATGAATCATAAAGATATACTTCTGATGTATAAATCACTGGGTGAAGATCTACCTGTTCTGATACAGTTAAGTTTGGATAATTTTTACTTAATGCTTGGAAGTAAATATCTGAAGTAGATTTGAGGCCCAATTAAAAGTGTTTAACCACAGTTCTCAAGCTTTGAAGAAGTATAGAAATGTATATAGTGGGCAAAAACTGGGAGCCATTGTGGGGGCTATAAATCCCAAGAAGTGGGGGAGATTCTACTTTGTCACGAAACAGCCTTCAAATTTGAAATGTTATTCTGTGAGATATCATACTTTTCCTTGGTTTAAAGGCTTTCAAATAATAATAATAATAATAATAAAAAATCAGCAGTCCTGGACTCCCTGCAAGTACTGCCCTCTTTGGAAGAAAAAGTTTTGTCTTAAATCTAAAGTTGCTTCACCCTCAGACTGGAGGCATGGTCCTTCAGGTCAGGTCTTTTTTGTGCTGATGTCTTTATTGCCTGTGGGTGGTGCCATAGAAAAATGTATAAATGATCTTCTAATTAGTATCTGCTTTGTTAGAGCAAAAGTATGTCATTGTCTTCTCCTAGACTATTTGAAATCAGTGGAGTTCTTCTGTTTGTTAAGGTGTTGTTTTTTTCAACAGACACTGTGTTGGCAGAGTGCCATCCATGTAAATTATCTAAATGACTTCAGGTCATGTCCCTTGTTGAAAAGAAATTGATTAGAGAAATTCAATATGGTTTAGAACAGCATTTCATTTGACTGAATTTGAGTTCAGCTAGTCAAATTTTATTTTAAGCCATATGTAATAAATTCATTAATGAAAGCAGTACCCAAGAAAAAAAATACCAGACTATGAGAACACACTGTAATAAGGAAACGCTGCAAATGACAGCTCTGGAAAATAATTTAAATCTGTTGCAAACTGCAGCATAATGAAGAAGAATATGTAGAAAACTACTATTTAGAAAAAAGGTGTACAGTAGGGGAACAGTGTGTGTAGAGCTAATTTACGCTGTGCTTAGTGGTATTCTTATTGCCTGCTTTTTCACAGACACCAGGACCCAGTGTTCATCAAGAATACTTACTCCAAAGGTAACCATGAATTGCTAGCATTGATTTCTGTCATGATCCTAGTTTATAAAATATCACAAGGTGGGAATTAGGTACAAGCAATTCTTATTGTTATCTAGAAAGGAGAAAGCCCATTTAAATATAAAAGATTTTGAGCCACTGGATACTTCCCCATCCTTAGTTGACAGATATTCTTTGTACTTAGAATTATTTATTTTAATCCAAGGTATGTGACTACCTTAAGGTTGCAATAACATTGATTAAGACTTGTTACTCCATGATGAATCCTGTGTAGTAAATATTATCCACTAGTTAGAGACCAGAAAGCAGAGATTTATCAAAGCAAAGAATGAACCTAGGAGTGCCAATACCCTGTCCTCTGCTTGAATGATTCCCAGTGTTTGTGAGCAAGTTCTACACTACTTTCTTCTTTCTTGCCCTTTTAGCAGATCTAAGTCAGTGGGAAGAATCATATAGTTAAACGTTGTAGATGCAAATCTATGTAGCTCTTTTGAGGCATTCCACATGAGGATTTGGCCCTGCAAAGACAAACTTCAAAAGACTAATAATTTTAAATGGTTGCATGAACATGTGTCCACTTATGTGTGCATACAGAGGTCCTAGCATTGCTTACGTATATGCAGAAGCACAACATTGCAACATGCAACATTCATGGAGCAGATTATCCTGGGCGTCATCATGCGTCAGTTACAGGGCAAGCAGGTGATCAGGCCCAGTCAGCATGGGTTTATGAACGGCAGGTCCTGCTTGACGAACCTGATCTCCTTCTATGACAAGGTGACACGCTTAGTGGATGAGGGAAAGGCTGTGGTTGTGGTCTACCTTGACTTCAGTAAGGCATTTGACACCGTTCCCCACAGCATTCTCCTCAGAAAACTGGCTGCCCATGGCTTGGACTGGCGCACGCTTCGTTGGGTTAAGAGCTGGCTGGATGGCCGGGCCCGGAGAGTCTTAGTGAATGGAGTCAAATCCAGTTGGAGGCCGGTCACTAGTGGAGTCCCCCAGGGCTCGGTACTGGGACCAGTCCTCTTTAACATCTTCATCGATGATCTAGATGAGGGGATCGAGTGCACCCTCAGTAAGTTTGCAGATGACACCAAGTTAGGTGCGTGTGTCGACCTGCTCGAGGGCAGGAAGGCTCTGCAAGATGATCTGGACAGGCTGGACCGATGGGCCGAGGCCAACGGTATGAAGTTCAACAAGGCCAAGTGCCGGGTTCTGCACCTGGGGCACAACAACCCCAAACAGAGCTACAGGCTGGGAGATGTGTGGATAGAAAGCTGCCTGTCAGAGAAGGACCTGGGAGTTTTGGTTGACAGTCGGCTGAATATGAGCCAGCAGTGTGCTCAGGTGGCCAAGAAGGCTAACAGCATCCTGGCTTGCATAAGAAACAGCGTGGCCAGCAGGTCCAGGGATGTGATTGTCCCCCTGTACTCGGCTCTGGTGAGGCCGCACCTCGAGTACTGTGTTCAGTTCTGGGCCCCTCACTACAAGAAGGACATGGAGGTGCTTGAGCGAGTCCAGAGAAGGGCTACGAAGCTGGTGAAGGGTCTGGAGAACAAGTCTTACAAGGAGCGGCTGAGGGAACTGGGACTATTTAGCCTGGAGAAGAGGAGGCTCAGGGGCGACCTTATCGCACTCTACAGGTACCTGAAAGGAGGCTGTAGTGAGGTGGTGGTTGGTCTGTTCTCCCACGTGCCTGGTGACAGGACGAGGGGGAATGGGCTGAAGTTGCACCAGGGGAGGTTTAGATTGGATATTAGGAAAAACTTCTTTACAGAAAGGGTTGTTAGGCACTGGAATAGGCTGCCCAGGGAAGTGGTTGAGTCACCATCCCTGGAGGTCTTTAAAAGACATTTAGATGTAGAGCTTAGGGATATGGTTTAGGGGATGAGTTGTTAGTGTTAGGTCAGAGGTTGGACTCGGAGATCTTGTAGGTCTCTTCCAACCTAGACGTTCTGTGATTCTATGCAGGGCACAGAGAGGAAAAAGAATGAGATCCAAGACAGTGTTCTTCCTCAGCAGTAGCTGATGACATGATGGTTCTACGGAGAGAAAGGCCCCATTCTTAATTTCAGCAACTGCTGTGAATATGCAATGTGGGCTGTAGCTTACATAGTAAGAGATTGGGGTCTGCTGAAATGTCACTTTTCTTTGAGAAATGGTATAACAACTTCCTGTTTTCTCTTCCCTTTCTATAGCACAGGAAAGAGCCTCCTTGACGTGAGCGTGGAAACTTTAGCAGGTGTGTCTTGCTATCACACAGACTCAAGCTAATTAACTAAATGTCAAACTGGCTGAAGGTCAAGGGCTTTGTTGGGCTGCAGCAGGGGTTCAGCACAAACACGCCACAGGGGTGTAAGGGGAGCCTGAGGGAAGGCACACACGGGTGCATGAGTGCAGCACAGGCTGGGCTATCTGTGTTGGCTTTGAACAGGCCATTTGGGTAACCCTGGTCCCTACTGGCAAGTCTTCACTGTGATTGCTGCCCACGCTAGCCAACTGTAATCTTGTGTGGGTTTGCCTGTCCAGTGCTCCTTCTGCCACATGCTCAGAATTTACACTAGGGCTACCCCTGATGCATCACATACATGTATTCAACCATGAACTGGTTGTGAAAGTAGCCTTGACTTCCTTGATAGGTGTTACAGGTAAGACCTTCAGGTCCACTAAAATGCTGAGTTGAGTAGTGGATAGCTCCAGGGTCCTACCCTACAAACCTTCCAGTGTCTTAATGGCACCTCTGTTCTGCTAGCTGGGAAAGTGGATTAAAAACTGATAACTCCTTAGTGCTTCAGGAGCTGTTTCTGCATGGCCCTTCTCAGTAGCTTCATTTCTACAGCCACTTGTATTTATATTTGCCAACACTTCTTGTGGCTGACATGAGAGGTGGATGTTTCTGACCTGAGTGTGGAGGAAAACTTAAACATCAAACCTCCAGTTTTTAGGAGCAATCACCACTGGGGAACAGCTGCATAGCATCTCAGGTGCCCCTCATGCCTTCCAGGAGATCCCCAGGTCTTACATGTTCTGGTCTAGTTCAGCTATGTTTATAGCGAAATTGCAGAATAGCAGTCCCATGTATCCAGAAATAGCCTAACCCACATGTGTCCTTCAGCTCTCATTAGCAGTTTTAATCCCTCGGTTCTGCACCAGTCTCCTCTGCCTGGCACAACGGGATCAGATGGTCAAGCCAGGTAAGTGTGAGGGGTTTCTGGCTGGGCAGTTCACTCATATCCAGAAAGGTGGAGGATGGATGTGTTTGGTAATGGAGCACTTCATGGGACACAGAGTGTGCTCAGTACCACCCGAGGCTGCACAAGGCTCCCCAGGGACAAACCCTGCCATGGAGGGTCAATTGTCTCTCAGAAACAGAAGGAATGAAGCCCTCATGTGCTTTCAGCTCTGGAAAATTTGACTTAACATCAGGGCTTCCTCTATATAGCTGCAAAAGAAATGTCTGAGCTCAAATAGAGTGTGCCTGCCAATCTGTGTTTACTGTCTTCGTCTCTGTAAGTGCACACCTGAAAGTGAGATGTCTGAATATGAGCTAATCACTCCAAGCTCTCTGTCTAGCTCAGACAAGTGTCTAATCTTTACATATTTAGGAGAGAAAAGATAAGATGAAAACCTGAAGTTTCAAATGTTGTTTGACTTTATGACAAATCAGGTAAACTTTTACCCTTATGGATGCCTTGACAGATTCTTTCTTTGTGTTTTTCAGAGACCTCCTGGATCAAGCAGTAGAAGTAGTGAAGTTCATGAAAGAGAATCAGGTTTGTTTAAAGCACAGAACAGTTCAGAGCTTGGTCTCCAAGCTGGAAAAGGGGGAAGTGTGATGAAATACCTTAAACACCACTTAAAGGTCTCTTCAAAATAGAAAATGCTGTTTCTTGAGGTTAACAGACTTTGGTCTCTCTGATGCAAATATTATCAATCCTCTACCTTTTAAGGTATGAAGTTTTGTTCCTAAAAGTATCCCACCTGGTTTATGTTTGTCAGAGTGGCTGAAGAGGTTGGTATGGAAGCCAGAATTTTTGTTTTTCATTGGTTAAGGATGCAAGACCTCTGCTAACAAGATTCCTTAACTGTGCCAGTGTTTCTGAGAAGCCAACCCAAAATTATAATTCTTGAAATTTGTTACTGCCTCCTGGTCTCTCAGGATCATTTTTTTTTTTTTTTTTTTTTAATTTTTTAATGCCAGTAAAGCTCTAGATATGCTTTGGCTGATGCCAGTGGTTGATGCTGGTGAGAGCTGAATTATCACTCATGGCTGAGTGCTTTGAAAATCCCATCCTGGAGTTTGACATACTTGTTTTTTCTCCTGTTCTTAACCCCCAGGCACGTTTTTTGTAAAAAGCCTTGACATAACTGGCAAATGTAACTGCCAAAGTGATTCTGCTATTGCCTGCTCCCTGAGAAGGCAGCACACCAGAGTGTACATAAATGGATTTAGCATAAGTTTTTTTTGTGGAACTGAAGGCTTCTAAGCAATTTTCTTTGTGACTGGCGAGTGTTGCCTAATGGACTTAGCACAGATGGACAGGGCTGTAGACTTACATTTTTGCTCCACTCTACATCCCACTAGTATGACCTGGTCTTGGCAGTTCAGGAACGTTAACTCTGTCATCAAGCTGCATCAGTGATAGAAAGAAACAGCATTAGGCTTTGTGCTGAGTTGTGCATGCTCATTTCCAGTGAACCCTCCAATGGCTACAGTGATTTCTGGCTTTATCCTGAGATTTTTAGAGGAATTAATTCAGCTTTAATGGCAGCATTTGCTTCCATCCATTTGCTGCTTTCTCTAGGACAAGCTGTTGAGTCAGATGGAAGGGATTGGAGTAGCCAGGGTTATAGGCAGTGGCCTACTCTTTGGGCTTGCTGATTTAAAGCTATAGCAAATCTTACATGAGAAAGGAAAACGACAGATAGGGCTCCTACCATCGTGTTCCTTTCAACTTTTTATTTTATTTTGTCTTCCAGATGATGGACTTCCAAAGTGACTGGAAATTGATCACAGTTTTCTTTAGTGCTGAAAACCCATGCTCTTCCTGTGCTTTCACACAACCGGTAATCTTTTCTTGGGGTGGTTTAGCAGTCAAGGCAGGTGATAAAGTCACTCTTCCAAGCTCTACCCTTTGCCATACTGAACCAAAGCAGTAGCTGGTTCCAGGAGGTTGGAAAGACACTATTCAGTAATGTAAGCTTGTGATGCACAATGTATTCTGTATTTATAAATGTGTACATTAATTGGAATCTCAAGTCTGAGATGGCACAGTAAAATAGTTCTACTGATTTTGATGGAGTTTTTCATCTCACTTACAGGAGAAATGCATGTTGGAAAACCTGGAAAAACTTCAAGAGGTCTTGGACTTCTTATATAAAGAAGTAAGATTTATTCATCAATTTTTAATAATCTGAATCCTTTTATTTATTTTTTTCTCCAGTCTCCCTTACTATGCTGCAGCTTGTACCAGTGTTCAAGTGACTTAGAACATACATCTCATCGACTTCAGTCTTCTGGCTGTATTTATTAGCAATAAGTGTTTTATTTATGCTTTAAAAATCTGATGCATACAAGGAGAAAGCTAAGCAGTTACCTGTCCATCCTTTGTTACACAAGCTGATGTATTACTCAGTCTGTATTTAGAGTGATTTACATTAATAACAAAGTGTGTCAGTCTAGGTCTGAAAGGTGTTCCTTTTTTAACTGTGGTGTTCATGAAAATAAAGCTAATTACTGGATGCATGGAGCTACCTAGGCAGTGTACAGGCTGCTAAATAGATGGTGGTGACTTGTGTGTACCGGGGAAAACACCCATTAAGGACATATATAAGACCTATTATATATAATGTATTTTTTCTCTCATTATGTGTCAATTTTAAGACCTCAGTGTTTATAAAGGTTTTCTAGCTGACTGATCTAGGACATATCTATGTCTTTAGAAAGGTTTCTAAGAAATGCTCTGCACTGAGTCTTAGTATGCTAATGAGTTAGATGAGGATGTATCACTACTAAAGCAGAATATTAACTGTTTATCTGAAATAATTCAACAGCATCTTCCAAGAATTTTGTGTTGCTGGATTGAAGGCCTGAAGGGTATTCTAAACGTGCTCCAGTTTCATTGCATTAGGCCACAACCACTTATTCCTCTCAGGCTGACTCCGACAAATATTATGTATGGGTGGAGTTTCACCCATGCATTTTCTTCAGATTCCCAAAGTGAAAAAAAGTGAAATATCATTATGTAAATGCACAGCTGCTTTCTCCTTGGGGGAGAGGTGAGGCCGGATGCACAAGTCCTTGTGCTCTTACACAGAATGTTTTATCTCCAGGCTTTGCATTGGTACATTGCCAGAAAAAATGATATTTCCTAGCTTATCAGAGTTCAATTTAGTTGGCTGGCGGCCATGTAGTTTATGTAAAATGAATTTTTGGGTCTCAGTCAAGAAGTCATGGTCACAAGTATTTCACAAATGGTGATTAACATTGTTCTAGATGGCAGGCACAGGAGTAGGGCTCAGAAAGGAATTGGCAAAGACTGTGATCATTGATTTTGTGAGGGTAGAATCCCAGCCCAGAGGTAACACAGGTGACGTTATAGACGTCGTAATTTACTTTTACTGCTATTTGCTAATCTCCAATTGCTAGTATTAATATGACTAATTTTTACTTTATAACTGCAGGTTCCCAGAGCCTTTGTAAATCTGGTAGATTCCACTGAGCTCACAACTTCCTTTCTTGCATGCCAAGATCCCAATAATGCAAGGTAACGGGGGTCCTTTAAATTTCCAATATTGTCTCCTACTACTGTTCAGACACATAGCTTTGTATATGTATTAGCTTTATACCTATCAAGTAGAGTATTCTGAATGGCTTTCTGCTCTTAATGCCAAACTGTGTCAAAGGTTTTTAGATTTCCACTTTGTTTTTGCAGGCATAGATTTACTGGGAGGAGTAGGTGCTTTAACTCAGCACCTTGGGTAGCAGATTTCAATAACATACTGTGGTGGTGGTGGGTTGACCCTAGGCAGTAGCCAAGCACCCACACAGGCCCTGTCTCATTTCTCTTTACCACACCCCAATAGGACAGGGGAGAGAATAGGAATAACGAAACCAAGAAAACATGGTTTGAGATAAGACAGTTTAATAGATGAAAGAAAGGGGGGTAGGGGGAGATAAACGACTCAAAGGTAATAACTTACCACTTACCATGAGTGGACCAACGTCTAGCCAGTCTCCAATCAACAGTGACCTTGGAAGACAAATTGCCCCTCTTCTCTTCTACCTCAGGTTTTATTTCTGAGCATGATGCTATATCAAGTGGAATATCCCTTTGGCCAGCTTGTCACTTGTTCTGGCTGTGCCCCCTCCCTTGTCCAACCTCAGACTGTTCACTGGGTGGGACAGCAGGGAAGAAGAGAGCTTCAACACTGCAAGCACTGTTCAACGATGGCCAAGGCATTTGTGTGTTATCAATAGTGTTTTAGCCACAAATTCAAAACACAATGCCATACTGGCTACTGTTAAGAAAGTTAACTCCATCCCAGCCAGACCCAATACAGTCATTATGGTCACATGACTGTACAGTCCACCCACTCCCTGAAACTCTTGAGTTGGAAACTCTGAAGGCTCTTTAAATGCTTAGGTTTCTAGGTATTAACATTCACAATATTCACAAGAGGAATAATGGGTATTAAAAGGTATTGTTTGGCAATATGGGAGCTACAGCTTGGGCTTAGGGTATGGCAGGATGGAACTTCCAACTTTCCAGTTCTTCTATGGTAACTGCTTGCATAGATGTTTTCATCCATCTCTTTCTCTCAGCACCTTGTAAAAAAAGTGTGAGTAGCTTAAGTCCCAATTTAGCAGGGAGTAGGAGTGTGCACATGGACAGTTATGATAGAGTAGTTTACAGCTGATGAGATTACACTCCATTTTACTCCACAGTATTTTTTTTTTCCTGTGCTCATGGCATAAGACACTGTATGTACTAATATAATAATTCTGAAGTGCTTTACAAGTTTTGCAAATATATGGCTTGGGAGATATTCTATCAGTCAAGAAAGAGGTCTGGGTGCTGCATTACTACAAGCATAACAACAAGCATAAGAAGAGAAGAAGCTTTCCTTGACAAAAATGATTGCATGGAAAATTCTAGCAAGCTTAATTATCAATGGGCTCTTGAAGCTGTGTTTATCTGGGTGAACACTTCTATCAGTTTGTATGCTTTGTGCTTAAGTATAAAACTCTTGGGCTCATCTCAGTCTCAGGCCCAGATCCTCTCCCAGATAAGAGTCTCAGCATTTGGTTAGCAATTCCTCATCTTTGGACTGTGCTCTCAAAGAAAAATATGAGCCCATAGCAAAGGAGGAAACTTAAGTGTCTAAGAAAAGAATAGTGGCTGACGTTTCCAATCCCATGTCAGTATCTAACTTCAGGCACTGAAATCTGGAACATAAGTGGGATTTAAAGTTACTTCCTTTATTAGTTTCTCACTAACTACAAGTGTTGTTTACACCAGAATTAGTGGATGAAGCCCATTTTTAGGCATATTAAACTCTCTTCGTGTATTGTATGAGGTTCTTAGATGGCTCTCTGTGTTCCTGCCTGCTAGGCTTTAGTAAGATGCTCATCCTGAGTTCATTTTTTTTTTTTTTTCCCCACTCACTAGCACTAATAAAAGCATTCTAACAGAAATACTGCTATTTTGCAGGTTTAGCTAGAATTCTGTGAAAAGGAGATAGTGCCTGATCTTGACAGGTGCTTACTGCTTACACCTGCAAGCTCCACTAAAGGTTTCTCAAATTCTCATTTATTCAGACGTTTTCAGCTGAATATACCTTTGCTGGAACCAGGCTGATCTCGAAAGTATCTTATGTTATTCCTGTCAGCTGCCTTGGGAGAGGGTCTGAGTTATCCTGTCAACTGCAGAAATACTCAGTATGCAGATCTCACCCTGTAGGTCAGAAATTTTGCTGAGGTTGGCCAGCTGCTTTATAATGTCTAGCCACCCTTTAGCATAAACAAGCTTTTGAAGCACTGAGCTTCCATCCACGTTTCTAGATGGAGGTCTTGTTGACAGACACTAAGGCAAAAATTCTTCTGGAAAGTATTTTGAATGTGTTCAGTTTTTTTGTGTGATTACAGAGAGGGAAGTATTTGAAAACCAGTGCAGCACCTATTTTAAGCCTGAACATATTGCTAGCTTTTAAGACCCTGTACTAATCCAAGTCTGGCATATTTTTCAACTGAACGGGCTTTTGGGCAAAGTAGTAGTACAAAGCTCTGGACACGGAAATATATACCACTGATTATATACATTAAAAAAAATGCAACTCTATATAGCTTTGTCAGTGTATGCAATAATTTAATCATGCTTGTCAGCGGCTTCAGAGTCTGTGTTGTCTTGTTTATCTATTTATGTAAAAAATATAATGTCCTTGTTTTTCATTCTTCTCTGCAGCAATCCTGTTGGGAATCAGTGCAATTGTGTTCATGAACACTCTGTGCTAGATGACAACATACTGAGGTGGTCCTATCAGGTATGATGTATTCTGTGTTGCTTGGTGCTTGTGTTGCTAGATATCTCTGCTCATTTTCTAGATTAAACTAAAATGAGGAGTTAAGGAAGAAACAGCAGTGAGGAAGCTGAAAACTGTCTTTTTACCATGTCTGCAACAATACTGACTGAATTTCTTGGGGCCACCAAGAACAATGGAGATGAGTTCTCTCTATAACCTAACTGACCTTAGTGTCTTTTCCAGTTTCCAATGACACTATAGTTCTTGGCAACCTAGGGTTTGTTATAACCCATTGGAGGAATGATTTGTCTTGTCCTGTAACTTGGCTGTTGATGCCACGTGACTTAGAGGGAAACTTTCTGTAAGACAATGATAGTTGTGCTGGAATTCCTTTAAAAATGGTGGGGAGGCAAATAAGCATGATATTTCCTTGCTAAGCATGCTACTCTTTCAAATAAAATTATAGTAATTCAGGGTAGCTTTCTTGTAGCCACAAAGAGTTTCTAACTATTGCATAAGAAGATTTCATTAAATTAATGTCTTTGTTCTGGATTACAGAATTTGATTCTTGTGGTTTATTAGGGATGGAGATAATCTTAGCTCACTTTAAGCTCCAATGAATTGCACATATATTACACTGTCTACAAAATAATACTCATCTGATTACATGGTTGTCTATTCAGGATGCTTGGGGAAAACTGCTAGAGTCTGTGAGGTATGATCAAAAAGATGACTTCACTGTTGTTCTTCAGCCTTCTTTCCAAGAAACAAATCTGTTGCTCAGACTGGTGAGTAGATGCAAGCTGCTCCATTCTTTCTGAATTTTGTCTGGTGAGACTGAGTGCAATATTCAGCTGGCTTTTTCCTACCTAAGCTGTATAATGCCAGAAGATAAGCATAATCAGGTATACAGGACGCACCTTGGCATCAGATGCTGAGGTACTGACATTGGAGCTCAGTTCAAGCAGCATCATTCAGAGATCCTGTCTTTTTGAATGCTATGTTCCTGGAGAAATCAACTCATGGAACATCTGTAGAATAGATCACAAGTGTCCAGAAACTGACAATGCTGCTAGTTTTTCTCTGTCCTTGCAGTCACACTTGTTCATTCACCCCTGATTATGCTTATGTGTGTTTGGAAATGAAACCAAAGGAAGGTAACAAGAAGTATATAAAAAAATTGGTAGGCAAAAACAACAACAAAAGGATAAAAGGTTCATAAATTGTATTGGACAGTAGAATTACCTTCCTGCAAATACACTGAGAATAATGCAATGTGGGATCCTGGAAATGAATTTTGTCCAGAATTTGTTTCTAGTACAGCCAATGGCAAATACATATTAATAGGGTTGCCTGGAATGTCAGACATCCTTCACCACAGGTGGTTTTAAACAAGGGCTCAGAGTTAACGTTGTCTGAGACCTGGCAAAGGAGAGAGGAAAATATGACTTCCTAGATAACGGCTTACTCAGAAAGGTATCAAAATCCAACATAAAACACTTGGTGGCTATTTGTATATTATGTTGGTGGTGAATTGCTCTCCAGTTCTTAGGCATTGTAACAACTCCTTGAATGTGTTTTAATGCTGTTTCTCCCCTCAGCTCAGTATCAGAACAGAGTGGACTGTAAGAAGGAAATTTGTCTTCCTGGAAGTCTGGGGTCTGCTATGTTGCAAAAGCTTTCCTTGCTGTTGGGTCATTTTATGGCAGACTTGTTTTGTTGATGATTGGTCCATGTACAAATGGCAGACTTACCTTTCATGAGATAACTTTTTCTCTTAATAAATTGCTCTGTTATTGCCTTCAATGCTATCTTATGTCATAGTTGCCTTCTTTGTTTCTCCTGATTTGTAATAGCAAGCCACCTGAGCAGCAGGCTACCATGTGGATTTTTCCAAACTCTCCAGTCCCTTTCATTTAAAAATAAACATGACCTCTTAAGACAAAAATCTTCATGCTTCCCCTTTTTTAACTCCTGTGTTTGCTAGAGAAAGTGTTGCTTATTCCAGATTGTTCATATGATCACATCGGCAAGTTTCCCTGATGTCCTGTATGTCACTCTTGTGATTGTGTTTTGTTATTGCTCTAGTGGTGGTCTTCTACTGACACTGTGGCTTACTGCACTTGGTAGCAACTCCGCATTATCTAGGCTTTGAGTAGCAGGGAGGGAAGGGAGGGAAGAAAGTAGGAAAGAAATGTTCCATGACTGCTATCCTGAGCTGTACTGAGTCTGCTCTTGGATACTGCTGTCCCTTCATTGCTGCCTTATGGTGATAGGTACAGCAGTTGCTTACAAGAACAGCATCTGTTCTGTCTTGACACACCACCAGGAACTGAGATCCGCAACAAATGGTTTAATGGGAATATCAGAGATGGTGATTCTTGTAGATATAAAAAGTTACTTTATGAAAAGAGAACTTCTGTGGCTGAGCGTCTCATCTCTTCACACAAAGCATTTTTTCATGGTCTAAATGCTTTCTCTTTCAGGACAGGGATGACTTCATCACCACGTCAAAGACAGAATTGGAAAAACTGGAAGAAGATTATACTTTCTTAACTGTGGGTCTCTGGAACAACATGGTGAGCAGTAGTACCACAGACACTGTTACTTACTGGTCTTAGTACAGAAGCTTAGTAGCAACTCGACATGAGCCAGACTTTGAGTAGAGAGGAAAGGAAGGAAAGTAGGAAAGAAACATCCCATGACTGCTATCCTCAGCTGTGCTAAGAGTCTGCTCTCTAGTAATGCTAAATGCTCTACATTTCCAGGACAAATCATTCTGTTCTGTGGCTGCTACTTTCTACGGAGAGCTTTTTAGAAAGGCTTTCAAAGTAGCCCTTCAGGAAGTCCCAGGGAATAAGAGAGCTGTGGCAGACCCTTTTGCCAGCCTCACCTCTGTGGCGGAGTGGCACAGTGACAACTGAGGCTTGTCATAACCTAAGATTATAATGATTATACTCTTCTGTCTCATCTGTCTTATATCCATCTCGCTCTTTACTGAGACTCAGTGTTGGTTTCATTATTAACTGTCACCTGCTGCTGCTGTTGCTCATATTAAAGGGCAATAGGCTGCCTTAATGAGCTCCCATTGCTTCTTCACGAGCAGAACGTCCTACCCAGCTAAGGAAAGCCCATCAGTGGTGCCTTCTAATGCAGGAGAGAGGGTGTCTGAAAGAAAGAAAGCTTCTCTGACCCAATCAGGCTTGAACACAATGTCCAGTTCTGCAAGAGGCTGTTTTTTTCTGCAGGCTTGATCTGTCAATACAGTTTTTTTTACACATTTGTACGTGTAACTGAGTGTACGCACATACAGCTTTCCAATACGAATGAGATTTCTTTTTTTTTTTTTTTTTTTTTAAAAAAAAAGGCAGGCACATGGTTTTGTACCCATCAGAGCAAAGCAGAATTTTATTGCTTAGTGCATATTATGTTTGGATATGCTCTGATACCAGTGGTTTTGAATAAGATGTTGATATTACTATTCCTTGTGACTTAGAAACTCTCAAAATTTTCTAATAAACTTCTTATATCACATGGTTATAAAATACACAATCTTATTTTAATTAAAAGGAATTTGCAATGGCCAATTAAGTTAAATTTAAGATAAGACTTACTTTTTGCTTGTTTTGCAGTCCATGTGGTGTTAAGCTTTTCATTTGAGAGCACCAACTATTTCTGCAACTGTCTGAAGCATGAATGAAATAGGTTTATACTGTAACTGCCTTTTAGATAACCATGCTTAAAACCAAATCCATACAGACTGGAGTGTTCTTCTTTCCTTTTATGCTAATTTTGGCAGTAGTAATGCTATTGTAGTGTTGACCATAGAATGGCTTGGGTTGGAAGGGATCTTTAAGATCACCTAGTTCCAACACCTCTGCCATGGGCAGGGATGCCACCCACTAGATCAGGTTGCCCAAAGCCCCATCCAGCCTGGTTTTGAACACCTCCAAGGACGGGGCTTCCACAGCTTCTCTGGAGAACCTGTTCCAGTACCTCACCACCCTCTGAGTGAAGAACTTTCTCCTAACCTCTAATCTAAATCTCCCCTCTTTTAGTTTAAAACCATTCCTCTTGTCCTGTCATTATCTGCCTGAGCAAAATGTTGCTCTCCATCTATTTTATAAGACCCCTCTAGATATTGAAAGGTCACAATGAGGTCACCCCTTCTCTTCTCCAAGCTGAAAATCCCTAGCTCTCTCTTTCTTCATAGGAAAGGTGCTCCAGCCCTCTGAACAATTTTGTGGCCCTCTTCTGGACCTGCTGTAACAGCCCCACACCCTTCTTGTGCTGGGGGCCCCAGACCTGGATGCAGCACTCCAGGTGGGGCCTCACAAGGGCAGAGCAGAGGCGGACAATCACTGCCCTCCACCTGCAGGCCACCCCTCTGTTGGTGCAGCCCAGGACACAGTTAGCCTTCTGGGCTGCAAGCGTGCACTGCTGGCTCATGTCAAGCTTTTAGTCCACCAGAACTCCCAAGTCCTTCTCTGCAGGGCTGTTCTCAATAAATCCTCCCCCCAGTCTGTGCTCATGTCTGGGATTGCCCTGACCCAGGTGCAGCATCTTGCACTTGTACTTCGAGAACCTCATTAGGTTCACATGGGCCCACTTATCTAGCTTATCCAGGTCCCTTTGCATAGCATCCCTTCCTTCTGGTATATTGACTGTTCTACTCAGATAGGTGTCACCTGCAAACTTGCTGAGAATGCACTCAATCCCATTGTCTATGTCACTGATAAAAATATTAAATGTAATCATTTATCAAAGATATTAAACTAATCATTTAAGGAAGTAGGATTTACAAGAAAAAGCTCATTATTCAACCAGATGACATAGCTAGAAAAATTTTACAGTCACTCTAATAAAAGATATCTTTCTATGTATGTCTGCCACTTTAGATAGTTAGTAGGAGAGAGTTAAAAGTTGATCAGCTGTTGAAGCTTTAACCTTGAACAAACATGCTGCATCCAGTTATCTTTTTTGCTGTTATCTGTGACACTCCTCATAACGATGTCAAAGTTTCCATCTCAGTTCTTCTATTGTAAAGTAGATGCAATGATAAGATTCATGTTGGCTTCTTTATCATTGTTTTGCCTTAGTCTCATGAAGTAACTAGCCTCACTAACTGAACAAAGTAGACACAAAGTCAGAATTTAAAACATTCTGTTTCTGCCAGTGCTATAAGAAACTGGGTGAGTTACTTAGACTGACCATGTCTCAGTATTGCCATCAGTGGTGATGATGTTTACAGAGATCAGTTACTACCATCACTTAAACACAATCTCTAAGACTCTAGAAAGAGGTGGCATGTCTTCCATTTAACTGTTTATTAACTGTTATAAATATTAAATCTAGACAAGACCAAACCACATGAGTCATGAATGGCCTTTTACATCTGTTTAGTATAGTATTTTCATCAGCAATTTTTTAAAATGAAATGCTGTATTTTTTTCAACTAGTGCATAAAATGAATACTTCTGATGAGAGAGTCCACTGTTGCCAGGTTGCCAGCCCGTTTTGTGCCCCTCCAGCAGGAATTGTTTGCAGCCAACTGAACCAAGTTTGTCAGAATTTGAATTTCGTCTAAGTACAGCAGTAGATCAGTCTGATCTACTATGTTTTCTGTTGGAAACTGACCTCCAGGTCTGAGTAGTATCCATCTCTCTTTCCAGACCATGCAATTATCAAGTGTCATGTGCTTCACTTTTTTTTTTTTTTCCTAAATATCCTATAAATCTTTTCTTTCTGTGTCCACTTGCTGTCCAACTTTTCTGATTTTAATTTATGCAAAAGGTCAGTACTAGACATCTTGAATATTCTTTGCAAGTAGTTACGATAATATTACCCACATTCTGAAGCAGCTGTATTGCTTCCTCAAAACCTAGGCACTGAAGAAGGGGAGAGGGACAGGATTTCTCTCCTGAACTTTGGTAATTATTGCAAATATACTCAGTTAATCCAGTACTGGTTTCTCTTTTGTGTCCTCTCAAATTCTTACGCTTAGCTGGTAACAAATTCCTTCTGTCCCTTCAGATACGGTCTTTCTTTGCATCGTCTGCCATCAGAAGACCCTTCTTTCCCTGTGCTTCATTTGTTTTCTGTGCACATTTCCTCATTTTCAACTACCAGCTCTATTTTATTTCGGTGTTTTTTCCTCAGTGTGAAGTGGCCTCTATAGAGAGGGGACAATCTGGACAATCTGCAGGAAGAATAAGATGTGCCAAAGCCACATGTTGCTGTTGGTTTGAACGATCAGAGGTCTTCTCTTAACAACTCCTTTTCCCTTCTGCTTTTCAGCTGCCTCTCTTTAGTGGCATTTTCTTAGCACAGCTGGCAATTATCAGAAAGGTACTTTCCTGGGTAGGTTTCCTTAGCTGGCTGTGATGGTATTCTGCCATTTTAGAAAAGCAGATGGTACGAAAGACTCTTTCAGTGTAAAAAGTGCACTGGCAAGTGTCCTTATCCAACAGTGTTCATTTTAAATGTCCTTCTCAGTATAGCTACTAGTTTATGCTGACTGTGTAACGTTTAAAAACAAAATGAAAAAAACCCTGTTGGGAACTGTTAGGAAATCAAGATCATGATTTATTGAGCAGCAAACAGCAGAATGAAGAGGTGCCTAAAAAATGCTTTCAGAGTGTTTCTCTCCTCCTGCTTCTGCCAGGCTGTCCTTATATTGACATATGTCCTTATGTTGTTTTGAGGCTTCGTACCTTCCTCTTCACTGGAATGATTAACTGCTACTTGGCTAAAGGGCAAAACCTTGAAAATCTAGCAGCAATTGGCAGCAGCACTGGACTTCAGTCTAGCTGAGAAGAAGCTGAGTTAGTATGCGCTAAGGACTTGTTTTAGGCATAGCTGGGTATTTTCCTGAAACCTTCCTAGTTATCTAGGAGCAATGCAATTCAAATGCTAAGCACATCAGAGAACAGTCAGCTAAATGACATTGGGTAGTTAGGAAGGGCTGAGAGAGGCTGTTTGTTTACTTGACAGCTTTGATGTTTACCACAAAGAGTCTGATTAATTTTGGCAAATACGTACAACTTTATCTGGGGAAATATAAAGGGCAAAGCTCCTTTCATGTGTGTAAAGAAATTAGACAAGAAGCTCTTGCACTCGTGTCTGGCATTCTTTTGTGTAACAGACAAGGCCACCAGAAAACATCCTGCAACCCAGAGAGAAACAAACTGAAACCAGGCAAGAACCTCAAAGGGAACAGTATCAGCATGAGGCTGTACATGTCTCCCTTCTGCGCTTGGTGGTTTACACTCACTCAGAAACTGCTGCAGTTCCAGAGCAGACCAGTCCCTAACCTGTCTTCATGACAGACATGCTAGGATTCGGGGTGGGTTTTTGCTGACCACAACACATTCTCAATGCCTGACTTCCTATGATCAGGACCTCAGGACCTTGCAGCTCTTCTGCATAGGAACTGTTGGTTTTCCTGGGGAGAATGATGTCTCTGAGCAATCTGGAACAAATTGCCTTGTGGAGAAATTCACTTCTATCACCCAACAACATACATATGTCTAATGCTTATTTGCAATTAATTGCTAGCCATGAAATACCACTTTTGTCCCATGTTCTGTGGGGTGATTCCATGCCGACAGAATATTTCCTTTCCTAACTGTTAAACAGTTATTTCTTTTTTTGTCCTATGAGGATGAGAAAGCATCGGTCCCCAGTTTATCTTCTTTCTGGGCTTCATGATTTTTCATTTTTCAGGTATATTCCTTTTATTCATCTTTCAAAACAAAATACAAACTCTACTCCTCCAAGTGTTTGAACGAGTCTGACTTTGTAAGCCTCTTCTCTATTTTTCTGATTTTTTTTTTTTTTTTTTCAACATTATCTTCATTGATGGAACAACCAAAATAGAATACTACATTCCTGCCCAGAATATATCAGTGACGTCAAGCCTGTTACTGCTGCATTTTTCAATGCCTTCAGTCTGGTTTCTTATGTAGTCTGCTGCTTCTGGCAGCTGCTGCTGGTAGTGTAAGCTGAGCAGAGATTCGCTGAAGAATTTAAAACAGTGACCAACTCCTTTGGATGTGACTGCAATTTAATTAGCTCCCAGCAAGGTGCATGAACAGGTGAAGTGATTCTTCATGGTATTTACCACATTGTGCTGTCAGTACTGAGTTATGAATTATGGAATATTTTTTTAATCTCTCCATCTTGTTGGAAGGTAAACAAAGGCCAGCAAAAGTAAATATTATCAAGCCTCTGTGCAGAGTTGGAGTGCACCTTTTGCTGTTGTGTAGTATGTGTGTAAATGTAGATAAAAGAAACAGTGTTGGAAAGTGGGATAAATTAGCAAGGCTTTAGCTGAATGGGTTACAGCCATTACAGGAGTGGTGCGTGATCTTTAATTCATTCCATGTTTTTGACTGTTGCCAAATGAGTTTGCAGCATAAGAAATACATGAAGGTAGTGTTCACAAGACAGAAGGAAAGAGTTAATGAAACACAAATGTATCACCAAATAGATTATTTTTAGTTTTCCATTTATATTAGGGATTTTGTACTTTCTCCTGAGCTAAAGCAGTGTGGACTTCAACAAGCCCTCAGTGTATAATCTGAGTCAGAGCTGAATTTTCTCAGAAGATTCAGTAATATCATTTTTACTTCAAAGTTTGAGTCAGTTGCTATATTTCCCACACAAACTATAGACGGAACACATGGACTTTTAATATATAGTAAATGTAGAAAGCTGAAGAAAGGTTTCCCAAGCATGCCCTTCTCGAATGTTAGTGAGTATGTCTTTCACAGCCTGGGAGCAGACAAAAAAATATATGGTAGTTGAGGCTTGCATGGATGGGCAGAATGCTGCAAAAAGTTGTTACTGAGTAGTGGATCTGTGATAAACCCACTGTTTGCTTTCTCATACCCAGCCCAGCTGAGAAGTAACACTGACTTGTTAATCACAGCAAGGTAAAAACTGCATATTGTAAGAGGAGAGAATGAATCATGAAGGTGGTTGAAGCTATGCTTTTCCTAGAGCATGTCTGCTGTTACTGCAGTTGAGTTGATAAATAGCAACTCAATGGCAAGCAGTCAAATGCTGTGGTATGAGATCAATGCCTGCTGGCCAGCATTCCCAAGAGCAGAGTTAACGTGTGGATGGTTGCTTTAATGATGATGGAAGGACAGTCTGATCATGGGAGAGGCCTTGTTTTCCAATCCTAGATTTTGTAGGTATGCATACGGTATGTCGCATGTAGATTAATCATAAGCAAAGCAAGTTTTTAATAAGTATTAATGTGATGGAAAACTTGAGGCACTAAAGCCTTTGAGTTACTGCTGCACTCCCATCCCGCCCCTGAACAGCGTGAGACAAGTCCTGTGTTTTGTCCCTTTCCAGATGGAGCCAGCTGGGCAGAAGAAGCCTTATGATTTCACAAAAAATCTTCAGATCCAATGTCCATCTCAGGTAGAAGGATTTCCTTATTTTTATTTACTCTTTGCAGAATTTCCAAGCTTTCAAATATTGTTGTCATCTTCTGAATTTCTTAGAAACATGCACTTCCCAAAGAAACTGCACTGCTGAAAATTTAACATTCCTAAAACTCATTGAATCTTTCATCTATTATGATGAAACTCTGAAAGCAAGAGCTTTAGACAAAGTTTAGTTAAATCACATTACTGTGTCAGATAATTCAGGCTAGCTGACTTTTGGATAACAAAATAATAAATTGTGAGTAACAAGTAAAGCGTTATCAGTATTAAAAACTGCGTCAACAATAAAATTGAATCCATACATTTTTAATCCTTTGACTTTTCTGTGACTTGACTCTGTCTTTTGTCAGATTTAACTATTTTAGTACATGAAACTGTCAATAACACAGTAGTGTCTTCAAGGTCTGAACATCTCTGAGGTTCAAAGAACAGATTCTTGAATGTTTTTGCATTTAAGCACCAACTTCAATAATTTAATAGTGATAAAACATTACTGGCATCAAAAAACTTCACTGAGCAGCAATTAAAGCATCAAAGACATTGAATTATCTATTTTGTCTGATGTTAGGTTTGAGGCAAGAGGCAGTGCTCTGCCTAGGGCATTCCAGAGCTTATTTTTCAGGTCTAACCTGGCTTACTTCACCAGTGCAATTTCATTCAAAAATAAATATTGTATAGATTTTCTTCTCTTGGAAAACATATCCAGAAGAATGTAATGTCAGCTGACTGTTTTCGCTACTGTTGGTTTTAAAATAATAATAAAAAAGATAATGCTCTTCTGCAGGAAAATCCGTATTTGTTCACGTATAGAAATAGTAATTACTCACCTACTCCAGAGACATCAAACATCAAAGAAAGATCTCAGGTACAGTAAAACTGTTTACAGCGAATGGACTAAGTGTATTCCAGGGAGTGGGGACAGGTGGGTGGAATTGTGTTGGAGCCTAATTAAACAATGTTACCTGGGAAAACTGAATAAAAAGCTCTTATTTCCATGCTTGACTAAATAGGCAGGCACTTAACAGCACATTTTATCCTTGATGGATTTTGTAGAGAGTAACTCAGGGTAGAGGTCTTCAGCCAACCTAAATCTTGTATTCACTGTTAAGAATGTTTTTTAAATGTTTGGATAACAATATTAAGTTCCCTGAGATAAGAAGATAGTGGAAATGGGGCCCTTTAGTTTTACTGTGGAAGAAACTAGATCAGATTGGTGTAACACTACTGTGTGGGTTCAATTTTGTCTAGTCTACCCTGTAGCAAAACTCTTTTGTTTGTTTGTTTGATTGATATTTACAGATTAGCTGTGCAGAAATAAACAGACATGATTTTTTAGTTATAGTTCTCTGATTCTGAGCAGAACTTCTTACTCCTAAACAGCTGCAGAGGGAAGGCATAATGCTCATCTTCATGCTCCAAAATAGTGTCTAGACTACACCAGCACTTAAAATGGACTATATGTCATTGGAATAGTAATGCATATTCCTCCTCTCGTTTTGATGCAACTCCATCTGTTTTGCTAGTTACTAATGGCCTATAGACCTCTGCAAGGGACAAACAATAACTGCTGATCTGATTTTAGAAATAGTTATGGTGTAGGAGATGAGAAGAAAAGGGGGAGAGATAAAAGTGAACAGTAGGGCAAGACAAACAAATGTCATTTCCATAGCCAAGTTAGCTTCCTTGAGGAGAGCTCTAGAGAGACCTGGAGAAAATGCATGTCCTTGGGTCATGTGCCACTGTTCACATTGGTGTACCAATGGTCATCCTTCACTAACAGTAAACCTGGGGGTGTTTCTGTCAGCGGGCTAGAACTCAAATGTACTAGGAGAGCTGAAGTAACTCAACCCTTCTGGATGGGTTCTGCAGGCGTGGTACTGCCCAGCCATAGCATTCACTGTAGGCTTACAGCGCTGTCCAACAGCCTGGCCATCGTGTTGTAGGGCTGCGCCTCAAGAAGGCAGGCTTGTGGCCTGCTGATGAAGGTACAGTTTAATGTTCGGATGTTCTAGTGATGTTCAAGAAGACTTTCACAAAAGAATGTGAGCTCACCTAGCTCAGAGTATGGAATCACAAACAGTTGCTTAGCTAAACATAGCATGACACAGAGTCTGAAATAAGTGGCCCTAATGATATGCGAGAGCAGTGCTGTGCTGACATGGTCATGCAAGTTGTGAACAGTCCGAGCTTGTCTGCCTTCAGAGGGTGGTTTTTGGGATGGCCTGAGGAAAGGCTGAAATGGGTGGATGTGTACAAGGTATGTGGACAAAGTCCATTAACATAATGCTCTGGGACATAAATGGTTTGTCGTGACCAGAGCATGATGAGTCTAATATAAAGTCTTGCGCTGTCTTTTCCCAGGAGAGGAGTTATGGAACAAATATTCCTTGTTTGAACCAGAGCCCCTCTGATACAGTTCCAGTTTCAGGTATGGTTTTATGCAATTTTATTGTAGAGCCACTTCATTAGATGGAGCAGGAACTGTACCTTTACAGTACCTTTAGAAAAGGTACATTTTCTTTGTAACAGTGCATTCTGTTGACTGTGATTTAAAAATCCTTTGGAACAGTATAGCTGGTTGTATAGCAAGATGCAAGTTTTCCCTCAGGGATAGTGAAAGCTTATGCAACTGCACCT
The DNA here is from genome assembly GCA_011076525.1 of Nettapus auritus. Classification (NCBI taxonomy): domain Eukaryota; kingdom Metazoa; phylum Chordata; class Aves; order Anseriformes; family Anatidae; genus Nettapus; species Nettapus auritus. The sequence continues at coordinate 28,851,529 of CM021767.1, forward strand.
TCTATGTGCAAACAAAGAAGTGACGATGGAAAAGCCAGGAAGCTGTCAGTGCATAGTGCCACATAGAATCCTGTCCCAGGTGTGTTTTGTCTTCTCTCAGAAGCTATGATGATAAAATCATAGCCTTGTGCTGGTACTGGAGCTGTGCCTGCCTTTCAGTGGTTCCCACTGGTTAGAGGGAACTTGAGTCAGCACAGATATAAGACTGATACTTTACTGCCTCCCTTGTCAGCGTAGCTAATGTCTAACTGAGGTACCAAGAATCATTTGTTTGGATGACTGTCATTGTGTGTATTAAAATACTGTCTTTGTAACGCTTTATGCTCATCCTAAAGAAAAGTTCTGATAACCATCACAATTTGAAGGTTGTTTTTTATTTTTATTTTTATTTTTTTTATTTTTATTTCCTCCTGCCCTAATGCTGCTTTTATTTTTATCAGTTCATAACTTGAGACCAGCAGATATTCAGGTGATTGCTGCCCTAGGAGACTCCCTCACAGTAAGTAAAGATCATTGGATAACCAGCGTTAAAACAAGCAATGAAAGAGCACTACTGAATTTTAATCCAAGAGAGAATGCATATAATTATGCCCTATTGGGCCGAACAGTCTTCACATGCTCTTTTCCATACCTCACCTTGACTGACTGGTAATAAGATCATGGGTCAAATGTGTGTATGGTTCCCATTTAAAGTCCACAAGAGTGCTGAACAAGAAAGAACTGCAAAATTTGATTGTACAGCAGCAAAAACACCTTCCTAGAGTGGTCCTGTAACTTGCTTTTCCTTATTGACTCTAAAAAGTTCTTAAGGTGCTGGCCTTCAAAGCCATTAGTAAGCAGCGTAAATAGAAAGAAAAAAATCTTCAGCTAATGTGTATATGTATGATAATACCAAAGTCTATAAAGCCATGTCCACCTACACTGACTAAATATTTGAGTAAAATTATGGTAGATCATGAGGCATAACAAGTAATTTATCTAAAGAATCTTTTAGCATCATTCCTGGAACTAACTACATGAAAGTTTTACTCCTAGACTGATGGTGATTCTCCAATCAGTGATGACAGCTTCATTGCTCAGATCATAATTCATGCTTCTTATTTCTGTAATAATTACTACATTAAATGTTTTTAATTCCTTTTCTTGGGAAAGCTGGGAGAAGGAAGACAAAATCACTGTACCATGTTTTAATGTGACAAACATTACAAAGATTATTCATTCAAGACCATTGCTATCTTATTTATTCCTTATGCCAATTTAGAATTATGTGAACATTTTGAACACAACCAACTTTGTCTCACTTCTTCTAATCAAGAATTTGACAGAGGAGGGTAATTCACCGGAGCAGAGTTGTAATACCCTCAGCCCTCAATTCTCTTGAGAACAAAGATCTGTTATAGTTTGGGAAGTTGATGTACCTTGACTCATTACCATCCACTTTAATTACGTTCACTAGGATCAGTCAAAGAACTAGTTACTGTAGCGTTTCTTATTTTCTGAAGGTGATCTCCACTTCTCTGCTTCCAGGCAGGTAATGGGGCAGCATCCAAACCCCATGATGTTCTGGATGTCCTGACTCAGTACCGAGGTATTTCTTGGAGGTGAGTCCCAAGAATTCCCACCAATGGAAGGGAACCCCTTTTCTTGGAGTTATGATATGTATACTTGATTTTAGGTAAAAAAAAAAAAAGGAGACTAGTGAAGAGCAAATCTGACTACAATTTTACATGGAGGCAGATGGTTGTGGTTTTACTCATTAAAAAATAAATATATATACAATATTCAAATTAGCAGCTACCTAGAGTACGATGTAGTGTTGCTGGCATAAGCCTGTATACGTAGATGAAATGGGGTCCTCGTCAAGATGGCCCCTTTCTCCTCTCATTGTTGCAACAATTGCAAAGGGGGCTTCTAGAGCTGATTGCACCACTTAAGCATTGTGTTTGTCCCTGCTATTTCTACTGTTTGTCTGCCCTACCAGCATTATAGCCCATGTGACCCCTTTGTCTGAGTTAAAACCAATGGTCTACAAAAAGGCAGAATGCGATCTTTTTCCTGCTGCTATTTCATGCATAGTCTGTATTTCCTTGACCCTTTCCCAATATTGCTTACATCACTGAGAACAGCTTATCAGTTAGTACAGAATCTTACATATGCAGCACTTTAATAGACAGGTCCAAAAGCTATTCTGAATAAAGGTAATCATATTCACTTACTAATTTGCAAACATGATTTAACACCAGGCCTGTCAGGCTGATTTTCTGCTCATCATTTCTTACTCATTTGAGAAACTGCAGCTCTATAGAGGTTCGAAGAGGTACTAGAACACCTCAAAATATTATATTCCAAATTAAAGGTGTACTAGAGGGTTGCAACTTTTAAGATTTTGATCTTTAATAACATTCTGCTGATGTTTTTGGAAAAAGAGTATACAAGCATCCTCTATAGTATAAGGAATGGTAAAGAGTGCATAGATAGTGAATTTTACCCGTCTAGTAGTAGTCTTCCAGCTGAGTGAGGTTGGGGTGGGAAGTTGGGAGGTAGGAAAGGTATTGAGTGTACTTACTACTCTTAAATATGTACTTTTATAACTTGTTTTTATGAGTACAAAGGGTTTGTTAACTAGAAATGCAAGTAATAAATATTTTAATAGGGATAACGATAGCTAAATGATAGCTTTTAAAAATTCTTATTTCTGTCAGCAGTGTTTTAACATTTGCCACAAGATGCGAAGACTGAAAGGGCAGTTAGTGTACAGGGATATTAATATAATTATGATTACGGCAGTCTCTAATTTGTAACCCTTTTGGTATGCACACAAAGAGCTTGCTTTGACTTAATACAAACAACTACCAAAGAACGTGCTGTGTATATGTGTAGAAAATTCATAAGGGGGAGCTCTCTTACTTAGTCCACTACCTTAAGAAGTCCATCATATTTTGGAACTTTTTTTTTTCTTTCTTTTCTTTTTTTTTTTAAAGTGTTGGAGGAAATGAAAACATAAGCACGGTCACAACACTAGCAAGTAAGTGTATTAAGTGTATTTTTTTTTTCCTCCTGTAAACCTGATAAATATCTAGAGCTGTTTATTAAAGTACTTGTTATAAATAAAATAAAAAAGAAAAAGAAGTGAAGACAGACTTTAAAATTTGTAACGTGGCAGAATGGATCATTTTGTATTCAATGTCCAGTGCTGAGCAGAAGTTGTGTAACAGCCAGACTGTAATTTGTTGTGCATGACTTAACCGTGTATTTTGTAATTCTCAGAGGTTTGGTTGTTTCTGTATTCTGTTGGTTATAATTCTGTCTAAAATGAGTTGGAGATAGATGAATCAAACATCTTAGTTCATAGCCTTTTTATGTGTTTTAGAGGTCAGGGCATTTTAGATTTGGGGTGTTTGTAAGGCTGCTTTGCACTCTAAGATCTACAGAGGGATCTAGGTCTTTGGGGTTAACAAATCTGGGGAGATCAGGCTAAAGGATTTGATTCCATCTCCAGTTAATGTAATTGCATATATCTCCTGCCAGAGCATACTCAATTACCAGGCAAAAAGGCATAGCTAGCCCATGTCATTGTGTTAGGTCATGATGCATGGAAGTGTTCAAGGCCAGGCTGGATGGGGCTCTGAGCAACATGGTCTGGTGGGAGGTGTTTCTGCCCATGGCAGGGGGGTTGGAATTAGATGGTCTTTAAGGTCCCTTCCAACCCAAACCACTCAATGATTCTATGATATCTGAATGCTTGAAATTCAGCAATCTGAAAGCAAGGTCATACTTAAATATTTACTGTGCTTAGAGGTTAAGTTCTTGGTAGGTATCTCTTAAAGCTTTTAAATGCTCTTTTACTAAGATCTAATCTGTTTAACCCCACTCGTTACCTGCTAAGTAAGCAACATTTCAGGGTGCTCTCTTTTTCTGCAGATATTCTTCGTGAGTTCAACCCATCCTTGAAAGGGTATTCCACTGGCACTGGAAGGGAGACTACGGAAAATGCTGCACTCAACCAAGCAGTGGCAGGGGATAAGGCAGAGTAAGAGAAAAACTTTTATTTTTAACAGAAAGTTTATTATTCATTTAAAATTCAATTCTAACTAAAAAAAAAAAAAAAAAAAAAGTGCAAACTGTGGAGTTTGACAGGAGTGCAGATAAAGCTGATAGGCAAATCCAAATGCCATTCTTTTGTTGTTTCTAGTAGGAAGGCTGAGAAATGTGATAGGGCCTTTAAAGTTTTTCTTATCTCCATTAAATAAATCATCAGCAAATGCCAAGATTCTGAAATATTTTCAAGCAGGAAGCTCAAAGCATTTTACAGGCACCCATCAGAAAGCTTCATATCTCTGTTGTGAATACTCACATTTTGTAAGAGGTATATTCAAACCCTTTTGTTGATAGGACCACGATTTCATGTAGGGAAACCAAAAGAAAATTATGAATTGCTTATGGCCAGTCTGTGGCAGAGCTGGGAATTAACTAGAGACCACTATGCTCAGTCTTCAGTGAAATTCATATTTTTTTTTTTTTCCTCTTGGGAACACTTCTTATAAAACATGCATCAGTGGCTTGAGGCCATGTAATAACATTGACACACGCATGGATACTTCAGTGATGTGTGTATTAATAGCATCTGTTTGATGTTGGGAAGGAGCACAGTGCATTTGTTTTGTGGTAGTGCAGTTATTTTCTATATAAAAGTCTATAAAAAAAAAAAGTTTATAAAAAAAGTTTATAAAAGTGTAACTATGCAGCATTTGCAAAGAGGTCAAGTACCTCTTGGATACCATTTTCTCACTTTTTTCCCTCATCATTGTCTCAAAATACAGCCTTTTTGGGTAATGATACCTCTCATCCTGCATATAATAAAAACTGGAGCTCCCCCTTTCCCCCCTTTTTTTTTTAGTTACAGATGCCAATTCATCGGCTTTCCTCTTTACCTTGGTATCTATACAGAATTAATTCTCTTATTATAATTTTTAGGGATGTTCCTGCACAGGTTAGAAGACTGGTGGATCGAATGAAGAATGATACTGTGAGTTTAACACATCATTGATATCTTTAGAAGAATTAAGTGATGTGGCATCATTTGTTTCTAACAGCACAACAGACGAACAGTTGCCAGACATAAAGCTATGGGTACAGCAGAGTACAGTGTAACATTCCTTAGTGCCAAGTGTGAGTCAGTACAAAATCATCTATAGTTTTGTCTTCACTGAATTTGTACCAGCATGTGATAGGTCTGCTGTGGTTTAACTCTGCAAGTGGCTTAACACCATGCAGCTGTTTGCTTGCCTCCCCCCAGCCCCCCCATCTGTGGTCGGATCGGGGAAATAATTAAAAGTGCAATAACTTGTGGGTTGAGATAAGGATGGTTTAATAAGAAGGGGCTAAGAATAAGGGGGAGGGGGAGAGAAAAAAACACCACAAGAAGAAGAATAAAAAAAGCGAGTGCACAATGCAATTCTCACCACCTGCTGAGAGATGGCCAGTCAGTCTGTGAAAAATAACAATCCACCCCAGCCGACTCCCCCCAGTTTTATTGCTGAGCATAACTCCATGTGGTGTGGGACATCACTCTGGTCAGTTAGGGCCAGCTGTCCTGGCTGTGTCCCCTCCCACATCTGGGTGCACCCCCAGCCTGCTGGCTGGCAGGGCAGCACTAGGAGCAGTAAAGTCATCGACTGTGCAGACACCACTCTGCAACAGCTAAACACATTGCTGTGGTATCAACTTTATTCTCAGTCTAAATATAAAACACAGCACCACACCAGCTACTAGGAAGAAAGTTAACTTTATCCCAGCAAAAAACAGGATAGGTTTCTTGTTATCAAACCCAGATAACTGTAATCTCCCTATCATTTTTACCAGAAATGGCTGGTAATTTCAGTACAGTTGCCTCCCCTCCCAACCTACAACATCCTGTAATATGACAGAACTTTTTTCTCTGATAGGATTTTGCCATGATGCTATTAATTATCTTGTAAGCACACATTTTTGCCAGCCATGAAGATACATGCTGGATGTTGAGGGCAACCTCTACAAATGGCAAGTCATAAGGAGTGAACATGTGAAAAACTTATTTTTCTTTAAAAACCATGTAGTCCCTTTTCTGAGTTAATAACCAGATGACTTTTGCCTTACACATTTGTTAGGAATTATTTGATTAATGGTCTATATAACACATATTAGGCTGAGGATTACTTGCATATTTTTCATGTAACTACTGCTTTGAATGTTTGCTATTTGTATTTTGACAAATGTGCTATGCAATCAGTGACCTAGGTTACGTGATATTATTTTGGTTTTCCAATTGTGCATTCGGAAAGCAGCCAAGAAGCCTTCAAGATAACTGTGTGTACGTGTCTAGTATAAATATTCTGGTGAATACACATTGGTAAAAATATTTACATATACCTTCCTTTTTGTGCACTTGTAAACAACAATTCACTCAGGCTATATCTGAAATAAGATTAACAGGGGTAACAGCTAACAATGAAGTGTTTAGATAGTTTTCATTCAAACCAGTATTTGTCGAGGCCACTAAGCAGTACTCTGTCATATTTATTGGCTTGGAAACATCACACAAAAGAAATGAATGCAAAAACCTTTTATTTAATGAATTAACTAGAAAGAATGTTCACGTTAGTGGTAACACATCTTTGATTTAAGAGCTCTTTTTTTCTCTTTTTAAAACACCTGTGTTGCTCAGGAGGAAACTATTCCCCTCATTCTTTTAATTTGGATAAGTATATTTTGAGACCAAGCTACTGAACAGTGTATTTATCAGCTGGGATATGTTGCCTTCTGCCTTCGAAGACAGATACTTTCAAACCACTTGAGGCTGATGTACTATTGCTGCTTTTCTTAGTGGTGTTTTACACTGAAAAGTGTCAAGATATCGAGTACAACAGCAGCAACATGGTACTAATTGTATCTGAACCTGCCCTCAAAGCTAAGAAGGTGTATACTTACTATAGCATAATTACTTTGCATTGGTTATCGCTTTGCAAAATCCTTTCAGAGAAAAAATATGATATATATATATAGTCAATAATGCCCCTCTATTCTATGTAGTTTCTCTCACAGCAAGACTGAAATATGTTGCCCTTCAGGGTCTTCCAGCAGTATAACTGCATTATTTATGATACAGTAAAACACATACTATCATTTTTTGCAATGAAGATGTATTCCCAGAGCTGCAGGAGGAGTCAGTCGGTGTGTACACAAGGTATTCTTAAAAAAAAAAAAAAAAAAAAAAGAAAGTGTACAGATGGATTTTTTTTAAGCAATAGTTTTCAGAAGCCAGTAATTTTGGATGGTCCTACTGATATTATAAACCTTATTTAGATCATAGTAGTTTGTACATCAAGTCATGACTACAAATTCATTTTGTTGTGCAGAGACAGAGAAGTACAGGTCCCCTGAGGTCTCCTGAGAAATGTTATATTTGTGTTTAGTCTGTTGCCCAGCCTTTATTATGATGTTTTTTTCCTCATAACTTTCATTCTGTCTCTTTTTGTGTATAGAGAATAAATTTGCAGACTGACTGGAAGCTTGTAACGCTCTTCATAGGAGGAAATGACCTATGCCAATTCTGCGAAGATCCAGTAAGTCACTCGCTGCCTGCAGTGTGATCTTGGCCAGCCTGGGCATTGGGTCTATGTGCACTGCACTGGGTGAGAGGGAACTCAGTGGGGTAAGCATGTTAGAAGAAATAAGGCAGGTCTCATTTCTGCAGCTCTGCTATGTAGCTGTGCTGAGACCTTTAGTTTGTTCACCCTAATGTTATGATAAAAAGAGAGATAGCTTTAGAACACCTGTAAGTTACATAATTGTGGCTGCTTTCTTTTGCTGTCAGGTAAGATAACTTTCTGCTGTCTAATCACTTTACCACCTGTAGATAAAAGATACTGTCAAGGTTTTTCCTTTTTCCTTTGCCTTGTGCACAGTCATACAAACGTCTCACTTAGTGTTCTCTTACTAGCTTCAGCACTATGGGAATGGTTTTACCCACAGCTTGTGCTGATGCAAGTATATATAATACAACACAGCATAAAATATATATGCATACTATATGTAACCTTTGATCTATATGATTATAAAGTAGGTGAAAGACTGTGGCAGACTTCTCAGATAGCAATTAATTGTTATTGTCCTATCTACTTACAAGCAACAGAGCACATAGTTTTGATTTTTCATGATTAATTTCAGATCAGAAAAAAAAAAAAAAAAAAAAAGAGAAGCACAATAAAATGGTTATAAAACGGTGAAGGAGCAGTTTACCCATTATTACTTTCTGCTCCTGACCCAGACACAAAATGGTGTTTGCACACAAGGGTGGGTGGCTGGGAGATAGGCCGGTATCTGAAGATCAGGATGATTCTTCCTTTATGTTGCACAGCTACAGATTGTTCCAGCCATAATGCTCTTGATGAACTTTGATTTAGGGAATGAATAAGGGAGCTGGGCTGTCCCTTTTTGTAGAGGAGGCCAGTGGGGCTCACAGGGAACTTGTGCTTGAAATAAAATCAAGGAGAATTAAGGCTTAAAATAAGAAAGAAAGAAAAATGTTTCTAATGAGGAAATTTATCTGACTCTGGAATAGTTCCACGAGTGAAGAAATACAAGTCAGATGGAGACAGTTGAATTAGATGATTCAAATCACTGAGGATGAACAGGGAGACTGATGCTAAGAGGCAAGTAAATAACGTGATTTAATTCCTAGAGAACTACGAAGTTTCTCTGGTACATTTTTCTGTGTAGAACACAGCTGTGCCAGTTGGTATTTGTAGGAGGTAAGGAGTACACGGGAGGCATGTTGCTAATATTCCATACAGCAGAAATAATAATACTTTTTTAAAAATTGATCTTTTCCAATGATGAGGTGTTAGCTGTGTTTTTAAGAATGTCCTAAACCAGCATGGGGTGGAGGATGTTGTAATGACTGACAATGCCCCCTGAATTTGAATCTCCTTCACTGCTATTCTGTGGCTGCTAGATCTTTTATTGGGAGTAAGGCAGCTGTGACAGGAAAGAAGAAAAGCAGAGACAGAAGTTCTACAAAAGACTGTTACTCTTGACCCAAGACTTAGAAATGTGAATGCTGCTGTAAGAGACTCCAGATAACCAGTTGAGCCTGCCTGAGTAAACTGAATGACAATGAAATTCAACCTTCTTATTTCAACAGATACGCTATTCTCCTGAAAACTTCACCTATAATATTCAAACAGCTTTGGACATCCTTCACAGAGAGGTAAGACAAACTCTTCTAGTATGTGGGAGTGGGGAGTGTGACCTGTTTGTAAAGCAGTCCCTGGTTAATGATTGAAAACTTAGTTCCTTGCACAGAGATTGTTGCATATTAAAAAATAAAAATAAAATCTTTGTGAGAGGCTGAGAGGGCTAGAGAAATATTTTACAAAAGGAATGAGGATGTGCTGAGTTCTAGCTGATGTGCTGCAGAAAAAATATATATAAAAAGTATAACAAATATGACCAAACGTAATATTCAATGAGTAAAAAGTGCTTTGATGTTTTTTATAATAATAATCTATGATACTATGGTTATATCACAAATAAATATTCCTGCGGTCATGGAAAGAGGTTTTGATGCTGCAGATGAGGGTGAGGTTGATGGTGAAACTGCTCAGAGTTAGCAGCTGTCTGAGCCATGCTGGAATCTGTCACAACTTGTTTAGACCTTTTCAAAGTCATCATTTTCGAGTGACCAGGCATCAGTATTTAAAATAAAAATAGCCAGTGCAGGTGGGGGCTGTAATTTGGTATTGTCCATGAGGGGGATTAATTACTGAGAAGGAACTTCGCACACCTCTGTTATAAATAATGCAAGCTGCCTGAATCACCAGGCTGCTACCTGAGGTCTGCTGTGGCTGCAGAGGTGGCACGCTGTGCTCCAGACGTCGGCTATGGGTTTGCTTATTCTCTTGGCAGGTTCCACGGACGTTTGTGAATCTGGTGACAGTGCTTTCCATAACAAGCCTGCGTGAGTTGTACGCAGAGAAAAACGTCAGCTGCCCAAGGATTCTTATGAGGTTTGAAGATGATTTATTTTACAGCTCTCACTGTTGCTCACAGAAGGCTGGAAGGTCATCTTGGGAAACTTTTCTTAAAGGGAAAAATGTTCTGCTATTTTGTCTATTTTGTACATGCACATGTACCTACACATTAATTTCAACTCGGCATTTAGAAATACCTCTGCCTTTCACTGTTTCTGTATCTGAGCCCCACTGTAACCACTTTTTATGGAGCTGCCATTTTAATGATTTATGTTGTCAGGGAGTTCAAGCCTAAGCAGAAAACTCAGCTGTGAACTCTGTGGGCAAAGACAGAAAAAAAGAGTAGGAGAATTTTGTTGTTTAAGTTGCTTACATTAATCTAGTTTTATCTGCAGAATTATCTTTATACAATCTTAAAACTCTCCCTCTTGCTTCTGTACTGTCTGATCTCTGTAATCTCATTGCTGGTTACTAGTTTCTCTGCTAATTAGTTTCTAAAGTAGATGTCTGGGATGTTTAGTCACAGCACCTGTTGCTTTTTGGATGAATAATCCTCCCAGGTCAGTGTCAATCTGTCATTGCAGTGGAAGGCCTGGGCCATATTGACCTTGTGGTGACTCAGGCAGGTTCTGGCACGTCCCCCTAGGCATGTTCCTGGCAGGGCTTACTTGATGTCAGAAAAGCAAGAAATTGCTTTTCCAGACAGACACACAGAACAGCCGTGTACTGTGAGTGTAGGCAGCCATTGCTCCTCTTGCTGCTTGGGTCAAGGAGCTTGTGCCAGATACCAGGCAGCAGAGAGTGCAAGAGCTTGCTTGGAGGCCAGAACCACAGGAGGACTACAGGGCCTCCTGTACCTAACTGCCTCACTAAAACATCTGCTTTGAATTCATGCTGCTGGATCCCTTCCTTCACAAGGAATTGTGGAGTTGCTTGATGCGGCTGGGTAAAATGACATTCTTTCATGTGTCAGAAGAGGAGTAACATACTTGCACCCCCTTGGAGTGATTTAAGGACTCTATGGTGAAATCGGTTAAAAAAACAAAAACAAACAAACAAAAAACAAACAAACAAAAACTTAAGCTTTTCAATTTAGAGCACAGGTGCATCTACATCCAGTCACAGTTTCTTTTTAACAAAGATTATGGGGTAGAGAGCACATGGATCTTGATATCCTAATCATTGGACAAGGATAGTTAGTGGAGCTCTTAAGATTAGATTATCTCTGGGTACATATAACCTTATCCTATCCTTTCAAGCGCCATGCTGAATTTAATAGCTCTCTCACAGCAAGCCAAGTTCACAGGGAACTGAGAAGACCCTGTGTGGAATACCAACTGCCATGCTACCCACGTCAAGAAAAACCCAAAGGAGACTTTTGACTTTGAAAGCTTGTCTTTCCTGGGAGCCACATATAACCTATAAAGAGATTACATTTCCAATAACATTGCTTTGCTTATGTTACTAAAATATTTCTGAAAATATATTTTAGGCTTGTTTTACCCCTCATACAAATGTTCTGCAGAAGTAGAATCATGCTGTTTATTAGTTGCTCTCTATTCAGACAAATTTAGAGGTAGGGACACACAGACTTTATACAGATCCAGCACATTTCTATGGGAAGTATTACTCAGGGATGCTTCACTATGAGCAAATTACAGGATTTTTTAATGGAGTCATTTGGTCTCATTTGGGTTCACAAAGTGATGAAGAGGCATGCCAAGGAAATGGAGAGCACCAGAAGAAAAAAGTAATGTGTTAGAGGACCTGTGTGCAGGGAGGGATAAAGGTGGCCAACATGAGTTCACAGAAATTTAATATAGCTCAGGTTGGAAGAGAAGTCGGGGTCATCTGCCCCAAGCCCCTGCACAGAGCCCGGCCAGCTTCAGAGGTAGAGCAGGTTGCTCCAGGCTGTGTCAGGTCAAGTTTTGAGTCTCTCCAAAGATGGAGATCCCAGCTTCCCTCTGGACGTCTGGTTTGGTGCTTTACCACCTTCCACATGCTGCAACTTGGGTTTAAAGTGCTTGTCCTCACCCATTCCCATGAAGGGGAGCTTCACTCCAAGCAGCTCACCTGCCGTGTTGTTACTGCCACAGGTCCCTTTAGCAAGGCAATAGGTGCTGCAAGAGCTGGGACTGGGACATCGTGGTTTCTCTCTGCCACTCCTTCCTTCTCTCTCTTGTCCTGTGTTCATGGTTTTATCCTTAATAAACATGTTTCTGTTCAAGAATCAGGGCTGTGCAGAAACTCAGAGATGACATTTAATCCTACCATTGAAAAGTCTGTCAGAAAAAATCCCCCCAGAGAAGCTTTTAACCCTGCAGATTTTCAGCTAGTGAAAGGGAAAAAGATGAGCTGGTCTCAGCATGTTGTTCTCATCCTGCAGGCTTTTGTGCCCTTGTGTACTGAAATATGATGACAATTCCAGTGAGGTCGAGCAGTTGGCCATTTTCAATAAAAGGTATCAGGTAGGACTGATGCATTTATTTATTTATTTTTACACATTTAGTGTAATCCTTCTGTTCTTCTCTCCTAGCAGTAGGGTTTTTTTTTTTTTTTTTTTTTTCTTTTTTTTTTTTTTTTTCCCAACTGGGAATGAGAAACAGTGCAATAGTAGCAGGGACTGTAGTAAGGGACTTAATCAAGTGACCACAGAGGGGTGAATATTTGGAGTTGGAGAGCAGTTTGCACTTGTTTTAATGACGTTTGTAGTTGTGATTTGACAACAACAAAAAAGCAGTTGAGAGGGAGATGTGAATTAGCTCAAGATCTTTACAACTCTGGTTCACTAAAATAACAAAACAGATAAGGAAAAATCTGTTAAAGAGTCATAGAAAGTAGAGGGCATTAGTGTGCCAGCAGTTTCTTGATCACTTATCTTGTTGGAGATAAGATTAAGTCAAAGAACGTGATAAATTTGGAATGAACTTTGGGCACGGGCTGCCAGCCAAACTGAAAACACTTCAATAACTCTGGAAGAACATCTTTTTGACAGAAAACCTAATTACTGAGCACGTTGCTTGCCTGTGTCAGTCAGGTAATGATCCACAGGCTGTCTTGTTGTAAAGATGTCTGTGCCGAGTCTCTGTAAAAGACCTCTGCATTTGCTGCCTGGCACAGGCTGGCAATTGCTGTCATGTCTGGGTTTCTGCATGGAGGAGGGGGAATGCCTGGATGAGATGTACAGTAATGAGGGGGCCAGTGAGCTGAGTGTAAAAGAAAGAATGATGACAACTTTTTTTTTTTTGTGTGTGTGTGTGTGTGCTCTTAAAGGAAAGAACCAAAGAGTTAGTGGAGAGTGGAAGATATGACACTAGGGAAGATTTCACAGTGGTTCTGCAGCCATTCCTGACTCATATCGACATGCCAAGAACACAGGTAAAACGAAAACAAACAAAACCCCTACACTAAATCCTAGTGCAGCACTGATTTTTCAGAATCGTCCTGACTTGTTTTGGTAAATGTGACCAGCAGTATTCTGGCCTGATAATTCTTATAATCAGCTAAGGTAACATTTAAAATAGCAGAAAATGCTTATGGAATAACTTGGAGATAATGGGCAACAGCAATGCACGTCTTGATGGCACTGTTTTATACACTGAAACGTTGTCCACTCCCCTACAATTACAGACAACCATTCAGAAGATATTTGTTCAAAGTATTCACCAGGAAGCACTCATCCTACATCCCCCACACATCACAGAGGCCCTTCCAGTACTTTGGTAAAGCTAAGACTTTTAGAATAAAAACCCACGTGCCATGAAAGACTATAATGTGTGAGTGTCTGGGGAAATAAAGAGTGTGATCAGTGTCTGTGCACAGGTATTCTGTACCCAGAGTCATAGTGGTCTGCGTTCCTTAATATTTTGGAAATCATACCTTAAAAAGGCTCAAAGGGCTTCTCAGTCTTGGGTTACTAGAGTTCTCCAGTCCTGCTTGATTCTCTTGGTCTCAGAGACCTTTGCAGCTACAGTACTTTGAAGTTAAATGGGAATTTCACAGGGAATAATGCACAGCTTATTGCATTTTTACTACCCTCTGTGACAGCACCCATCTCGTTCTCTAGGAGGGGTTGCCTGACAATTCTTATTTTGCCCCAGACTGCTTCCACTTCAGCCAGAAGTCTCATTCCCAGGCTGCACGGGCTCTGTGGAACAACATGGTAAGATTTTAAAGGTTGTATTTGTCTCACTTTGTCCTCTCCATCCTGCTCTTAGCATGGGGAAAAAAAAAAAAAAAAAAAAAAAAAAAGAAAAAGAAAGAAAAAGAGGGAAATACTATGTAACTATCCCTCTCTTTTCTAAACCATTAATTACATTTATAAAAGGAAAGAGCGTTCATTTGAAGAAAAGTCACCTGGACTGTTAAACCAGTCATATCAAAACAATAAATCTCAGGATATGTTAAAGCTATGAGTGTTGGACTTCTCTGGGGAGATACTGCAAACCTAGCACTGATCATCAGACTGCATTTGTTATGTATGGGGATTAAACTTTTCAGTGTGAAAAGGAACAGTGAGTGACAACATCAGAGAAGGTGCAGTGAGCACCATTTGTCTTGCTGTACTGCAGGGGTGGTTCCAGCAGCTGGCAATGCAGTTACCCTCTGCTCTCTGATGCTCATTTGGTTTTCTTCTCTGCCCCCCATCTTATTTCCCCACAGCTGGAACCCGTAGGGAAGAAGACAGATAATCAACAAATAGGAAATGAAATTTCTCTCAAATGTCCAAGTGAGGTAAATTACAAGCATATCTGTATTTGTGTGGTGGGGTTGGGGGTAGCTGGAAGTCTGCTTGAGTCTTCACCAACTGCCTGGAGCACTGTCTCTGTGAGCCGATATGAAGGGCTGGGGGTAAACTTCCTCACAGTTATGCATCATAGTCAGCCAGAACACAAGGGCAGAGTTTTTTGCCTGCCTAGCATCCGTGTTGGATGAAAGACCTTCAGTGAGGGAAATAGAGCATTACTGGCATTGGTCAGGGTGGCTCAGCAGAGGCCAGTGAAACTACTTCTGGCTGGTGTGAACCTTTGATGGCAAACTTCTTGTTAACCATGCACACCATGGGTGCTGTGAGCAGGGTCTTTAGAGCATTCTGTAAATTCTGGCTCTGTAAAATAGTGCTCTAGATTTACACTGTTATTGGATATTTAAAATGCCTTTTTTTTTTTTTTTTTTTTTTTTTAATCCCTGGGCTTTGTTTGGATTAAGTTGATAATCACCTGCAGACATCTAAGAACTGAAGCTTGGGGAGTGGAAATCTCCCTGTATTTTTCTTATGCTTTGCATTGACTCAGATTGTCTTATTTTTCAGGCTGAGCCATTCCTGAGGACATATAAAAACAGTAATTACACATACCCTAACCAAACTCCAGTAAGTATCAACATCAGCATCCCTCTGTTACTGTGCTGCATTTGTTCCTGTACGGCCATGAATCATGCTTTGCACCACAGGTGATATCAGTCTTTGGCCAAAGGGCAAAGAACAGGAAAGTATTCCTTGAGTAAGGCAAAATACATCCAGAAACACCTGTAAGGACACATGCTCAGACAACACAGTTATCAGTACTGGATGCTAATCCAAACAACACTGAATATGACTACTGAACTGGGCAACCAAGACTTGTCTTATTACTTACATGTTAAGCATGCTCTGGTTTATCCGCTTGGTGCGCTAGGAAGATCTAGGTTACTACTGACTGTATTTCCTAGCCAAATGGTATTCATTTTTCTTCTTCTCTTTAGAATTATGGAAGCCAACTGCTATGTGAGGACAGATCTCCATCCTCCCCTTCTTCAACTTCAGGTAGTCTTACCCAATTTGTGTTAGGAGGCTGAATTACTTTGAACTGTCCTTCAGGATGACTCTTTATTTTTGCTGAAATGATTGCTGGACTGTGAAAATACTGCTCAGAAAAGACATCATGTTTTTCAGCAGCTACTTAATAGATATAATGCCAAGCCATCACATGAGGTAACATTTTAAATAGCTTCATTCAGCTCACTGACAGTGGAGAACTTCAAAATATCTTGCAAGAAAAGCCAAACTTGTGTGCTGACACAGCTTTTAAATGATACCACCTAAATCTTAGAGAAGGGAACTGGAAACACAGCTTCATGCATGTCAGTCTGGCATATAGCACTATGCAGTTCTTCAATTAACTTCATGCTGTCTTCTCCTTAGTCCTTCTCTACCTTCTTAAAGCTTTTAATATGCTGTTCCTGGTTAATATAACACTGCATTATTTTTTTTATCATTAGCTTAGTGTTGGACGTTAATTGCAATGTATTGTTATTGGCTCCTTGCTATTCTGTCTTTTTGGTAGCAATGTTAGCTATCAAGGGGCTGGATAATGTGCATGTGCTGCTGTTATAGCCATGTAAGATGAGCTGGAGAGAGCTCCTGTTTAATCACCTGGGTATTGCAAAAGCAATGTGGCTGAGCATCAGAATGCACAACAGTGTGTTTTACATATGGAACCATGAAAATGCATGACTGTTCCCTATCTGGTTTCAACTGCATCTCTTTCTTTTCTAGTGCATTCCCTAAAGCCAGCTGATGTGAAAATTATAGCAGCCCTTGGGGATTCTTTGACGGTAAGAAGACAGTGTTTTTACTGTTCTCTTGGTAAAACTACGAACATGTGTCTTCTCTGGTGGAGGTGAAATAGCTGTTGTACCTAGATGTAAAGATCTAATCATTTGCAGATGACAATAGACCTAGCAGCTAGAACAAGAAAGGTGTCAGTTCTCCTGCACTCTGTCCCCCCCCCCCCCCCCATGCATATATTCACATGATTTGGAACACAGACAAATCCTTTAAAGATGTGTTTAAAAGGTTTGCTGAATTGGAGACAGAAGACATCAGATGTTGTTGAAATTAATGGGACTTAATGCAAGCATTAGGGTCCAATGTTCTGAAGCTTTTATGAACAGGTACAGATCAGTGAACCTGTCCTTTTCCCTCGGTTCTTTCTGGAATAGTGTGTGACTAAGGGATGTTGGAAAATAGTGTTGTATTTAATTTATCATTAATGGATGAACAGGGGTGAGAACCCTCTAACTATCCATTTCAGCAGATACTCAGAAGGTTTATTTTGCCTGTTTTAACTCATAGCTGATTTCTTTATTGAGATGTAGTTCTTGCTGAGGATGGTTATCTTTGGTAGGCTGGAAGGAATATGTATCAAGATACAGACATCCTAAATTCTGATTACATGTTTATGCCATTTTTTTTCCTACCAACCAAAGACTGAAGCTTTACAAGCAGCTCATAGGAAATGTTGGGCAGAAAGTTGAAATATAGGATCTCTGAATGTGAGTGTTAACAACAAAGACATGGTTTGTGCTTACAAACCATGAGGCCTTTACAGCTGTCTGACAGGCATGTTGCTAAAACTCCTACATGCGTAAATAGCATTTCAAATGCAAATGCAAATACGCAGTGTTGATCAAAGCAAGATAGTTAGTATCTAGCTGCAGTTGCAATATTACAATATCCAGGTCCCTGCAGGTGATTCTGCTTCTAGGTATAGTCTGTAGAAACTGCTAATAAAATCTGTTTTCATAGAAACAGCAGTTTTGCATTGCTTTCTGATCTGAACTTAGCCCGTGCAGTTATTCTGAACACCGGTCTTCCATTAACTCAATAAAGTTTACATAGAGGAGAAAATGTATTAGTATGGTTTTAATCCGAAGTATTAGTATGATATAATCTGAAGTAGCAGAATCTGATTCTGTGATAGTAGCAAATAGTCTGCCTGGTATTGTGTTATATTAAAGTACTACCTAGTAGCCGGATTTACATGAGACCAAAGCATCACGGCCAGCAGATACTCTGCTTCTGAATTCCCTTGTTTTATTAAAGAGGGATGTAGTTGCCAGCTTGCTCTTCTTCAGTATAAGCGTAGAGGGTGCTTTCTTTCTTCCTGTTATACTACTATAAAACTCAACATTTAGCTGAATACTTTTCAAATAAAAGTATTACAGTACTTCTTTCTGAGATATGTTTGTTTTCTGTGTTGAGTTCTATAGTGCTTATTAGCCTGAAAGCTTTATGGGGTTGTTTGAGATGTTTTCATCATTCTTGAGTAATGCAATGTAAATGAGTTACTCAGCTCACCCAGACGTACAAGAAAGCTTTTGTTTCACTGATTCATCATTTATTTTCTGCATTATATACAGTATGATGCTTATAAATAATTACAAAAAGTATTGATGCATTTTTCAGGAGGAAGGTTGGGGAAAAGCCAGATGTCTTCTAAAGCTTTTGAAGAGTTGCATTCAAAAGTAAATAAAATGACTAATGTGTGAATTACTATTGTGCTTTAATTATTATTATGCTTTAATTTCATTGTGTTTATGAAATATAATGCCCAGGCTGGAACGGGAATTGCCTCATACAATCTCACAGATTTGGACACCGAATACCGGGGACTGTCATGGAGGTAAGTTTTCAGGCAAGGTGATGAGAATATGTGTATTATTTCCTGTGCACATCTTCCACGTGTAGGGCTTTCAGCTGTCAGAAAGTGGAAAAAGATTTGCTTTCTGGCTTTCTTGTGAAGATGTATCAAGATCCAGTATTTGTCACAAAGCTGGATTTACACATTTTTTTCAGCAATAGAGCTTCAATTTGTCTTTTAACTGCTCTCATGCTTTTATCTTCACCTACTTGTGAGAGTTTGTATTTTTATGGTGGGCTGGAGATCCACAAAACTGGAGAAAAGTCACTGGAACAAAGAAATTAGGCCATGTTGCTTTGGGGAGTTCTTCTTAAAGTTCGACATTTCTGAACATTTTATGGAACCACGAAAAGCAGTTTAGCTGCAGAACTTTTACCACATACAACACAAAGTCATAAAAGATTAAATTGGAGGTGGTATGACAAAGTAGCTGAATTGACATTGACTGAAGCAGTTCTGTGCTGTCCTATCCCCTCTGCAAAAGCCAGTGTGGCCTCAGTTTGGCCCAGCAATTTAAAAGCTGGAGAGAACATACTCCTGTGCAGAAAGCCCCAAAAAGAGATAAAGGAGCTGATGCCTCGGCCGTATGTCACCTGAGGGACTGGCTGGTTGGTACTGCCTTAGAGCAGCTTTGTGAGGCTGGAACTGGTTTTCAAGCCTGCCCTGAAATCTGCAGTACTTTACGGCTCAATCATTCAAAATGTAGCTGTCTCAGGCATTTTCTGGTATTTCATAATGATTAACTCTGCCCCTGTGGAGCTGCATGCACATAAATTTTTCTGATGAGCAACGTTACCACTGAAACCTCAGCTATTTTCCCCAATAGCACTTGCACTTCTGTCCTTTCCAAGTAATATGATAGTTTGATAGTTACCAGATTAATAACCCTTCACCTTTTCTTCTGAGGTATAGTAGGTTTTCTCTTTCTGTGTTGTCTGTGTCCAGCTAAGAGATGAGTGAATTGTATTTCTCTTTCTCATTTTAGTATTGGAGGGGATGCCTCGTTAGAGGACGTAACAACTCTACCTAGTAAGTAAATGCTTTGCTAGATTTAGCTGGCAAGTCTGGAGAGGGGGAACGGACTGATCCATAATAATTTTACAGAGAGTTCTAAGCCATCTGAGAGTAATTCACAAGATCTACCTTTCAAAGAAACAATATCCTAGGACTAATGAAAAAAAGTTTCTTTCATCAGTGACACTGAGAAGCAGCTAGAAATTTCTTTCATTCCTTTTCCCTCTCCCTTCTCAAAATGCTTAGTGAGTGTTATTTGAATTTCTAAATAAGCTTGCTCTGTCCATGTTTGTGGTGTAATTAAAACTTGCTTCTAATAAATATTCTACCAGAGTGTTTTTTGTTTTGTTTTGTTTTCCCAAAAAGAGAAGCTTACAGAGAGCAGACCTCTTTGGTAAATATGTCTCACTAGCTGGTGGTAAATATGTCTCACATAACCCGAATGGAATAATTTTAACTTTGTTTTCACTGAAACTTGCAACTTCTTGTAACTCAGCCTACTCTTAATGTAAAACCACTGGAGTTTCAGTTTGGATTAACTAAAATAAATTTTCATCTGAAGAGGACTGATAAATTGTCCTTCTGAGTGTTGTCCATTATTGCAAGTGGAATTTAAAAAGAATATCATTAGAATGTCTTATTATCCTCTAGCTAAGAACAATCTTCTGCTTTAACCCTCCTGGTTAAAGCCCCTCTGAGGCTCACTTCACAAAGTCACCACCACATGACTGGAATGGTTTTAATTTAGACCTTAACAGCTACAACATGAGAGAGAGCTGGACGTGGTTGTCCTCAGTTCTGGTCAGGTTCTGGTAGTAGTGCAGGGCACAGCAAATGTGCTGTCTCATCACTGCTAGCTGTTTGTCCTTCTTGCTGCTGTTTGGTGGATGAAACAAACCGTGGCTGCAGCAGCTGCAATGTGCTGTCAGAACTGTGACAGTGCTTATCTCACTAGGAGGGGAACAGATATATTTTCTCTTCGTTGTCATCTTTCTTTTTCAGACATCTTTCGAGAGTTCAATGCTATGATCGAGGGCTATTCAACTGGCACTGGGAGTGAGAATAACTTGAATGCATTCCTTAACCAGGCAGTTCCTGGAGCAGAGGCTGAGTATGTAGCTTTTTGTTTTACTTTTGCAGGTGATGGATGCTTCATCTACTTCCCTTTCAACTGTCTCAAATGCTGACACAGCTTGCTCTGAACAGCAAGCAAAACCAGTCTAGTTGGGGCTGAAAATTAGCTCAAAACATATTAAATGTATGGGCTTGTTTCATACTATAACTTTCAAATGAACCCAGAAGTCCGGGTTATGAAATCCGTAAAAAAGAAATTGACAGAAACTGGTGGTGGTGGTTTCTACACTTTCTCTTCAACATCCATTCATTTATCTATTTGTCTGTAAATATCTTAGAGCATGGATGTTTTCAGAAAATGAATATGCAGTGAATTGTTAAAGAGTTACTTGGAGAAAAATGATAAGATGTCTCCCATAAGTGGCCTCAGGCGTCTGGATAGGCAGGCAAGAGAGGCTGAGAGAAAGGAAAAATCAGCCACAGTCTGGACTCCAGAGGAAAAAGAATTACTGTTGGTCATATGTAGGTTTTGGTGCATTGCAGACCTTTTGTAGTTGTAGCCAGTTCTGCAAATTTTATAGGAATTGTGATGTCTTGCACTCACCTGAACTTGGCTTTTTGATTTTAGTCACACCTGGAAGACTGCAGGAGTTGAGCTTTGATATACTGCTTATACTAGAAGTCCCTGGCTTCTTACTGAAATACTTGGTCCTATTTAATTAATGAAACAGATGGTTTCTGGAATTCCATCATAGTTTGGGCACAGATTTTGGCAGACTGTGCCTGGGTTTGACATTGTTAGTTGATATTACCCAGAACTCCATAATTTAATATTTTTGTTTGTTTGTTTAAAGAAAAAATCATCTTACTTCTCAAAGAGTCCTTGAGAGCGACATTGAGAAGCCAAGTGAGGTGTCTGAGTTTGCTGTATCTAAGCAGTGATTGTTAGGATTTATCAGGTATTGTTTATCACTCCTTTAGCACACCTTGAGTAACTTCTGACTCACACCAGTAATCTCAGTAAACGCTTGTATTTCCTGGCAGAAATGGTCTGCTAGGTCTCCTGACATATGTTACAGCCCCTCATACCTCAGAGAAGGGATTTTGTTTCCTAGTGATGACTGAACTTGTCTGTTTCTGTGTGTCGGTGAAACACTTGCAAGGATTATGGCTCTGATTGAGCCATTTATGAGAGTTTATCACCATGTTGCTAGATGCAGCATGTATTACTTCAGGTTTTGCTTGTTATAGGAAAGAATGAAGTAGGTGGTTGTCTTACATTTTATATCAATTAAATCCTAAAGTAGAGAATTCCTGTAAACTGCTACAGCAATATCCCTGAACTTTGAGATGCCTCTTTTGGGGCTCTTTTCCATCACATTGTGATGGATCTGGGGAGATATATGCATCCTAGTTTAATTACTGAAATGCTTTGCAACATAAGGAAATGTTTCTCCTGTTTTAGATACTTGGCCTTGGAATGATAATGCAGTCCTGTGTTTATTCTTCATCACCTAAAAATAACTCTTTTCCTATTATCCAGAGGACAAAAATAGTCCATGAATGAAAGCTAATGCTGATATTTCAGAATTGCTACCTGGCCTGTCTCACTGTTGTGTGCCAGTCTGGAAACTGTTTTCCAGAGGTGCTGAGCCCTTTCTGAAAGGAGGTAGTTCTGCACCCTTACTAGCTTTTGAAGAACAGGACTTATTAAAGTGAAATCAGCGGCTGCTTTGAAGAGCTGTTTAGTGAATGTAGCAGTGTAGATAAAACTTTCTTGATCCCACCCCTATTCATTGCCAAAGTGCTTAAGTACATGCTGGAGTTTAGGATGTATCTAAAGCATGTTGTTGAAGCAGAGTCTGGCTTACGTCTCTGATTGCACTTGAAAAAATGAGGCTAAGAACTTAAAACTGAGAGAACAGGTGACAGGAACTGTGAATATCTATTTCCCATTAGCAGACTTTCTGTTGATTAAGATCTAAATTTGGTGGAGGCTGCAGCTCAAGAATGGATGATTACTACCACTGCTTCATTCAAAATGTTCAATCTTACTGACTGTGTTGGCTAAGGATGCATCAGCACTTCATTGACTGCACAAGAAATGAAAGGTGTTGCAGACTGCCAGCTCAATAAGGGATGTTCTTCCTCTGCATTAGTATTGAAGTCAATGCCCTAGCTTAGTATCCACAGTAAGAACAGAAGGAATTTTTGAACACTTGTGATAGTTTTGGGATATAAATAAGTAGGTTATGACTTTGGATAAGGGTAATGGTGAAGAGAACTACCACATGTGTGGGGTGCCTGTGTCACAAGTAGATGCATGACAGGGCTCATTCCCCATTATATACTCTTATGTTAGTGTTAGATCAGTATTTGGTTGGAGAAGGGTGGTGAGAAATAACTCATGTTCCTACAGCAAATACAGCATTGCAAATGAGAGGTAAGCTCTGGTTACTGTGCAAAACCAGTATCATACTTATTAATGTCATATGATACCCAGAGAAGGGCTATGAAGCTTGTGAAGGACCTAGAACACAAGTCCTATGGGGAGCGGCTGAGGGAACTGGGATTGTTTAGTCTGGAGAAGAGGAGGCTCAGGGGAAATGTTATTGCTCTCTACAACTACCTGAAAGGAAGGAGCTGGGGGTCGGCCTCTTCTCACAGGTAACTAGTGATAAGATTAGAGGGAATGGCCTCAAGCTGCAACAGGGGAGGTTCAGGTTGGAAATTAGGAAAAGTTTATTCTCAGAAGGAGCAGTCAGGCATTGGAACAGGTTGCCCAGGGAGGTGGTGGCGTCACCATCCCTGGGGGTGTTCAAGGCAAGTTGCTTAGGGACATGGTTTAGTAGGTGACATTGGTGGTAAGGGGACAGTTGGACCAGATGATATTGGAGGGCTTTTCTAACCTTAATGGTTCTGTGATTCTATATACGGTCAGAGAAGTGTTTGTAACAAGAACCTACTGGCAGATGCAGCTCCAGAGCTGCCTCAAAGGCCAAGCTTTCTAATCACTTTCTCTTTTCTATGCATATTGGAGTATCAACATGTCAGAGCAGTCAAACAATGTTGAAATGTACAGCCAAGGTAACCCAGAATTTTATATTAGCAATTTTATATACACATACATATGAACATACATATGCATTTGTATTTATACATATATATATATGTTTGTGTATACATTCAAAAGAGAGAGGGTGTTAGCATAGCTATTAAAAAACAGCAAGGCTGTCATCTTGTATAAGTGATCTTGAAAGTTGCTTGGATTTTTAATTTGCTTAGAAAGGCAGAGTGTGCAAAGCTGTTTAACACAATTGGAAATTAAGTATTGACTTGGGGTGCAGGCTACAGGAATGGAGGATGTGTACGCAGTGAACTCAGAAACACCTTAGCTTTACAGGGCTGGGTGAGCTGTGGTGTGTGCACAAACATTGCTCAAGAGGTCAGTTAAATATTGAGACTTGGGATTCCCTCCTCATTTTAGTACACGAGGAATAGATTGATAGTAGCCCATTTCTGAACAGGCCATCTGCTAACAAACATGTTGCTGTGTCTGTCATATTAGCTGCTAAGCAGTGTAGTGGAAAGCTAAACTTATGGTTCCACATTAATTATTGAACTTATTGAGTAAAATCCATATTCAGATCCAATTTGATGATGACTCCTCATAAAGATGTGAACATGTAATTTGATTAGTGCAAAATGAGGATTACACTGCCTCATCGCTTAACTCTCCTGGTATTTGACAGCTCACAGATTTAAGGTGTCCAAAGAGCGTTAATGTTGTGCTCTCCATAAGGGTGTATCGTTCACTCATTGGTTGCTCTTCTTCACAGGCACTTACCAACCCAAGCAAGAACTCTCCTGAGACTAATGCAAAATGATTCTGTAAGTTGCCTGGGACTCTGATCTTACAGCACAAGAAGAAACAGGTGTTGCTTCACATGATAGATACATCTGTAAAGATGCCAACTGAATACCAAAGAAACTTGCGCTTACAATTTTTTCTGTTACACAGAGAATTGACTTCAATGCTGACTGGAAAATCATAACCGTGTTTATTGGAGGCAACGATCTGTGCAACTATTGCAAGAACCCTGTGAGTATTAGAACTGGTTAACTAAAACCGTAATGGGACTGTGATATCACAGTACGTCAAGGGAAATCCACAGATCCTTAGAGCTGTCACAGAGATAATCAGAACAGCAGTACATACAATTCACAATTTAGGTTGCTGCAGACAGTGCCCTGATTAAAAAACAAACAAACAAACAAAAAGCAACAGTTACCAGCAACCAGGTAAGATGTTCTCTCTGGTTTACTCCAGGGTAAGAACCACTTTTTGTCTTTTCTGACCATGAGCAAAAAAGAGAAGGGAAAAAAATCTTCCTTTGCCTGACCTGGTAACTGCTCTACGGCTAGCAAGGCCTCATTAGATATCCAAGAAAGAATTATACTGCTTTGAAATACCTTCAGTCCAATCCTGTAATGGTTGGCATCACCCCATAACTCGTATTGTAGGAAAGTGCTAGGGACAGGTGAGGTATGTATGAGGGAAGTTGCTGCAGTGCAGCAGTTCATTCAGCAGAAATTCATTTGAATTTTATGCTTCTTTGGATTGTGAAGAAGCCTTTAGGGCTGCTGTAAGGAGATCATGGGAGTTGAGTGGGCAGGTGATGGGGAGAGGCCACCTTTCTCTGTCAGATCTTACTCTCTTACTTTAAATATGAAAATTTCCTGAGTGCTTTCAGTTCTCCTGCAACCACTTGTGCTTGGGAAATGTGCTGCTTCTGCAGTAGCCTTGCTAGGCATCTTTGCTGCTACCACCAAGTATTATAGCTTTATTTATAGCCATGTCCTTGACTAGCAATGATTTCACCTGATTTTATGAGAGCTTATCAATTGGCTCTGAGTATGCCTGTGGCTGCCTGATTTACGATTTTCAGCATGGTCACATTAGGTTCCTTCCCTTATCCTTATGTAAAACACCCAGTGGACTGGTTAAACATACAGATACTTAACAAGGTTTATTTTAAATCCAAAATTTGACTGAGTTTTATATATTTTAGATTGATTGATTGATATGCATAAAGTTATTGGCTTCTAGAAAGAAGCAAGAACATTCTGACCACGGTGTTGTATGGCACTAAAGGAAAAGAATGAATGTGATTCTTTATCCTCTCAACCCAAATGTCTTGTGTCCCCATTTAACAATAATCTCTTCTGTTCTGTTTCTACTAGGATCACTACTCAGCTGCAAATTTCACCAGACGAATTCAAGAGACTCTTGATATACTGCATGGGCAGGCAAGTACTATGAAATTGTCCTGGTATTCTAGCTTGAACTGGTGTATAATTGATTGATGGGTTTCTTCCATTTTGGTACCAAATGTGGTCTGCTGACTTTGATATGAGCAACTGCTCATGTATTATCTGAGAGTAGTGAGATGTTGAAGTTTTCTGGGGTTTGTTGCTTATTTTTTTTTTTTTTTTTTTTTCCCCCTCCTCCCAACAAGGGAGAAAGGGAAGAGGCTTTGAATGGCTGTAGTTTTGGCTTAAATGAAGTGCACTGTGGGTTGTATAACCAGTTCCTTATAAGGTGAAGTCTGACTTTGCTTTCAGGTTCCAAAAGCTCTAGTGAATCTGGTTGAAGTGATGGACATCCTCCCTCTGAGACAGTTGTTTGTGGATACTCAAGTTCCGTGCCCCACTTACATGGCAGAGTAAGGCTTGTTTGACTTTCTTTTGTACTTGAACTTATTTTTTGTGATGGTAAAGCAAGTTCTTTCTCCATGCTCTTTTAATCATAGCAAAGTATGTCCATAGCACTACAGTTCTATGGGCATCTCATCCAGTCCTGTCCAATGGGGTTGCCTTATCTTGGCTTTGATCTAAAAGATTCCCAAGTACATTTGTTTTGTTGGCTGCAAGTATTCCAGGCAGCTCTTACACTAGCCTGTGACTATTGAGTATAAGTAATGGCAGGCCAGCGTTAGTGCAATGGCTCAGAGATGCTCCTTGGCAAAGTTTATGAGTCTGGAGGACTGAGTTGCCTTTTTTAAACAGTAGGTTTTTTTTTTTTTGTTTTGTTTTTTGTTTTGTTTTGTTTTGTTTTGTTTTGTTTTTTTTGTTTTTTGTTTTTGTTTTTTGTTGTTGTTGTTTTTTTTTTCAAATTTAGCTGAGACATACGACGACTTCTGATGTTATAGTTAGATAAAATAAGGCACTTTGAGCTACTATTAAGAAGCAGAAAGCAGAAGTTTATTCCTGGGCTATGGCAACAATTACTTTAGGATAAGACTAAAGCATGTGAGGCTGCTTAAATTAACACTGGAGAGATTAGAACATAACTATCTAGTAGTGATTGCATCAGAGAAGGCAAGGCTTGCGTGGGATTTGGGGCTGGGACTAGAAAAGGGCTAGTAGCACTAGGATTTCATCTGGACCTGGGAAGGCTTAGCAGGTTTTAGGTAGAATTAAGCTTGGTAGAAATGAGTGGTCTAAATTGTGCTTCTGGTTTTAGAAGGCAGTTACAGTTCTCACTGTTACTCTAACGGTACAGGCTAAGGCAGCACACAAAATGAGCAATGTGATGATATTCACTGGCAAGAAAGAGGCTTGGGCTCAGTATAAGAGGTCAGACTAAAGTAACAGATGTATCCTTTAAGCTTCTGGATTGAGATGACAAGTTTGGGCTCTATGGAGTAGGGTTGCATTAAAGCTAAATGTACATTTATGGAACTACGCTTTGGTTTGGGCTGCTTGTGTTCCCTCCCAGGGCAGGTTAGGATTAAGCTCATGGGCTGGTTAAACTAAGACTTACATAATAATTCCTTGGACTCTGGTTAAGATAGGAGAGGATATGATCTGTAAATCAACTTGACTGAAGACCTTCCTGGCTGAAAGCATTACGGTTCTGGCCTTTTCATGCTGCTGCTAGCATAGATGTATTTAATCCATAAACCTGCTTACAATAGCTGAGACCTCAAAGCAGGGACACCTCAGAGTAGGGTGACTCTTAACAAATCATTAGTTTTAGTGAAGCTTGGCTCACCTTATCTTTAGTTAATATTTGGGTACACAGAACTCACTGGGCTACTGCTGCCATGGTCTCTTAGCTCTCAAGTTTACAAAATTTGCCAAACATGACTAGTTTGTAGTAAGCTAGGCTCCTGCATCTAAGGTTAAGAGTATAGATGTTGTGCCCTAGAATTTAGGACTTAAAGACAAGGAGATCTTCTGTGCATTTCGTTCAGGTTTGAACTGTAAGGTTTCCTGGGGTACATAATGTGCTTGGGTTAAAATTATTTATACAGGGTACCTCAAGACTTGAAGTCTACAAGTATTTGGATTCTATGGCATTTTTAGGGCATATGAAGTATTTGCAGAGTGGGCAGCTATCTCCAGTTTCAGTGGCTTTATTTTAATGAATAATTTGCATTCTTTGCTGATCTTCCAAACAGTAACAATTTCTATATCTTGGGAAGGCAAAAGGAATTGTTGATTGGAAAGGTATCAACTCATAGATAATACAGGCAGTAAATTTCAAAGATCTCTTTTCTAGTTCCAGAGGGATTGGCATGCGTCTCTCTCTGTCAGGCTGCAGGGACTTTGGATGCCTTGAATGGGACAAACTGGCATTGTACAGTATACCTCACCTTTATATGCCTGGGGGTGAAACCAAACTGGTATTAGAGTAGTATCATTCATGTGAGGCAGAAAATAATCCAAGGTTAATGCAGAAAATAATCCAACGAAAATAAGCCAAGGTTTGAAATGGTAAATAACGGCATGGACAGTAAGGCACTTTTACAGAAATTCAAGTGTACAAATTTCCTTGTTACTCCCATGTCATGAGGATGTTGGGTGGCAAAGGACAGCTTGCATTCTAAAATATCTAATCCTCTCTGTTTTTGTTTTTTCCTCTAACCTCTCCCACAGTTATCTGTGTAGTTGTGTTCTCACAGGAGAAGAAAACTCAAAAAATTTAACTATGGTGAGGGAAGCCACCAGAGCTTACCAGGTATGTTTATCAAGAGAGGTGCAGTTACTTTGCCTCCAGCTGAGATGAGCTTTTGATTACCAAGCAACCTGTCTGTTTATAGCAAATCATAGGGCCCTTTGGGATAAAATATTACTATGAGCTAAGCAGGAGTTAATTTGATGTTATCCAGAACATCATGTGATAAAAAACAGAAGTAAATGTCTTCAGAAAAATAGTGTTTCCCAATACAGATGGACAGGTGAGAGTTCAGTCACCAAAATCCTATCCCTCACAACTGCAGTGTTGTGTTGCAGCCTTTTCAGCCACTTTTACACGGCTTACCTTTTGCCAATGTCTCTGTCTATTTCAGTTAACGAGCAGAAGCTTCCTAATGATTCTTGGTCTCTCTCTCTAAAAGAAAGAAACAAAAATGCAAACAACAACAACAAAACAGTTTTTATGCAGAGATGTTGATGTTGGCTGGTTTTGGTTTCTTGCAGCTTGGTGTTCAGGAACTGGTGGAGTCTGGCAGATATGACACTCATGAAACTTTCACAGTGATCATTCAGCCCTTCCTGCGAAATCCCACGATTCCTCTTGGTCAGGTATGATGTAAAGAGAATTCCGTATGCAAAGAACTAAATGTGGGTATCTAACCTTTACAGAAAGCATGCAAAATAGTTTCAGCTTGTCATGTGCTTTTCTTATCAGAACTTGTTGATTTTTAGTACAATAGATTAGATTTCTTTGTATAGGTATCTGCTCTTTGTTTTACATATTGTTCTGTCAGTATGGATTGCTTTTTGGACAATGAATCAAAACCTGAATTAAGAGGTTGGTTTGTGTATGTATATGCAAATACTTTTCTTTCTCAAAATATAGCGTGATTAATAAAAGATGAAGATATTAAGTTACAGTTCTTAAAGCAACCTAGCTGCATTGCTAACTGAAGACTAGAACATCGCCTCCTCTTCATGTCCCATAACTTATGTGTCTGAGAGAAAGAGAAGTTTTCGTATGATCTAGAAGAAATAGTAGTTTTACATAGTGAGCTCTTTTTCCTGTTATTGGCAACTATATTTCAGTTCCTTGAATAAGTCCCAGCAAGCTATGAATCTAGGAAGTGATCTGTACCTTCTCTGATACTGAAACTCCACTTGCTAATTTTCATGTAGATCTGTGCTTCCTTCTCTCACCTGGAACTAAATGCAGATGCAGCAAACTACTGGATAGGGTTTGCCTTAGTATTATTGAACCAATAGCTAGTGATAAGTTTGAAGAGTTTCAAATACTGCTACAGATAAAACTCTTAAATTTAGAAAACTGGTTGAAAACTTCACAGGTGAAAAAACAAACCAGGCTTTTATTTATATTTTTTTATTTTTTAATAAAGCTGGCTCCTGTGAAAAGCCATCCTTAGGGGTTTTGGTACCAAGGTTAGTAAGGTTAGGAACACAAAAATAAAAATAGGAGAAGCAAATGTTTCTGTACTTTTTTTTTATAGTCTCACAAGCATTAGCTGAGATTTTAAGAAAGTTCAGGGTGTTGTCTCTTATTTCACACAAAATTCAGATATTCCTGAACTGAAAACTCTGCCTCTAAACTTGGCAAAAGATCGGATATAGATCCAAATGCTGGTAGTCATCCTCATTAGCTTGCTCAAACACACTGAATCAAAAACCTGCTCAAGTTTTGGGGGAGGACTGCTCTGAATAATAATAATAAAAATGTTATTTCAGTTATCTGTGATCTAAACTCTTTCTTGTCTCAATATTCACATGAAAGCCAAAGTATTTAAATGTCCAAGCCTTACGTCCTCCAGATGTCCCAGTATCTGTATCAAAGTACAGCTGTGCTGGGAAAGGAGACTGTACCAGTACTTGGTCAGTTTGACTGCCTTCTCTCAAGCATTTGGTTTTTGCCCCTTTCAAGCTTGCAGAACTGACACAACTGTGAGAAGATGGATGGCTTCTGTTCCTTCTGGTGCAATGTCTATAAGATACTCATTCACATACAAAGGTACAGCAGATCATAATGGTTCCGAGGCAGCCTGTTCTGATGTTGTGCCAAGGAGAGGATCCAATTTTTCTCACAGAACCCAGAGAGAGACTGGATACCAAACTCAAAATGGTGTTTTTGCTGCTGCTTTCTGGATCTGTCCTTGGAAGCACATGAGCATTTCTAGCTAAGCTTTTCTGGTAGCTAGTGGACCTGCTGAAGCATGCTTTGTATCACCAGTTGTTGAGGCTTTCCATAATGGAGTGGCAAGAACAAGTAGAGTGAACCTCCTGCTACTGGCTCGGATCTGGCCTCAGCAATCTGAAGTTGCACTAGGAGTTCTTCTGCACTTACATGTACTTTATTCTTTCACCTGTAGGACGGGCATCCTGATGTCTCCTACTTTTCACCTGACTGCTTCCATCCAAGCCAGAAAGGCCATTCTCAGCTTGCCAGGGCTCTCTGGAATGCTCTGGTAAGGTGACAGGCTCTGCACATAACACAGTCTTTAGCTAGACCTGGCTGCCATTAAGATTATTTAATAAACATTGCAATGAAGTCCTAGATAACTCTGTAACATGGTGTTTGTTTCTTCTTTTCCAGTCAAATACCCTCAAATTTCTGCCTGCTCACAACCTAGGAGCTCTTGCCTCTTAGATTGTGGGGAAGGGAGGGGTGCTGTAAGTGCATGATCAATCAGTCATGGTTTCAGCTGAGCAGCTTGAAATCTATTTCACTCATTGTCACGAAAGTCAGGATATTTACTAAGGATGATGTTTCTATGGGCTGATATGAGAAACCACCAAATAAAGATTCGTGACTACATATGCCAATTTAAAATGGATTAAAAGTGTTTTAAATCCTTGTGTTGTGAGAGTCTCACTAGGAATTAAAGTAGCTTTAATTCACTTTAGCTTTACTACCTGTGAAAATGAATAAAACTTGGTAACAATGAGTCATAAAGATCTGTTAAGCAAACTCATTTTACTTAGGATTGTAGTGCAGTAGGAGTATGCATGCAGTCCGGGGCAGTATCTTAGATCCCAAATGGTAACTTCTTTATACTTTGGGATAATGTCTTAGCTAAAATGATTGCCTGCAATCATCAAGCAGTACCTCTAATTAAATTTTGTTTAATCTTCTACATATAAACAGCCTTTTGTTGGAGCTGCCATCGTGCAACTTAGCAATAAAAACTGAGGGACTCTTAGTGTCTTCTCTTTTATGCAAGAGAACAGTTTACAACCTCGCCTTCTGGCAAAAGTCCAAGGTACTTCATGTGCCTGCCAAAATCATCCTGGAGTTTAAGCTGATCCAGCATAGCTTTCCACTTCTCATTTTAAACTTCTTTCTAGAGTTGCTGTTTTGTTGCTCAGTTGCCATGCTCCTTCTGAGGAACACAGGCATTTCAGCCTTGGGTAGATCAAGGTCTGTAAAGGCAGGCAGTTTTAAAAACATAAAAAATGAAAGGTGTGTTTAGATTCTTTTGGATAGAATTTTTATACAAATGTAAGATGGGCTGACAGAGCTACAAACTTTTGCTTATTTATTTGTTTTTGTTCCTCCTAGTTACAGCCTGTAGGCCAGAAAGCTGATTCATTTAACTTCATGGTTGATGCTGTCCTCAGCTGCCCCACTCAGGTAAATATTCCCATGTTGTGGAAGATGGGTATCAGGCAGCCCTACGTGGTTGTGCAGTCTGCACAGAGAAGGGGTTCAATATGTCTGGGGCAAGTTTGCTGAAAACTTTCCTCCTCTACTTACCTGTGAATGAGCAGGTGCCGTCAATGTACCTGCTCTGGTATCCCTCAGCCTTTTATTGTGCAGTGAATGCTGGCTGAGAACATGCTAATTTGTGTGTTTTCAGTTTTAGCCTATACAAATGTGACTTTCTTCATTAATGCAGGCCCCATTAGTAGGGGACAAAACCAACTATGCAGTCTGTACAGCCTCTCTTGGAAGGAAGAGAGTGCCATATAGTAGTCAATCTTTTATTCCCCTCTGTTGACACAGGTCGAGGTTTCTCCAGACCTTACATCAGTGTCTTTTGAAAGAATTAAGCATCAAATAATGTTTAATAATCTGTGAAAGGCTTAGGAGAGGGGAATGTTAAACTGCTAATCAGGATCTGTCATATGTCATTTTTTCCACAAGGTGCTAAACAAAAATCTTACTTCTGAATTTTAAAGTAAGGAGCATGGTTTCAAAATTCAGATACCTGTTTTGCAGCTTAGACAATTACTTTTTTTGCTGTTACCATGTCTTGACGTCACTTGCTCTGGATTGTGCCATGTGTTTTTTGCCTAATCTCTCTCTCTCTCTCTCTTTTTTTTTTAATTTTTATTTTATTTTTTTATTTCTTCTTTCTCCCAGGCTAAACCCTTCCTGGCAACATATAAGAATAGCAACTACATCCATCCAACCGTGGTTCCCACCAGTGAGCTAGCAGAGGTAACTGCTGCATACTTTGCTGCATTTCAGACAAACTATGTGAAATGGTCCCTGTTTGGTGACAGTTCACACATCATCCTGAATTTATAAATGTGATAACCTATTAGCAGTTTTGAGACAGAGAAGCCTATCTTACATTGCATATTTTTCTATGTAAACAAATGTTAAACTCTTCTTTTCCCAAAAGGCAGACAAAATTAATTGTGTCAATTGGTGCAATTGTATCGAAGTTCTTCTCTACAGTAAGTCACCCGAGGTGCATCATTAACTCATCCCTAACAGTAGGGGAAGAGAATTTAGGATTCTGAGTACCCAAATGATCTGAGGACTGACTCTTCTTGGGTCGCTGTACTTCCATGCACTCAAGTGTGCTCATCTTGTAGAGGGCAGTCATCTTTACTTATTCGATTTGGTGCCAGCTGCAGGGGAGATGACGGGGATCGGTCCTCAGAAGGACTCACTTTCCATGATGACTGAGCAACTACCACAGGGCAGATTAAACAAACTGCAGAAACAAACTTTGTGTAGGACTTGAGGAAATGGGGCAGTAACTTGACGAATGGTTGCTGGCATGCAGTTTCTGCAAGAGTGGCTCTCTTTTGGTGATAAAAGTATGGTTGAGGATGGCAGTCCAAGTGGACTGGGCTAGTTGGACATACCAGGGGTCCTCATACCTAACTAAATTATGAAAATCTCTCTGAGTCTTGAGGGTTGCAAAGAACAACCGCTAATATTGTTTCAACGAGCCATAGTTTGCAATGTTGAAATAGGATTTTTGTCTGTAGAGATAAAATTATACTTTTTATGTGTAATTCTTGCACTTACTGAATCTCAATGGCAATAGCTTTTGAAGTGATAAAGGAAAGAAGCAGTAGAGAAAGTAAAAGAACAGCTTCCTCTCTGATCTAAAAATACTCTCAGCTGTCCTTTCTAACTTCTAGAAGCATCCTTTAAGTAGCTGGTTGATAGTAGGGCCTATTACACCATTATATAGGAGAACAGACACATCTGTCTTGACATTTTTTAATACTATCTATGCTTTCTGAAGACCACTGGTCTGTGTAGTTTTTCTCTGAAAGGTAGAATTGTACAATCACAAAATAATTCAGGTTGGAAGGGAACCTCAAGGCATCCCTAGTCCAACCTCCTGCTCCAAGTAGGGTCAGGTCTAAGATCAGCATAAGGAGATATCTTTGCTCTTACAGGGACTGCCCATTACAAAAGCTATGGTCATTCCCTCACTGCCATCTTAGCTAACATTGTTGATTACTACCAAAGTGCGTGGCCAACAAGTCCATCAGCTGCCTCTGCTGGTGAATGTGATATGTAAATTCAGTGTGTGTGGTTGGCTTGGTTTCATTATTGGTAGAATAAACATAATAGTTATGACATCTCCTACAAATGTATGGTAAAATCTAATCATTTTGAAGTTGACAATTCTGTTTTCTGAAACTTTGTAGAGTTCAAATTTTTAAAAAAAATTATGTTCAGTGAAACAAGCATGTTTTTAAAGTTTCCAGGAAAAGAATAGGAAGGTACACATGAAATAGTAATTATGTAATACACAAATAACTTTGCAGAGGCTTTTGTTTACTTCTATTTTCTTTGGATTTACACCTGGTATCTCTTTAGACAGAGCATTTCTTCAGACCTACCTCCTAGATCATGGACAAAATCCCTAGGCTCTAGAGGAGGGGGAAAAAATATATCCTTCTTATGGAACCTTTGTTATAAGTAATATTTCTAGATGATAAGTTTTGGCTTTGACAAAAATATATGTTTTGGCTAGAAAATGTCACCAAAAGTAATTAATGTTTGGACAGCATTCCATAAAGAAAAGGACAGACTGAT
This sequence comes from Nettapus auritus, assembly GCA_011076525.1. Taxonomy (NCBI): domain Eukaryota; kingdom Metazoa; phylum Chordata; class Aves; order Anseriformes; family Anatidae; genus Nettapus; species Nettapus auritus. Next base: position 28,886,376 of record CM021767.1, read on the forward strand.
CTTAAGGGTCTTTTCCCACCTAAATGATTCTATGATTCTGTGACTGTTCAGCTATATAGGCTCCAAAATAGGATCTATTTTTGAATTTGTTTTTGCCCTTTGTTGTACAATTAAACTATATATGTATTTCACATTGTCTTCTAACCATAAGGTGACACAATTTGATAAACTATAATTTCAGAATTGGGGCAGTGACCTGTCATGTTCAGAACAGACTTCATCCAGTCGTGTCCCAACATCAGGTGAGAGTGAACTCATAAGCTAAAATCCCGAATAGGAAAGATCTCACCTTTTTTTTTTTTTTTTTTTTTTTTTTCCCCCCCAAGATCAATAAGATCTTGAAACTGCAAATCCTAGATAGAAAGTAATCAATAAAAGGTAATGTATTTAACTGCAAAGTAGGAAAATCCATCCTGCCATACGTGACAAGCTTTACAACACAGCAGGTGTGCTCTCTGTGGATAAATACAATTATATTTATCAAACCCATATATCATATATAGCAACATGGCAGATTAAAATTGCCTAGGTAGTAGCTCAGCAGGTGTGATTTACCTGTGATTTACCTGGTGAGCCTTGTCTGATAGAAAGCCCAGTAACAGTGCTACAAAACATAACTGGGAGGTTTTATGGGCAGATTGCTAATGGGAAGTATTGATCTATGACCCAAATCTTAGAAACCCTAAACATATCTAATCCATTTTCACTTTTTTTCCTACACGTGAAAAGCTTTTTTAAGGTCTGTGTATTTCCTTATTGGTTGAGTACACTGTTGCAAGCAAATGGCAAGACGTTTTGCCTTTTGCCTAGCAGGTACATAGAACTTGAGGCTCATTCTCCCTAAAAGTCTGTAAAAACTAAACTAAAGACTTGGACCTTTATTCTGCTATTTATTCTCATAAAGAGTATTTTGTGTCAGTTATCATTAATCATGTTTTTTCTCCTACCTCTTTCAGTACATGAGCTACAACCTGCTGACATCAAGGTCATTGGCGCACTGGGAGATTCCCTGACTGTAAGTACTGCTGTATTGCCAGGTTTGGAATGAGAAGAGTAAGTGCCGATTTCTACCTATAAATGGTCATGTCAGGCAGAAAGAAAATTGCTTTGGCTTGGCAAAGCAAAACTCACCTACCTGTGCTCTTTTGAGAAGAAATAGCCTGAAGGGATCTGAGTGACACTGGCAGTTGTGTAATCCAGTAATGAATAATTCAGGCCAGGACAGAAACAGGATCATATTCTCCATTGCACAGAATCTATTTGAGTGTTTTTGAAAAAGAAGAAGCTTCCCTTATAGTAATATTTTCTGACTTAAGAACAAGCAAGAGGCATTTCTCATGCAATAAGAGGTCTTACTGAAAATTCCTATGGAAATAACTGATAGCTGACCAAAGTGCTTCTCTCTTGAGATAGTTCTGACTTTTCAGTGTATCAGAATTTTGCTTTCAGATGTTGTTTCCTGGGTTAGGCACCTTTCAGTTAAAACTGTGATATGCACTGAGAAATGCACCTTGAAAAGAATCATCATAGATAACAAAGGCCCCAGAAAATGAATAACAGGTAATACTGCAGATCTGCACTGAAGTTTTTTGAGGAAAAAGTTCCAAACTTACACAATACTACAGAATTGTTCTGGCATGGGATGAAGGCAAATATTGGTGTCAACATGAATTGTAACTCCTGAGCTAAACCAGTGCTCATTCTAGCAACTTCAGCTCCTGTAGAGTTCAGAGGGAGTTGAATGGACTGAAGCCTTCAAATGGTCAGGTTTATCAACTGGCAGGTGTGCATGTCTTCACCTCCTCATTAACTCTGAAAACTGATTTTGGTGTTCCTGATGTAATCCTGGCTTTCTGCCTGCTGAGCTTTGAGCTTTTCTTAGAAGACCTCAGTAATGATCCTGCAAACCTCCCTCCTATCCATTGCTACAACACTTAAAATTAATTGCTTTATTTCCTCCCACTAGTGCACACATCTCTTCTTTAAATTTTCATTCTTCAGTATATGAAACTTCTTGGAGATCCCTAATAATAAGGGCCAGACACTGATGCTTGAGGGCTTTGTCTTAGCAGTTGAGCAAAGCAATTTTCATACTGCCATTATTCCTGCGGTTCTTACTAGTCGCCATTACTACAGGAGGGTGTAACATTTTTTTATGGGAAGTAGTGCTGGCTGGGGCTGGGGAGGGCACAAATAGAGTATTCCTCACATACACACTTTTGCACACTAAAAAAGTCTATTATAGCCAGCAGTAACACATGCTTTGTACTTCATAACCATCCCTCGTGCAGAGGGACTGCAGCAAAGATCTGTCTTAGTCCCCTAAGGCATTGATTTCTGCCTCTTGGTGTTTCCAAGAGGAGCCCTGAATGCAGTCAGTATTCAGGGCTGTACTGATACCATGAAGTTTGGTTTAACCAAGAAGGCAGCTGAGCACAGCACAGCTGCTTCTTCCCTCCTCCTCTCTCCTCCCACCTTATAGGATGGGGGAGAGGACTGAAAAAGGTAAAAATGTAAGAACTTGTCTGTTGAGATAAGAACAGTTTAATGAGAAAAGAGGGGAGGAAAAAATAAACAGAACCCAAATAAGTGATGTACAAATCAATTGCTCACCACCCACCAACCGATTCCCAGCCAGTCCCTGAGCAACAGCAGCCACCCCAGCCAGCTTCCGACATATTTATTGTTCAGCGTAACACCACATGGCATGGGACATCATTTTGGCCAGTTTGGGTCAGCTGTCCTGGTTACATCCCCTCCCAGCTTCTTGCACACACCCAGCAGAAAAGGCCTTGATTCAGTGCAAGCACTGCTCTGCAACTTAGAGAACACCGGTGTGTTATCAATGCTATTTTCACGCTAAAACATAGCACCATTCCATCTACTATGAAGAGAATTAACTCTGTCCCAGCTGAAACTAGGAACATGTCTTTTTAGGAGTACAAACTGAAATTAAGCTGTTAAACTATAAAATTGCAGAAGAACTCATTTTCATTATTGCTGTCCTGAATGTGAATCAAGGTGCTGACCTTGGTAGAAGGTTTTTTTTGTTTTAATTAAATAAGCTTCTTTTCCCAGTTCTGTGAGCACTCAAATCCATCACCAATTTCTTTGTTATGGTGGCTTTTCTTTATACTAAATAATAATAGTAAAGTTCACGCTACAGGAGGATTGTTCTCAGTCTAGATGCAGTTGGAGATTAATCAAACATTGAGCAATTTAGTCATGCCACTGGCTGGAAATGGATCTGTCCAACTTCTCAGCACCATTGCACTGTGAAAGCAATAGATATGCCAATACACTTATCTGTACTGGCAAAAAAAGAGCCTGCCTACACCTCACTAAGTCTGCGTGTTAGACTAGCAGACTGGGTCCCAGAAGAGAAAAGTGGGTTTTGCACCAAAGATTTGTTTTCTTGGCAGATTAAAAGCCAACTCCTCTACTGATTTATTTACAGCTAAACTGGCAGGGAATTTTTCATCAGTGTTTTTCCCTGGATTATTAAGTCTCTCAAAATCGGCTTTTTTCAGGAGATGCCAGAATGAAGCATTTTCCATTAGAAAAATCCAAACAAGTAGAAAGCTGTAGATGTTAATCTAGGTCCCCTAGGGTTGCTGAAACTAATATTAGAGCTGTACTTCCAAAGCCATATGTCTTTGGCCTTACAGCCTGATGCCCTCTGGCTGGGCTATATCTCCTCTGATGCTCCAAGGTCTGTTGTCTAGAAGAAATGCTTTTGAATATGAGGAGAAGGCCATGAATTTGAAGTGTAGGAGATGCAGGGCTGACTGCGGGCAGCACATGCTGGTGAATGAGAACATGGAACACTTATGCTGTGAGGGAGATACTGAAGAAAAAAATGTCTGGATGCAGAATAATGTTACCTTCAGCACTTTCAAATCACATTGTCTGTCCTACCTAAACTTGTAGCACCTTTTTTTTTTTCCTATCATTTTATAAATAATTCTTTCCATTGTTTCCAGACTGCTGTAGGAGCCAAATCAACCGACCCACAAACAGACTGGAGGGGACTTTCCTGGAGGTAAAAATGCTCAGTTTCCTCTCTGGCATTTTTGTCCACAGACATAGTTAAAAGTGCAGGTCACTTGGTTGAGTAGTTACATACTGAAAAATATGGAAATGAAATGTCCCACACAAAGGGGTGTTCTGACACAGTTGTAGTAGCTAAATTCTACTTCTATCAAACTGATTTCTCCCTGCTGAGAGTAAATATAGGGGTAGGGTAGGATGCTGAGAGTGATTATGCTGGCTAAGGCCTTGGGGAGTCAGAACTGGAAGAGAAAGGGAGTGATTTTTGTGTTGTTAGTTTTTTGTTTGTTTGCTTGTTTTATTTTTTAACCAGACCTGACTGCTACCAGCAGGATCCTGTGCCCCTGTCTGGCAGTACTAGATTTTTAATATGAGTAAATTATTTCAACCTCCTACTAGTCCCTCTGGAATTTATTCAAAATATTGCTGCTGTTGTTGTGATTATCTAATACAGTGTCTAACACTAGAGAATCTAAGTGAGTGCGGATTGGCATGAACACGGTGAGAACACCGCATGCACATTCAGTGAAGATATCCCAAATATATTTGCAGTTACAAAGTGGGCAATGACAATATTTATAAGAGTGGATATGAGTCTCAGTGTCCATAGCAGAGTGGAAGGAAACTGCCTATTTCATGTAGGCAAAAGTACGTATGGTAGATAAGCAAGTGTATGTTTATTCATCTTTCTTTTCTCCACTCGACCCCCACTTTAAATGTATATGCAAGCAAAGACATGTCAGAGGGCCTGACAGAGGTAGTATAAGAAAGTATTTGCTTGTTACAAAGATGTTATTTGAATGGTAGAGGCAGAGGCTTTTTTTTTTTTTTTCATAATCAACACTGCAGAATCCTAAATAGGTGGTTAATGAGCATTTAATGCAGTCTCTCTTCTATGCATAACTGCACACAAATGTAATTTCAACAAGGTCACATGGAGCAACGTTGGTGAGGAAAAATGCCTTTCTGTGGTGGGCATCCCAGCATGTCCGTATGAAAAATTATTTCTCCAGTATGCTCAATTCATAGTTTGGCATAGTTTCTACCTTAGCTGAAACCGTTCTTGATTTAATCTGAAATCTCCTTTCAGTCCTTTCCCTGAATTCCTACTTGTCCTGTGGTTTATATTCATAGCCCTGTTTGAGGTTAGTCTTTTTACCTTCCTGGGCTGCTACAGCAACATATGGTGACAGTAAGACAGATGGTTGCAGAACTAATCCTACTTTGTGATTCTGTTCTTTCCCTTTGTAGTATCGGAGGTGATGGGACCCTCGAGACCCGAACTACTTTACCTAGTGAGTATCTTGGAAAACCAATGTGAGTGAAAGGCAAGGCAAGTAATTACTCTGAAAATAGTCCAAGTAGATGCTAGGAAACATCTGGAAATGATCACACTTTCCTCCCAAACAGTGGGGGGTGCCCATCTGTTGTGGGTATGAGCAGTTCATGAGAGTCACATCTGAAACCCAGGCTGACCTTCCTAGCTGTGAAGCTGATTCAACCCCTGCACATCACAGGATTTGCATGTGACGGTTGCATCCCTTTGATACAAAAGATGAGGAGTAAATGTGCTGAAGGTGGCAGAAGTTCCTGGCAGATCTGTTCCTTCTTTATTTCATTTTGTGCTTTCCAATGACAGACTGTAATGGCTGTGGGCAAATGAAGAGTTATGAAAAAATTAGCGATCCATTTAGAAAAGATTGTTGATAAGGTTGTGGTTTCCTGGTGACTTCTCTCAGTGATTTCGAATTGGTATTTCACATTGAAAAAATCTAAAAATACTATAAATTTCTTGTCATAGCATTCTGTGTAACTGGTTCCTGTAGTTGCCATAGAAACCACTAACTGGTCAGTGTGACTATAAATTAGAGGGGAATTGGTTCACAGTGGTTCTTCTATTTATACATGATTCATGCTGTGGAGCAGTTTGAAAATACCTGACATTGGTGGTAATAAGATCTGATATGTAACATGACGAACAACATGTTACAAAACAGAAAATACATTTCATTATGTATACAGCACTGTGAGACGCTACAAAGCGGTTTCAGACAGTACTACAGACACAATAACAATAATAGTTTTCAGGCACCACGCTTCACTGCTGAGGGTTTCACTGAAGCCTATAAACATCAATAGAATTCACTTCTCTGCAATAAATATTATCTTAATCAGAAGCTGGAGGACCGGGAGGTAGAGGGCTGTATTTGGAGCATCTGCTCCTGTTACACGAAGGGAAGTAACCATGATTATTTAGGCACTCACACTCAAGAACAGTCAATTCCCTGGGAGCTGTGAGATTTTAGGGTTGCTGGACCCTGGCTCCTCAAGGTCACAAGGAGAAATAATTTTGTACTGAAATCAGCACAGTAACTTAAGTCTCCAAGGCAGGCATGTCTATAGCAACAATGCTGGTTGTACTGTGGATGGTTGAACATTGTGTCTTCTCTTTTTAAGATATCTTGAAAAAATTCAGTCCAAACATCTTTGGCTTTTCCACTGGTAGCAGCAAGGAAACAGCTGGGTTCAACGTTGCACAGAAAGGTGCCACTGCACGGTAAGTGCAACTGTGGCTGCGAAAGGGTAAAGCGGGTAGCAGAGAAATGATGGACTGGCAGATTATCCTTGAACTGTATGTTAAGGCTGAGTTAATGCTGATGATGTACTGTGCATGTTTCTGTGGTTTGATTACTGATTATATACTTTTAAATTAAGTATTTGGGGATTTAATTTTTAAGTTTTCTAAATTAGAGACAGAGAGAAACTCCTTTTCTTCATTTGACCTCTGTGCAGAATTTCTGAGTCAATGCCTTACTTATGCTTCTAATTCTATTGGTACCTTTTTCTGCACAGCCTTCAGTATGCAGCTCCCTGCTTCGTTCTCAGGCTGTGTTTGTACTGAGAAAAAGTTCATGACCGTCTCTCAGTTATTCCTTGATTTCTGGGAAACGTGCCTCAAACTAACAAATAGAGGTCCACTGCTACCCTAATGGCATTAAAAACTATCCTCATTTGTAGTGCAAAGAATAAGAGTGTGCAGCTGGGAATTGATTCCTTTTCCTTCTTTAAGGAAAACTCCACTAGTCTGTTACCAACCAAAATATATAAAAGTTTGTATTGCATATGCTTTGCCTGCTCTATGGATACTTAGGGAATTTGTTTCTAAGACTGTCTGTGACACCTCTAATAGTCATTAAATTTACTTCAAGAGAGTTTCAAGGTAGCTAGCAAAGCCTGTGCAGCTACTGAATACCTCATGGGTGCCCTGAAGCAAAGGCTCAGCACGGTCATTATGGCTCTGGGAGTGCAAATAATGTAGCCACATTTATGTAGCTGCTGGAAACAGACAGGGCTCAAGCAGTTGCATCCTAGTATGTCAGGAACTCCAGTCTCCAGCTGGTGTCTCGGCATGGCTTGTGCTTTACTCTGTGGGTGTTGCACCCTGCCTACATCTGATCTGGGAATCTCCAGCCCAGTGATTCCGCTGTGTAAGCAATATTCTCCAGCACTGTGTCAAGCTATAGGAATTGAAGGCTAGGTCAGGAAAGCTGGTTAGGTGCCCAGCTTCGATGTAAGCACCAAACTCCCTCCCACAACTTGAAAGGGAGTTATGCAGCTAAATGTATCTGTACATGTGGGTATTAATGTTTTTCTCCAAGAAAAATGCAGAGAAGTGAGCTCTGAGATGGGTAGAATCCATCCCAGTTGCCTGCCACTTGGCAGCCATCCTCACCGAAGCCCTTTTGGATCAGATTATTTGTGCTGCTGCTGCTGCTCTTGGTCCTTCTACTTGCTCTTCTGTCTGAAGCATCGTTTTCTCTGTACTGATTTCTGCTGCTCCTAGAGGTCCCTAAAATGAGGAGTGGGAGAGCAAAATGATGATATGCCTTCAGAGCATGCACCAAAAATGCTTCTGTCCTCTCTCTACAGCAATATGTCAGCCCAAGCACGTGAGCTGGTGGAGCTAATGAGAAGCAGCTCGGTAAGCGGATTGTTCCTGAGAAACATCATGGTTGGAAATTTGGGCTGGCCCTCAGTGCTCCCCTTGTCTCTGGGAGATGACTAATTCATGGGACATTTGAGCAGTGACGAGTGCTTTACTGATGAAAGAGAAATTGGTGTCCTCGTCTCTGGTGTGTTTTCCAAGATACATGTGCCAGGGACTAGGCATTACTGTTAGGAGATTAACATTTACCTGTGCAAATCCACACAGGTAGCGTGCAAACACACAGGGCAGAGACTAACCCTCAGGATGGGCTGACTCCCTGCCATGTCACAAGGTTTTTGGGGAACTGGCAGGGGGTCTTGTGTTGGGGACCAACCTCCTGTTGCTGCGCTGCTGAGGGCTGCAAGGCGCCCACCAAAAAGGCGACTCATTTTTAACAGAATGGCAGGTGCTGTATTTAAAATTTTTCAAGGGAAAGTATGGGAGAAAGCTGAAGCTGTCCTGCTTCAAGTGTGGGCTGAATTTGTTTGAGTGTTTGACTGGGTGTGATTTGTTGCTCCAGAGTATTCCCTGTAAGGGAATCGGAGTGCCTGGTGCTCCTTGGCTCAGGCTGAATGGGAAGGGAAGGTACTGCATAAGCAGGATTTGTTAAAGCATGTGTCTCTGTGTGCCAGCACTCCTGATGGATGCTGCATGCTAGCCCCACTGTCAGTTACCAATTGTTTGGCAGAGTGAAGGGAGCTGGCATGGCTCTTCAGTAAAATAGTACATGGCTCTAGGTCTTTGTTTTATTCACTGCTTTTTATACATCTTTAAAAGGAAGGGGGAAAAGTCCCTGCCACACTTTGCTTCTTTGTGAAAAGCTTTCTGAGCAAAATGTTGGTTAAGGAGGAGAATTCAGACCTATGGGTGATTCCCAGGCCCTTCCTCTATTTGTGGGATCCTTTCACAGATGTTTGTTATGTAAATGCACCGCTCTAAAAATAGTTGCCTTTGATTCCTTTCTTTGTACTGAAAGCTACAAAATGTTTTGATGAGATCCAGCTCTCAGCAGCGCCTATTGTTAGCTTGTGGTGACGTGGATGCTGCAGCTGCCCTTATATGAGCTCAGTGAAGTCACCGGCCTCCTGGACTCTTCTATTTTAATCTGTTCTCTGTTCCCTGGGGCACCCCTCTCCCTTTTGGCCATAGGGGCAATGCTTGCCCAGCTGGCAGGGATCCCCAGCAGCTCCAGTTCCCCAGCTCCCCTAGGTCACTCCAGCATCCCCTCCCAGCACTCTTCATCCCCATGCTGCCTGCAGTGCTTGGTTGTGGCTGGCAAATGTCCCCTGCCTGTCCCTGACCCGAAGCTGGTATCTATTTCAGCACGCTTGCTGCCACAGACGCACGTCCCATGCTCAGCCACCCTGACAGTCCTTGTCTGCCGAAGGGGATACCCTTACAGAAGCCAAGGTGACTTGCAGCTAGGCTAGCAAATAACTCACACACAACTCCAACAACTCCAGACAGACGCTTTTCTGCTGCTGTCTTAACTCAGCGTGCCTCTTTTCTGCTGGGCTGTCTGTACCCTCTGTAGCCCCATCTGTAAATGTTACCTCTACATGCCTAAGCGATGGAAACTGAAATCTGTTTATTTAATGTGCCCCTAGAAAATTAACTTCAAGGAGGACTGGAAGCTGATCACTATCCTCGTTGGAGGCAATGACCTGTGTCAATATTGCTTTGATAAGGTTTGTATCTCTGAAGCAGGCATGCTTGTTTGGACACTTGGCAGGTGACCAGCCCTGGAAATTTAACCTTTCTCTCCCTCCATGAGCCAAAGCTCCTCTTTGTTTAAGAAGCACTTAGGACTACTGTTCCTTTCATCTGTATTGTATCAGAAAGAAGTGCACAGCTTTTAATTTTGGGGCACTGTAGCTCCAGAGTAATGCATTATTTAAGAACCATCAATCTGCCCAGTATTGAACAAAGATATAAACTGAAGAGCTCTTCCAGCTCAGCTGGACAAAGTAATCAAGACAGTGTGGTGTCTTTGGCGTGTTGTTATGGGGACACAAGTGAAGCTTTATTCTGGGAAGTGCCTTCATGTAATAATTATTGGGGGTGCCTGTTTCTCACTTCAGAATGACACCAAATGAAATGTTTCACTGTTTATATTGAAAAAGATGTCTTACCTAGCTGCCAGCAGCCATCTCTTCTGAACAGGTTCCTATAACACAGACTATGAGGGCCTGGGCCCCAGCTCATTGAGATAACCGGGGATTATTCTCTCAGTTATGGTCAGTTTCCTTTAGAGACTGCTGCAGGCATTCTTTGGCCCCCATGGCTGCACCTCTATAATAGAACAAAGTTGTTCTGCCGATGGGTTTTTTGGGGTCTGGCTGCCTCCAGATCAGTTTCCCCAGACTGGCAGTTTAAAAAACAACATAAAAAAACAAAGCAGCAACAAAAAAAGGCAAAACAAACAAACCGAGAAATGTAATGCTCTGTCTGTAATGTGGTCTGGGTCCCATAAAAGACAACATGAAATCTGAAGATGTTGTTTATGGAGTCATTAATCAGGGAAAGACTCTGCCCAGAACTATTCTATACCTCTGGATTTTCTGCAGAGATTAAGTGAATGTATTAGTGCCATGGATATACAAGCACTATCAACCTCTGTGCACGTGGCAATAAACCTCTTGATCCAAAAATATATCTGCCGTCAGAAGGAGGAAGGAGCACCGAGTTGGTGCTTCTCATGCGACACCTCGCTACTAGACACTCTGTGGACTCAGTTGTTCTGATAAAACAGTTAAGCGTCTTAATTACTGAAAGAAAACTGATCCAATTTTATTTTAATTTTTTTTTAATTACATAGGAAACCTATTCAGTGCAAAACTATGTAAAGCACCTTCAAGACACTTTGGATGTTTTCTATGATGAGGTAAGCTTTTAAGATACCCTAGCAAGCTATGTTCCTGGCAAGCACCCTCATGTTTTTCCTCAGCTCTGATAGACTTTCAGTGGTTATGTTTCATATGAGGTTATCTTCCAAATAGCTGGAGTCATAATGCAGCACTGAGGAGCAATCTAACATCTTGTGTTAGACAATATCCTGGGACAGTGGGCAGCAGTTTTAGGAAAAATGTGTTTCATGGCGTTTTTGTCATGGACCAGACATATCACTGCCAGTTCTGATGGCTGAACCAACTGTTCAGTTTCATTTACCCTAGAGAAAATGAAAATGCCCCAGGGAGTGAAGCAGCATTTCAGCTAGCTTGTGCTAGCTGCCAGGGATTTTTGGCTGACATCCACTATATGTATGTCTCCTTCCCCCTCCCTTTATACATTACCCTTATGCATGCCATTGGTTGCAGCCAGTGGAGTTTGCACTGACTCACTGACCTGCGGATGGCACTTCGTTCTTGCTTTGTAGTGGTATCATGTTCTCTGACTCGGTATGTCTGTTTATTATAATCCCTGCAGCTTCCAAGAGTCTTTGTCAACATGGTGGAGATACTAGAGATTTCTGGACTGCGTCAGATCGCAGCAAGCTCTTCAGAGTGCGCTCTGATAGGAATGTAAGTGAGCAGAACAGGTCTTCACCTTTAAAGTGCTTGGATTTTTATTTATTTATTTTTTTTAATTTTTTTCTGATCAGTCTAAACTGCTGCTACGGTAAGATAGCCACAATGAGCTTTCTGAGCCACTTTTATTGTTGCCTTTAGATGAATAACACTAGTTCACATTGACTTTCTATTACTTCTTCCAATACTTCAGCTAAAAGGCATGCACCTGTAGACTGCAGTCAGTCGTCACTTTTCTTAGCTCTAAGGCAGCATATCATGGCATAAATCACTATACAATTGCCATACTGCTGAACTTCAAAGCCATTTTCACCTAGCTGTTCACTGCTCCACAGCTCAGGCTGACATCCCTGACTCCTCTCTTTGCATTCAGTGCTGCATCACCCGTGGTGCAGGTTGGTTTACTGAGTGCACAATGCATGACCTGGAGTTCCTTTTCCCACCAAATGCAGGAGACCAAAATCTCAAAGAAGACTGAGGGAACTGATGTAGAAATTAGCAGCACCTTCAGAGGAGTCAGCATAGACATAAAAAGGCTGTTTAGTCTAGCAGAGTAAGGTATAACAGACCAGTGGTTGGAAGCTGATGCCTAATGAATTCAAATGAAGTAAGGCACAGATTTTTAATAATAGTGATTATAAACTGCTAGAACACATGCTTTAAACCCCCAGATTTCTGAAATTCTGTTGTATGTTGCTATGTAGTGTTTTTTTATTTGAAAACATGATATGATGCTAATGTGTGACATAATAAGTGTATTTGTCTGACTTTCAAGAGCTGAGTCTTGCAGCTCTTACTGTCTGTGACAAGTGTTCCTTGAAAATGAAGTCAATAAGGACTTTCTTTCAAAAGCATCTGTCCTTCCCTAAGTCAACAAGGAGGATCTCTCTCTGCATGTAAACTTTGAGCAGTTATTCTGAGCTTCTCGAACTGACACATTGCTGAAACACTACATAGACTACTCTGGGTTGGCTTTTAATTTTAGTATTTCTTTCATTGAAGGAATATTTGCCCGTGTTTCTTAAGCCCCAAGGAAAACTCTTCTGAACTACAAGAAATTAAGAGAGTTAACAGAGATTTTCAGGTAACACCTTGATTCTGTAACTGGTCATCTTCTAATATGTTTCTTTTTATATCTCTTCTTTCACTCTCCTTCCTCTCTTACACATCCTCAGAACTGAGAGAGGTGACTTGGAAACAGCTTGGCTGCAGTTTAATTAAAACCCTAGCCTGCTAGCTGGCTAGCAGCAATGCAAGTCTTTTCTGCCTTATGATCTGAGCTCAGTTCTGAGCTGGCAGCAGACTGAAACTGGTTTTTTTTCCAGCTGCTGTTTGTACAGCTGAAACGGAGTTAGTGATGACGGCTGTTTTGTTGATACGTGTCTGTTATGAATCCATTGAACAGCTCACATGAATTAACATGCCACTGCAAGGATGACAAATTACCTTGCATCAGCTCTGTTGTCGTAACTCTTAGCAAAGAAAATGAACTAAACTAACCTGACATTCCTTTCTTTTGGCATGGGCTGAGAGTCAGTACACAGTTAGCTTACCATGGGTCAGCTTGCTATCCGAGAGTAACTTTTCATAGCCTCGGGCTTAAGATACACTCAAATTTAATAAAGGCTAGAAGTTGACATTGGAGCAGAAGATTTTTCTATCATTATTCCTGTGAATACAGGGATTGCAGTATCAGATCACAGTATGTTCTCCATTCCTCCATTCTGTCTCTGGCAGTGGATGTTTTCTGATGAATCTGACCATGCTCAAAATGTCCATATTGCAAAACATTCGCATAAACTTATCTAGAGGGATATTTTCCTTAGAACGGGGTTAGGATTGTTCTGAGACATGACCAGGAGCCTTAGAGTTCATAACCATAAGCTGGCAAGTAATAATAAGATGTTTTTTATTATCTATATGAATGCCTGTGCCCATAGTTTTCAAAAGTAACAGGTGATTTTCAATGTTTATGCCTTATTTTATTTAAGCACACCTTTCTGAAAAATTAAGCATACTTTGAAAGTCTCAGGTTGGCATTCTGAACCCGTCCATCACTTCTAAAAATTTTGGTCATACTCCTTTTTCTAATTCTCTGTAAACTTTAATCTTCTTGTGTTTGTGAAGCACTGATTTCAATAAGTGAGGTATGAAATACATTTTTACCCCCCCAATTAAGCACCTTTACATTTCAAATTATCCTTGCTTCTTTGCATTTTGCTCATGAAAATATCTTCCAAATTATTTTCTTTGCCATTTTCTGGACTTTTATACTATTCAGCTGGATGTGTACTAACAAGCTATGCTTACCTACATTGAAAGAAGTGCAATATGCATGTTTTTATGATAGCTGATAAATAGTAGATGAGCCTTGCAAGTTACTTTTCTGTTTCTAACTTTGCAACTTAATACAGGCTGAAGCCTTACAGCTGGTCAACAGTGGTCGGTATGAACAGCGTGAGGACTTTGCAGTTGTTGTGCAGCCATTTTTCCGAAACACCTTGTTGCCCTTGGATAGGGTGAGTCCCATTTTTCTTTCCCATTTTTTTTGCAAGGACCAGTGTCTTGATTTCTAAGTCAGTAAGATCCATAAGGCAAGGACTGTTTTTTTTGTTGTTGTTGTTGTTTTGTTTTGTTTTGTTTTCTTCGAGCAGTCTAGCAGCACATAAGCATTTGTAGTGGCCACACAATGTGTAGACACCCTCTAGCTTCATATGAATTGCAAGTCCCCTTTTGCTTCTGCTGTTGGAGGGCTTGGTTGGCCTTCACCACAATTTTCTTCCAATTTAGGTTATTGAATATGTTCAGATTACCTTCACATGGAAACCAGCACTTGGGGAAGATGCTGTATGCCTAGCTCACCCAAGGCTGGAAAAAGCAAGCAGCCTTTGAAGTCAAAGGCTGATTTTCCCTTCTTTTCTCCAGCTCTAGCATTACTTGTACTGTGTAGTAAAGGACAAATTCTCAGCATTAATCCTGGTCAAAACTACTCAGTTTTACATAATACTTATTTTGTCATATCATCCCTATTTTGTTCTGCCAGCCTTCAAGTCCGAAGAATGATTATCATTTTGACAGTGATGAGGCAGATCTTCCTTAAGACAGACATTTGCCTCAGCTGGATAAACTGTTTTTTATGTTTCCTGAAATTCAGCACAAATTTCAACAACTGAAAGATTTTAAGTCTATGTCTGAATTGTGGAAGTTTAACGAGCAAAAATAAGCAATTAGATTATTATTTTTAAAATAATTCTTTTCCTTGTGGAGCATTGTTCAATGGCAGGGTCCACATAAGAGCTGTGACTATTGGTTTAATGACAGGTCAAGATTTGTTATGGAAATTGCAGTGTGAAGTTGTGCAGGATGCATTACACAAAAGATCTCAAGATGTGGTAATCTGCCCACAGTTAGGAGCACCAAACTTAATCTGCATTGTCAAAATATGAGCATATTGCCTTTAGAAAGATACCAAAATTGTTAATGGGTATGGCAAGTCCAGTGTGCTTTTTAGATACACTTTTAGATACTGTCAAGTGTCAAAGCTTAAAGTGAATTTAGAAATGTATTTTGCTTTTATTACAGGATGGCAAGCCAGATCTGAGTTTCTTTGCTGCAGACTGCTTTCATTTCAGTGAGAAAGGCTATGCTGAGATGGCTATGGCTCTCTGGAATAACATGGTAAGAAGCTACATAGTAGGTCCCCATGTGCTTGTGCTAGGAGTCCCAACAAAAGGTCATGAGAAAGGTGTCTAAAACAAAACAGTGAGCATATCAATTTTATTTCTCGTTAACAAGAGGAGGACTACTGAATTGAGATCCTTCTTAGTCTGCATTGCTTGGGAACACAACGCAAGGCAATTTTGTTGCAAAACAAACAAACAAACAAAAAAACCCCACAGTATAAGCTGTTGCTCATTCAATATGAGAAACCCTAAGAATTTCAACATACTCTGGAGAAAAATTCCCTTCTGAGTCTGTAATTAATATGCACTAAAGCAAAAATCAGCCCAGTTAAACATGCAGTCCTGTAGCTTCCTGAGAATGTCTGTTGAACGAGCTTGCCTTTCTTCAGTGAAGTCTGTTACATTTATTATGAAAACAAACGAGTGATTGAATTTTTGCTGCCATTAATAGTGTGGACATGTTGTACCACCCACTCTAATATCTGAGGCAGTTCTAGCAGAGTCACTGAAACTAACAGAGGACTGAAATCACACCTATGATTCCTCTACTTGCAGTCACATTCCTTCTGCTCTTTTAGTGGAAATGATAACTTTTGAGCAGTGCTGGCATTGTATAAGAGGTATATGCTGGGCTTGATAACTCCACGGTAACAGTCACTTATGGAACTATGTTGTTTCTCATAGTGGAAGGAAGTCTATGGCATTTTCATACCATGGGGACATTTCCTCTTCTTGTCTCATAAACAACAGTTCCCAAACACACTGTGCAAGCAGAAATGCTTTATCCTCGTTTGTGCAAGAAACAGGCATAAATGGAAGAGAATTTCTTTTCACTTTACTTAAAATTTTGTGCAAGATAAGAAACTTACAGCATATTTCAGAATGAACTTCAGCACAAGGGCTGGGAAATCCAAGGCAAAAATCTATGGAGTTGCCCAGTGTCCGGGGTTATAGAAAACAGTGCATGCACTTGTGATAAATAATAGATTTGTACAGACTCCACCAACCTGCCTGTTTTTCGATGTCAGGCTTCATTGTCTGGGACTCCAGCTGATGGCAGCCTGGTAGGCTCATAGCTCTAACAGGGCTAACAATGGCCCAGAAACCCCTGGCAAATATAAACAGCATCCCAATTGTACATGGCTGCAAGTCCAAGGAGAAAGAGGCAGTACCTGGGCATATGGTACCCTTAAAGTGGGTTTGTTGCCATGTGGTATTCCTGTCAGCCATTACTCATTCCTGAATCATGATCAGTCCTTTTTCTATGCCACTGGAGTTTTATTCTGTCCAGACTGTCACTCATTTCCTACGCACATAAGAATATTGACACAGCTTTCTACTGGGTAGTGGAGATTGGATTCTTACTAATGCAAAGTACAACTATTCAATCCACAGGGCTCTGTTGATTCGTGTTGATTGGACTATTTCCTAGTTAAATCTAGTTCTTGTAATGCATCCCTGCTTTTCATTTGTTGCCCATGTACAGAGAGGTTGTGCAAGCTTACTGTGAGGCTGTATTGTTTTTCTGTTCCCTGAAAAGCTCAGCAAGCAGTAGGCTAATGGCCAAATGACATGGATTCTTGTCAGTACACACAAAGGGCCAGACTGTGCCTGGCCACTGCGTGGGTATGCAGGGGTGAGGATGGCTTAGGAAGCTTCTCCCTCTCCCTGGTGATCTCTGCCCTTCCAGCTTCATGCAAAGCAAAGTGTACTCCTGCTCTCTGAAGTCAGAAAACTCTGTAGTTTTAACAGGTCCTCTTTGGTCCCAAATCCACCTCATCGGTCCCCTGGCCCAGGAGAAGAGCACACAGACACATGGTTAGCTTGTGTTATGCCTCCATGTTTGCTATATGCCCTTAGAGGAGCCATGTATTTCTTCAAGAAATTGTTCTGTACACTCATGGGCTTGAGGGTGCTGTCATCTTCAGAGCTCAGAAGCTAATGCTGCTCCTGAGGTACAGATCACAGAGTTGAAGTGGGGAGAAAAAAAAAAAAAAAAAGGTTGGCTGCAGAATTTTGCATCATATCATCCTTTGCCTGTTCTATGCCAGACTCCTTACCAAGGGGTCTGGCATAGGCAGTGTTACAATTATCTACAAATAAGCAGTCAGGCAGAACGCTACAGGAAATGAACCACATATCTTACAAATAATCACATCAGAATTTGAGCTGTTCCCTTTAAGATGCGATAAAACTACCAAATTCAGTCTCCACAACATTAACTAGCAGGCAGGGTAAATGATTAGGACACCTGAGTCCAGAAGACCCCATTGCAATCAGCAAAACCTGGCACTCTTTTTTTTTTTTTTTTTTCCTCTCTCATCTTCTCTGCACTTCCTAGCTTTCTTCCCTTCTCCAGTCATATTTTTAATACATGAGGCACCAGCTCCTGCATGTTGCACTGGTTCATCTCTCTCCTTTGATTTTTTTCAGACTCTATTTCTATTTTGTATTACCACACTAGAGAGAGGAAGTATTCCCGGTGTTTCCATATGGGAATCTGATTAGTTAGAATTTTTCTCTATATTGTGTTGGGTTTGTCAGGGTGTTGTTTTTCTCCAGCATACAGCTGACACTTTAATCGCTTGAGGACAGTAGATGTGTACATACAGAATAGCAGAAGCAACAGCAGTCTTCTGCACTGTATTCCCAGAACTGCTGGATGACAATTTTGCAGTCCTCTGTGGGCCAGTCCTCCAGTCATTACTTCAAGCGTGTCCACACGCAGTTGTAAACACTTCAGTTAACATGACTGATCAAGCTTCTTCTACTTGTTAGCTTAACTATGGTAACGGATGGCATGTGGAGTCCTTGCCAACCACAGATGTTGAGCCATTAGCCTGGACATATTTTACTTTGCATTTGAAATGGACTCAAAGTGAGCCTATGTTTGGTTAGTGCAGCTTAGCTGACAACTGATGATATAAAAGGCTCTATTTAATTCACTTCTTGCAATCTTGTGAACTTAACCGTAGCTAAAATTCCCAGGGAATTATTTGTCTGAGTGAAAGCTGCACAGGTGGGTACTGCCTCATCCTGTCTCTGTATCTCTCCAGCGCTTTTGGAGCTGCTTCCACCACCATGACACCCAAGCATCTTTCTTTCAGTACTGTGCTTAGTAACGTGACTAACATCTGTCATGTGATTGTTTTTTTGTGGTTTATACTGTCATTTGAGATGTCTGAGGCAGACCTGGGTGTATAGTGAACCACTTTGCTTAAGCAGAGTATGTAGTAGTCAGTTATTTTCTCCTGCACTTAGTGCAAAAAGAAGAAAGGCTTCTCCTGTTCCTTGCTTCCTGAGGGAGTTTTTCTGCAGACAGTACATCAGATTCTCAGTGTCTTTCGTTCATGGGTGTTAAAATGTTTGGCAGCTTTCCTGTTATTCACCTTCTCCCTGTTATTCACCTTCTCCCATACTTCTTCATTGACGCAAGAACCTAAAGATTGGATTAAAAGTTGTAGCCACCCAAGTCAGGAATCTGAGGAGAAAAAAAAACTCATTGTTTACTATTACTTTTCCCTTCCACAGATGGAGCCAGTTGGTGAAAAGCAGACTTACAACAACTTTACTTATGACAGATCAAAACTCAAATGTCCAAACCTAGTAAGTAAAGGCCAAGAGGCCCATACTCTTTTCAACTTTTATTTTTATTTTCTTCTTTCTTCTTTTCTTATGTGTAACTTTTTTTTTAATTAAGAATATATTTTAGTGAAGGTTTTAAAAGCAAAAATACGCTCCTATTTTGTTACACATAGGAAATTATACTGAGGATTTAATGTAAATGAATTATCCTTACTGCAGCGGAAAGCCTCTACTTTAAGCCACTTTTAATGAGTCTACATATTTCCATTTGGTTGCCTGCAGCAAACAGATTTGGAAATGATGCCATCACTGCTGTTTCTGGACTGGCTTCTCCTTTTTTTTTTTTTTTCTTCTAGGAACTTTCAGGCAATAGTGCAGGAAATAGTTTGAGCTAAGACAGAAGGCAGAACAGTTGATTGTCTAGAGACTGACAGTTCCCGTCTCTGGGAGGGGGTGATGGTATATCGCCTGAATGCTGCCTGCCAGTGGCCTGTGGTCAGTAAAACCTTTGATCTCTCCTTTGTAGGCGAAACCCTTTCTTTCCACGATGAGAAACAGTGGATTCAGGAATTCAGCTCCCAACTCGGAGAAAAGTGAACCTTCGGTGCCCTACTGGGCTGTCATTGTGGCAGCGGTAGCTGGAGTCCTGGTGGGTTCTGCACTCATCTGGGCTGTGTCAAGAAGAACCACGAGACACCGACGAGAGACCAAAGCAGAAAAGAACATGAAAACAACATCTCTGTAAAGCAAGTGGAGCAAACATCTGGTTCTGCTGAGACTGCTCTCTGGTGTGACACTGAGACCAGCAGCATAGAAAAAATGGTTGAACAATAATCAAGCTTCTTGGTTAGCCAAGGGATTTTGGAGCCCAATAATTTTGTTCAGAAATGCACTGTAGGACTAGCTTCTGCAGGTCAGTGAAGTGGGCAGTGCCATTCAAAGTGTTAATGCTTTTTCATTCCTGGTTTCATGAATATTACATAGGCTGACAATTACTTTCATGAAGCAAGAAAACTTGTTCATGTACCTTGGCACCTTATTTGCACATCTGCCTTTTTTTTTTTTTCTTATAAAACTCTGTATATAAAATGTTAGATTCATGCCTATGATTGTAACCTGGTGTTTCCTAATACCAAAGTAAGTGCAATAAAGAAGAAAAACAGCAATTTCGCATATTAGATTCAAGCAAGACTGTTGAGTTGAAGGAGCTGAGGTCATTCTGCACAGGAAAGTACCATGCCATGGAAACATCCTCAAGCAACTTCTGAGCAACCCAGAACATCCATATAGCATCCGTGGTGCAGTGCTGGGCACCCTGTCCACTGTCTTGGATGCAAGCCACAGTCTGTCTGAGATTGGATGTGGAGTTGGGCCATGCACATCACTTCTGCAGGGCTAAATTGTTTAGTCCCACATCTTCTTGCCCCATAGCTGTATGGCAGCTGGTCCAGAATGTCTCTTCCTGTGAGGAATTAATTTCTTCACTAGCAGTGGAGTAGGGGAAGTAAACTAAAAACAAAGTACGTACTGGTAACCTAGCCTGGCTCTTGTGGGATCCGTGCTATGTTCAAGTCTCCCAGACTGGAGTCTCCCTGGTTGTTCTCCAAGAATTTGCAGTTTTTTCAAACTTCTGATCAGGAGATCAGAGGAGAACTTTCCTGGTAGTTAGGCATTCCTTGTATTATACTTGCAGGTCAATTTCTGATCTACTAGCATGGATGATACTACATAGACTTCATGTATTCTTGTTCTTCAAAACCTTCATTTCATATGTCAAATACTTTTAATTTTGATTTTATTGAAGCCAAAGTGTAGTTTGTAATGGTACGATATTTTTTTTTGTGAGGCATCAACATTTCCATTACATAAATGCAAATGAGCTGAAAATTAAATCGTTTCACAGGAAAAAAAATGTTCTGGGGTTCCTAAACCTGCTTACTACGCGCACACAGAAGGTGTTCAGTGTCCTCCCCTTTTCCATTTCACTCATTGTTCTTGCAGAGTTAAAAAGAGGTGGGTAAAATACAAATGGTGTAGTCAAGTTTCAAGAGCTCTACTCGTCCCTTCTTTGATCTGCTCTCAAAGGTTGGACTGTTACTGGTAGGACTGTTGTTTGCATAAATCCTATCCACAGGTGTGTCTGAGTTTGGGAGCTCTATATGCAGCCCCAAACAAGGATATATTTGGAATGCAAAACAAAAGCACCTGCATGTTGTTTTGGTGCAGCTCAGGCATAAGCTCGAACAGCCAATCTCTGCTGCTCTTCCCATGCCTGTCTTCAGTGTGCACCATTAACTATCTACCTGATATCCCAACTGCTGGTATTTATTTAGTTCCATAATTGGAAGCAAATGCAGCCTTGAAACTGTAACACAGGAGATGACAATTACCATATTCCTGTCTATTCCATAGCATAATTACCTCAGACACATTGTAAAATATAAACATTCTCTGCAGAACCTTTCATCAGTGCTAGGTATGTTGAAGGGAGCTGAAAACAGCAGTTCAGTGCTGATTTACCTTTCTGAAAGATGTGTGCATGCATGAAATGAAATGGGGGTCCTAGAGCACGAGTAAGAGCTACAACATACGGCGTGGTGCCTCACGTCAGGTTCTTCCTGCCTGGGGAGGGATGTGAAACTGTGTTTTGTGTTTCATGCTGGTGTCCCCTGCTATGAAAACTAGAGCCCCTTTCCATCCAGCCCAGGAGGCTGAATTTTTCTCTGGGCTTCCGAAATCCAAAACATCAGAGGTGCAGCCAGTTGGGTAGTGAGGGAAATAGATAGTTCTAACCTCCTCCAGCATTTTGAAGGATGCTGGTGGAAATAAATCTTGTACAGGAGTTTAAATGACTCCACTTTGGACTGCAGATTCTCGCTTCCCTGAGGCATTCAGCATTGTAATGAATGCGCCTTTACCGAAGCTTTTGGGAACTGAGACTATTGAGTTTAAACTTACTGTCTCTGTGATGCTTCTGCAACAGCAGACTTCTCCAAAGTTTCTCTGGCTGCAATAGAGCTCTACTGCACTGCCCCAGCAGGAGCCGTGGAGGTGGAGCAGGAACTGGCGGGCTCCTTTCTTAGCCTCTGGAAATATCTTCTGACATCTTTTTTGTGTAGACTGAAGTATGTGGTGAACTGCACTGGTGTTTGAAAACAAAAAATCATCGAGAATCTTGCAGTTTGCAGCTATTTTACAAGCAAAACTCTTTCCTTGAAAATATTGATGCTAAGCATTCCCTCTGTGCTCATTAAGCAAAGGTAACATTAAGCTGGAATGAGTGACAAATTATTAGGTCTGGATTTCAGTCTGACTGCATTCAGTGTAGCATTAATCAGAATGTAATCTGTGTACCCTGTCTGTCCATTGTCCATTTTTCCCCCTTTTCTCTGATGGCATGCCCTTGGTTTCAGTTGCCCTGTAGTATTTTTCCTCGCTGGACTGCTGGGTCAGCCGGACTGCTCACTGATGCACAAAGTAGGAGAGGTGTAGGAGCATCTTCAAGTCTGTATGGCAAAATGCATGAAATAGATGGTGATTTAGTTCAGGATGTCACTTTGGACAATGTTGAGCTCACCTGCTGCTGAAAAGCACCTCTTCTGTGTACAGTGGCTTCCTAACGTCTTCTGACAACGGTGAGCAGTCACATCCCAAACAACTGATGGAGCTACAGGCTGTGCTGCCCAGCTCAGGTGTCTGTGAGGGGCAGCTGGGGGTAAGTGCTGTGCTGTTGTCTGGCCTTGTAAAACTGATCCACCCCTCAAGCAGAGAAGTGACAGAGCCTAATAAGTGTTGACAGTTTGTCTACAGCTTAGGCAGCAGCTGAACTGAAGTTCTGGCCTCTTTTTTTTTGCTGCTGAGGGACCTCCCTCTTGTCACGGTACAGCATCTGCGTTTTGTAGGATCAAATGTTACAGAATAATTTTACCTACTGTGATTTTGCCCCCAAAGTCCAGTTTAGATGCTCAATAACTAAGGGAAGGGAAGGAAAATTCAGAAAAACATCTCACCAGTTTCTGGACGGTGAGATACAGGAGAAGAGATACAGATTAAACGATATCATTTTAACAGCTAATTAGTCTGTAATATGTAGGGATACCTGATCAGGAATTTTGTTAGTTTGAGGGGCATTTAGCTAAAATGTTGAGTCGAAATAACTATACCCACTACACCTCCTCTCCCTGCCGCTCCCCAAGAAAGGGGCTTTGGTGATCTCACTACTCAGGTATGGAAAAGCCCTGGATTTTTACAGCTCTGCAATCAGGTTATTCATTTTCTCTGAGCTATTTAAAGAATTTGCTCCTGGGGGACCACAGGTTTGCAATGCTTGCTCTTTTTTAGCCATTTTGAAAGGAGTAATCTGAGATTTGGGAGCAGCAAGATAAAAGACTGTCCAAAAGGTGGTTCACAACTCACTTAAATGGAACATATTTCTGGGGTCTTTGACCATCACAGGGAGGGATGCTCCTGAGATCTATCACGTTTAAACTATTTCTGTCCTGAGAACACAGTTTGCACATCCATGGACCTGAGAATTATTTCCAGCAGCAGTAGTCTGTATCCAAAAAAGAGAGTGGTGGAGGAGGGGAAGGAAGCTATGTTTAAATGTAGCACATGCCGAGTATCTTCCACTTAGCTGCCAGCAACTGGCCCTGCCATCACTTGGCTTTCTTGGACACTACATGTTACACCATCTTTCACCTGTTGAATTCCTTTCTGACTGCAGTGATTTTCTCATTCATTTTAAAATGCAATACTGTCAGCACGTGCCTGGCAGGTGCAGAAAACTTTAGCTGCTTTTGATGAACATGCAAGCACAAAGCAGAGTTTGTTCTGTTTCTGACCATCAGAGAGAACAGTCACCCAAAAGAAAAGACAGAAAGCCTGTGGCTTGAGCACTTTTAGATAGTTAATCCAATGAAACATAGGAGAGATTATTTAAGAAATGGTTGGACTACCTGCTGGCTAGAGGCTGGAAGAAGCTGCCTTACGTCTGTCCATTTCCGTGACCTTGTAACTGTCAGTTGTAATGTATTCATAACTAGAATAAGTGATGTGGATTTTACTGGTAAAATTTCATTCATGAACTTTTTTTGTTTCTAATTACAGAACTTGTAGAAGCTGGGTATGAAAATATGCCCGTGTCCTCTGTTGGATAGAGTATGGGATCAATTAACATGTTTCAGTGGTAGGGTCCTTTGCACTCCTCAGGCTTTCTGCTTCCTTACAAGGATTTACTAGTCCCTTTGGACTAGCAGGGCTCTGTGGACGTGGTTCAGTGAGAGGCAGCAGAGGATTTCTGCTATTGATACCCAGGCTGACCTTGGGGCGAGTGATTTCAGTTGGAGAAACCAGCCGCTTCCAAGCATCTAACAGAGCCTTCTCACTGCTGTAAAGTGGTTATGGATGCAAAGAAGGAAAGTAGCTTGTTACTTTCAGATGGTCTGTATCACAACCATCACAGATTCTTTGAAATTCCTCTTAGTGTTAACAAACAAGCTATGAAGAAAAACCCTCTTGCTACCATTTGTGTTGATTAGGTGACTGGAAGCACCACCTGAGGGCCCCAATGGGCTGAGGCTGCAATAGGAGATAATCCCTACCTGCCGAGTCCAGGCTGCACAGCGGTAGTTCAGTTCAACAGCAGCAGGGAGGCTGGGCCTTGGCCATTTCAGAAAAAAAAAAAAAAGAAGTGGGTGAATGAGACAAAGTAATTCCAGTGCTCTTACACCAGCTCGTGTTTGCAGTCAGTGCTTTCTATGTAAGTTGTAGGAACTGGGCAGCTCAGCAGCTCTCCACCCGCCAGGAATTTACGCGCTCTTGCTGCGTTGCCTGTGGGTATTCTCTGAAGCAGCTTTTGGATCCAAGTAAAACACAGGCGTTAGGAGTAACTGGGGAGGATGCAGCTGGATAGGTTCAACAGCAGAAATCAAGGACGCGCCTTGCAAATTCCTAAGGCATGCTCTGCTTAGCTGTCACCTTTCACCAACAATCACCAAGTTCAGTGCATGTGGGGGGCCCCAGACAGCGCACCCGTAAGCAAATACAGCCTCTGGGGCCTGGAGTGCAGCAGCTCCTTAACGTGCCACAGCCACACTGTGTGATTACGTGAATCATGTAATAACCCTGAGTAGCCCTCCCAGATCCTCTGGGGATCTGAGGCATGGACACACCTCGGCCGTGAGACCCAGACAGCCGCAGGGGGAGGTCAGACAGCATGGTGCTTGCTGTAGGCAACAGGATAACGCCTCTGGGAAAGTGCAGACGCAGAACTTCAGGTATCTCAGTGCTTTGTGAATCCCAGAACAGAGCTGAGGGCAGATTCTGGAGAAATCATGCAGGCTTTTGTTGGACCATGCTTAGCAGGGTTAGACATCTTTATTCCATCCCTTTAAAAGTCATCTACGTCAGCTTTTTGTGAATCTGGGCTGAAAATGACGCAAATGCCTCTTGGCCCTTGACATAACATCTATCTATCACGTACACGTTTTGTGGCATGAGCTGACCTTTTGCTGCTGCTGCTCCTGCTGCACTGGTCAGACAACCTCTTCACCCTTTTTCCCCTACCTGAGACATCCTTTGGGTACAGCTGTCACAAATCTGTGGTGCATGGTAGGTAAATAAACCAGCCTGGCAATTAGGACATTCCCCTGACTGTTACTTACTCCACAATGAAATACTCAGTGCCTTTGTTGAAACATCATTTAAAGTGCTTTACAAATATTTATGAGGGTAATTTGTGTGTCCTAACATTCCTGTGAGATATCTTATTGCCCCCCCGACTAAAGATGATGACATTTATGTGCAGAGAGGTGAAGTGATGTGCCCTGGGCTACGCGATGAGTCAGTGACCGAGCAGGAAATTAAAGCCAGAAGCCCTGGCTCCACAGACACAGCCCGGTTGTGTAACCACTACACAACTTATCACTCAATCACTAGCAGAGCCGACTAGTTGCTGTGCCAATTCAATGCCTGGTGTTCCCCACGAGTGCAAACACAGCACAACATCAGCAATCTGTACCAGCAGTGAGGAGCAGCAAGCTCTGTGGCACGCAGGTCACTGAGATCCAGGTCTGCCCCAATGCCCCCACGCCACGCTGGCCACCTTGCAGCACGCTTTGGCGGGGGCCCAGCCGGTGATTATCGCAGGGTGGGGAATGGAGAGCAGGGAGAAATGTGCTGCTCTCCGGTCGTGCTCCCACTTGCAAGGCCCACACCCAGCAATTAGCTTGCTGGGTTCCTCCTCCTGCCTGCGAGATGCGAGGCTGCAGGTTGCACCCTCTGCTTGCCCAGCTCTGGAGGGGTCCTTGTGTATGGCTTAGAATAGGAAGGGTCAGGACTTCTAGGGATCTGAGCTCAGCTCTGTTTGCATGGTGAAGGTATGTCCTTTGGGACAGAATTTTTCTTGGAAAAAGAAAACAGTCCTCTTGGGAAGAAATGATGTAGCTGAAGTGGATGGTGTTGTGTTTTTTTTTATTTTTTATTTTTATTTTTATGGTTTTTTTACTTGGTGAAAGAGAAATGATGGTGAAAAAGTTGACCTAAAGTGAAATTTTCCTTTTTAGGGTGCTATTTCAAAGGTTATTTAGGTATTTGAAAGAGTATTTAGCTTCAGGATTTTCAGAAGTGCAGGATGTCTGGCTTTTGGTTTATTTTCCAGCTGAAAGCTTATAGTTGAAAAATATTATTGATTTGGAATCTTTTTATTTATTTATTTATTTAATATTACCATCTTGATTGTTGAAACAGGAACTAACTCTAAACTCTGAGGCAGAAAGAAAAGTTATTTCTTCTGAATAACTCCAGAAAATCCAAACTTGCTCTCTAAGTGCTCGAGAGGCAGCCT
Source organism: Nettapus auritus (assembly GCA_011076525.1). NCBI lineage: Eukaryota > Metazoa > Chordata > Aves > Anseriformes > Anatidae > Nettapus > Nettapus auritus. Next base: position 28,913,055 of record CM021767.1, read on the forward strand.
CCCTGCAGAGCTAACTCCTGCAGTGATCAGCGTGCCCTGTTTGTACCAGTAACTGTGCCAGCTGTGAGAGTGACCACAGGCTGAAACTGCCATTGTGTGTGGTTGTCATCAGTGTTGTGTTGTGTGTGGTTGTCATCTACGCTGCTCGACAGTGCCAGCATGTAGCTCTACAGCCAAATTATCCTTAGGTGTCTTCAGTAAGACACCACGCCGTGCTGGCACCGTTCTGCAGCAGCTGCGGCGGCTGTGTGACCTGACTGCCTGGGTAAGCCTTTCCCACTGACTCCCACAGCAGCTCAGAATTAAAGAAGAAAAAAAAGTGGTTTTTGTTTGTTTGTTTTGTTTGTTTGTTTTTGTGTGTGTGTGTGTGTGTGGTTTTTTTTGTTGTTGTTTTTGTTTGTTTTTTTTTGTTTTTGTTTTGTTTTGTTTTTCCCACTGAAGGCTGCCCCCATGCAGTCAACATCTCCCCCAGCATGCCCTCAGCTCACACCTTCACCAAGCTGCTGCTCCCTCCCCAGGAAGGGTGATCTGCTTTAATAGGGAGCACGGTACCAGCCCTGCCCATCCTCTAACCTATGAACAGCAGCCCAGAGTTGGGGAGCTGCTCTTGTGCTTGCTCTCATCCTCCTGTCAGCCCATTTTTAGCAGAAACCTGTAGCTAACTCAAGCATTTTGTCTTTGAACCGCCGTGACTTTATATGAAAGCAATTGGGAGCTGGAATGGATCCGCTTGATGGGAAACAGGGTCACCTCTGGAAATTACTGAATCCTAAGATTACATTATTTACCAACGTGTTCTCCTTTGGTCATCCTTGGAGCTTCACTGACTGGCTCCTGGCTCTGAAAGTCTGATTATAATTTAGTCTGGCCGCTAGCAGCAGCTGCCTTTGGTTTCTTTTGTCTCTTTGAACGGGTCAAGCAGAAGCGAGGTGCTTCAGAGCCTGTTCCCTGCGTGGAACTGAGGGAATCCAGAAACGTATTAGAAAGGCATTAGCTTCTCCTTTTCTCTCTCTCTCTCTTTTTTTTTTTTTTTTTTTTTTTTTCCACTGGAGCCCATCCAGATAGAGCACAAACAAGGAGAGGATAAATGCAAAGTGCTCTGCTGCCCTGAAAGCATGCGCTGACGTCAGCTTTCATGAACTGGCACTTTAATCATCGCATGGGGAATGTTTCTCTCTCTCTCGGCAGTCTCGCTTTGAATTTTTCCCTGCAAGAACATCAGCATTTATGGCAAGGAAGATTTATGTTCCTTGCTGGTTAAAAAGGGTAGTAAATTTGTAATACTTTTACAAGCTGCTAGACCTAGAGAGAGCCCTGGAGATCCAAAACCCCGTAGGCTCAGCCTGGGCACATCAAGGGCAGCAAAAGGGCAAGCTGCTTTCTGTGCTTATCTCCCATGCACTAGAAGCTAAGCTGAAAAGCAAGAGACCAATCGCCATACACAGGAAAGTCAATGGCTTCTCAAAGACAAACTGTGCAAAATACTCTGAAAAAAAAAATGTGTAGGGTACCTGGTGTGAGGGACAAATGGATTAGGGACCTCCAAAGGTCTTTATGAGACATGCAAGCAATTTTTTCCAGAATTAATCTCCAAAAAGGAGCAGACTTGTTTTCTGATCCTGTGTCAGGCCTCAGACGAGTGCTTTGCTCTCATCCTCTACCCCAGCTCTCCCTTCTAGAGAGCAGGCAAGCAGATGTTGACCCCTCACATGAGACTCAGAGCAGCGATTAGTTCACTGCAGCTCACAGAAGCACTCTGAGCTCCGTGACGAAGCGCTCTAAGTGCTTCCCCGTGTTGTTGCCCAACCTTCTGCTAGGATTTAGCCGAGCCTGCCACTCTGCACCTCCTGCCGTGGAGCTGTGTTTGGTGTTTCCCCGATGTTGCGAGGGAGCAGGTGTGAAGCAAGGGTACGATGCACCCGCCCGTCCTTGGCTGTTTGCTGTGGGTGTGCCCAGAGGTGAGATCTGCCCTGGCACGGTGGCCGTTGTGCTGCGTGAGTTAGGATGGATCTCGGAGGAGCAATTTACAGAAAGATTTCTTCCTTTATGGTGCAGAGAGATTACTTCACTCCAAACGTTCAGAAATGTGCTGGGGGGGAGATGACAGAAACTCATGATGCTAGCAGGCTATTGTCAATGTAAATGTAGTCAGCTGGTCCCATCAGCCACTTTCATTAGACCGCCTGCCTCACAACAAAGTGGTTTCCTAATTATAGCCTTGCCTTCACCCTGGGTACGGCACAGCCCTGTGCCATCAGGTGCTGCCGCTTCCTTTACGCCTGTCGGAGCACCGGGCAGTGCCGAGCTGCCTCAGCACCAGGGCCCCGCTCGCCCGTGTAATTAAAGCAGGATTAGAGAGGGATTTGTGGAGGCTGCATTCTTACTCCATCGCTCCTGCACGGTGCGGCTCTTGCTTCTTATGAGGGCTTAGGTGGCTAAAAAGCTCGCGGGCATTTAAAACACATGCACACACACATATATATGCGCATACATATTTCAGTTAATGATGCATTTCCCAGGTATTTGCAAACTTCTGTGGTCATGTGTAAGAAACAGAGACAGAAAGATAGGGAGTAAGCGAAAAGGTTGTCGTTAAAGATTTAGCTAGAATCCCCTCTTAGTCTTCCTCCCAGCTCCGTCTCTCACACCAAAAACACATGAAAACTAGAAACATTCCTTCCTACCAGCCACACAGCCTTTATACTTTACTCTCTTATCTTATAAAAACAGATACTCCCTCTTAGTTGCCTCTCCCTCTAGAAAACCAAATTTTTTTCCAGTTGAGCAGCCAGCAGCTATCAGCTGAACTCAGACCACCACACATCATGAGCTATCTGCTGGAAAATCCTGAGTAGTTTTGGTTTTTAATAGCTAGTTTGACGTGCTTTTTTCATGTTTGCTTTTTGGATTTGGAGTGCTTGGTTAATGTTTTTCTAAACTTTCAAGGCTGGAGACATTTTTTACTTTTAAATGAAAGTGGCAATTTTCATGTAATTACAGAGTTGTATACAACAACACCAAATGTTGTGAAATCCGTGATATAATCTTCACTACGTTCCTGATGTCATTTCACAATTTGACTTGCTGATAATAGAACCCAATTTTGTGTTCCTGCTCTCCCCAAGCCTGCTGCGTGCGAGCCATTTTTTAAGTACAAAATTAGTTAAAATGACTGGCCTGCTCCTAATCTCGTATTTTTGATACGGTCTGCTGCTCACCAGAAAAGAAAATATGTGATGGCCTAGCTCTTCCCGCAGTTTTTCTAGCACAGGCTCAGCTACTGCACATCAGTCTTTGGCTGCTGTCTCATATTAGCTCCTGGGATTAAATAAACTACATTTAGTCACTGCAATCTTTTGTTGTTATAAATACATTTCTGATGATACAGAAGCGAGTTATAAATTTCTCACCACAGTCTTACTGGGTATTCCTGTACTGGTTAGGACTGGACAGAAAAACAACAACCAGTTACAGCCACTGCAGGCCAGCAAAAATACAGGCCCACAGAAATTCACATTTTGGTGAATTGAATTCACAATTTGGTGAATTCACATTTTGGTGCTGGTGAAGTGTCCTGGGGGACATCTGGGGGATGTTTTGGAATAAGGCATTTCTTTTTTCCATGAAAAATGTTTGTTTTTCTAACACAAAAACTAACGAGGCAGATTTAAACAAACAAAACCCAACTGCATTATGATCAATCCCAATCAATTGTTTTTTGAAGACTTGCAACATTCAGATTTCATTCCAGTGTGAAATGAATATTCCAGTGCACATTTCAAACTCACAGTTCATGCAAGAGAGGGCTTATCCTTCTGTCAGCCCCAGCGGTGGCAGGTGTTCCTGGTAGGCAGGTACCACATTGCTCAGACCTGGTGGTGGCAGAGTACTCGGTACAGCGATGTTGCGCTGATGAGGACAGACCTGCTGCAATTGAGATGTTCGCAGCATTGTGGTTCTCCCCCCATATTCAAGCTATTTAAAGGCTGACAAAATGTGTGTTACTATCAGCCAAAGCAGCTCCCTTGCCATGCTGAGCCCTTGGCTCTTTGGTGGGGTTTGTGGCACTCTGTGGTACCCAGGCTGGAGGTCAGGGAGCTCTGGGTCCTGGTCTGTGCTCCTGTGGCACGACGTAACCTCAGAAACACTCAATGATTCCACTGCCGCGAGCTGGTAATGTATAAACAGTTATTTAAAATGCCGTGTCCTGAAATACCCACCTCACGGAGCAGGGAAATAGCCGTCTATTACCGCTCTACAGAACCATATAATCAAGGGAACTGCCAGGTAGGTGACAACTGTGGTGCCCTCCGAAGCCACGTGGCCCTGAGCAGCGTTCACTAGAAAGCAGTGGAGAAGTGACTGTCCCTCACTGGCTCCTGACGAGTGAGCTGATCCTCCGGGATGATCTCATGCGATCATGTCTAAGTCTGCCGTGCCCACTTGATTGGCATTTATGTGCTGGCAACCTTCATTTCCAATAGCTACAGAAGCTATTCAGCTGGGGCTGCAGCCTGGCTGCTGACTCACCCTGCCGAGGCTGGATTCAGATCTCTCCTAACCCGTTCCCAGCGATGAATGTCTGAGGCCTCGCATCCATGCTGCTGTCTGCCTCATTTGTGTTTTATGCCCTAGGAGAGAAGTCCTTCTTCCTTCCTTCCTTCTCTGACTTTTTTCTAGATAAAAGAACACAAGGACAAGTGCGACCAAGGAGATTCCTCGTGCTGTACATGCAGCTGTCTGCATATCCCCTGCACCTGTTTGCCCTCCCTATTTTTGACCCTACACAATCCTAGGAATTCTTCCTCAAAGATCTTTTCCTCAGCTATCTCCTGACGGCGGCCAAGATGGCCACCTGCCATCTAGAGGAAGAGGAAAGCTGGGCACGGGGTTTTCCTTTGGACTGGGGCCTGGTGCTGGTCCTTGATCTATTCCCAGTGCTCCTTCTGGAGGTGCCCCCACTTTTTTCTTCGATCCGGCACCGTGTGCAGGTGGCTGCTCAGGCTCTGCTCTGCACCTTTCTGTATGGCACGGTGACCTACATACCTGTCCTTCTCCGCATGTCTCAGCTTACCTGGCCCTCCCTTTTCTAAGGGTGATAATAAAGGAGAGACCTTTCATTATCTGCTGGTCTCCACCTTCCAGTCCCCGGGTTGCATGTGCTGCTATCCTCCACTCTTGTTTGTTTGTTTCTGAATAAGAGCTAACTAACCTAAATGATTTCCAGCCAGGCATCTCTGCGGAGTATTAAACCTTAATCCATCCACAATCTTAACTAATTGGATTGCTTTGTGGAGGAAAGCTGCCCATGGTTTGACTTTCTGCAGCACAGTTAAAAAAACAACACCAAAAAAGAATCTAATTACTGTTAGGAAGAAAAAGCAAGCTGCATCACAGCTTACCCTCTTGCACAAGAGGTATAGTCACTGCTGAAATTCGCAGAGGAGGTTGTGCATGCATAGGCAAATCTATGGACTGCGTAGTGCTTAATACTGCTCTGCCCTTGTAGGTCAGTTATGCAGGGAATAAGCAGCAGCATTCCTGCAGCGAGTCATGCTATCTTACGCCTAACTTGTGCTTCTCGTACCATTCAGAATGCGAAATGCTGCTTCTCTTGAGAATGTCTTACAAGTAATATCATACTTCTGCAAACAACACTGATGAACTGATAAATGCAATTAAAAACATCAGCAGCCAGGCTGAGAGGTTAACTAATTAATTTGAGAGCTAAGAATCCAAGTCAGGACAGTAAGTGCATCCACCCATTGCAGAGGCACAGTGCCTATTGCTTTCTGTGCTGATGGTTAGCACAGCAGTGCTGCGTGCTGCTGCCCCTGTCTCCTAGGCTATGGGACATCTGCTATGGCTGCATAAATTATGTTCAGGAGACCAAAAATCAAGCATTCACCCTTGCACTCCTGCTCAAACACTCCTTTTCAGCCCTTCCAGGCTGAAAAATGCTTCTGGCAGCTCCTCGAACCAGGTCTGCAGTTCACGTATGTCATGCTGCAAACTTTCCTGCAGCTGAAGGCAACTGGAGGGAGCCCAGCTGTGACGAGTTACGGTCAGAGCCACCTGGGGTTAGAGGTGACCCACGGTGTAGGAGGTCACTTGCTCATGCTGGCTTGGACAGGCTGCGTCTGGATGTTCTGTGCTGGTCTTCGCCAGGCTTGAAGGTTTTGAAGCCCAGTCTGTCTTACTTTGTGTTAGCCCCACGTGGATGTTGCCTCACGTTCGCAAAGGTAAAGTTGATGTCAACTAGACCAAAAAGTCAGCATGACACCGCTTCCTGTTGCCTCTCTGACAAATACTACCAGCTGAGGCTGAGTTGGGATGTAAACCAAGCCTGCTGAGCACTAGAGACCACTTTGAATCCCTGGAAATGAGGTGAGGGCTGCAATGATTTCATTTCTCTGAGCCCATTTTAGGAGAACACCAGTCTTTAAGCAAATCTCGATTTAATGCATTTAGGGCCTGTGTGATGGATGGTGTCTATAAATACCGTGTAAGTGCACAATAGGATATTTAGCATACCATTTTCCACAGGCTTCAAGCCTGGCTCTCTGCCTGGCTCCTGCAGCAGCTTCCCCAGGACTGGGGGATGCTGTGGGTGCCATGTTCTCAGCATGGGGACCACCTCCTCGGGGGTTCCCCAAACCCACCCCCCTCATTTTGGCAAAACTGACACCCAAAGAGTGTGACGGGCAGGGGAGGCACCTTTGGAAGCCAAAGGGGCTGTGCCCTGATGGCTCTGGGCACTGTATGTGGGTGCTGTTGGCCCTCCTGTTTTCTCCCAAGAAGAGGAGGAAATAACCCAGTGCAGGCACCATGGGGCAAGTGTTTGTAGGCAAACTGTTACACAAAACATAAGGAGAAAAAATAAAGGGTGTGTGTGTGTGTGAATTGTTCCCATCTATCCTCCCATATCTGTTTCTCAGAGATGTCTGTGGTATTTTTTATAATATTAGTGCCTTACTTGGGGGCTGAGGGGGCTTTATAGGAATCTGATGATAAGTTTCTATATTTAAAATATGTTGTGTGTTTTTTTTATGCTAAAGTAGAAAAAATATTGGTTTACTGTATTAAAATTTGCAAGTACTTAGTATAATCTGGCGATTAAAGCAGTCTTTTACTCGGATGCTTGTAAACCATAAATTCCCCCTGCAGAATGGTTGCTGTGGCATTTTGCCAATTAACCTTTGCATGCTTTGCTCCCGGTTTGGATCTGGGAGCTCAGGCCGCTCACTTGCTTGTTTATTCGTTGCTGTTAACAGCACGCTTGCTGATTGAAACACACAGAGCTTGCTAGGCATGCTTCAGGTCCCCCACCTCATGCAATATTGATGTCTTGTGGATCATAGAAGAAGCCTGACTCACTAGGAAGAGATATTAAATAAACATGTTGATAGAAAGCAAAAGAACTTGGCCATTACAGTGACAATGTCACAATTTTAGGGCTAGCTGAGGCACAGTAAATGTGAGCTTAGTGAACTGGTGAGGAGATGGGAACTGTTTTTTCCTCACAAATATTGGCAGTTGGTGGCAGGGCTCTGATGTGAAGAGCAGGGACCCTCTCAAATTTGCCTGTGGCTTACCCCATATCTTGTATTCACATTTAGGAGCATGATGTATGGTATTTGCCCTTCTTCCATTGCATTGGTGGTCCTGAGGCCCCGTCTGAAGATACTGTTTGAGACCAAAAATATTTTAAGCTAAAAAGCTTATTACAAGCATTGAATATCATCAAATAAGTGGAATATATATCCCGTGGACTATGCTACATTTATTATTTATAACTTACGAATATGTGATGCTTCAGAAATATGAAAGCAAATTTGTGCTCTCTGTTCAGGGTCTATCAGTTCGCGAGTCAGTCTCAGAGTCTGCAGTCTGAAAAGGTCACTTTGCCATCTGTAAGCAGCTTTAAAGCCTTCATGGGCCTTAAAACATCGGGCTTAGCCAGTGGAAAAAAAAAATCTCCTGGAACAAGATAGCTCTGCCAGCAGAGAGCTGGAAAATGGCTGTGATGAGCCTGCCATCTCCTACTCTTGATGCAGGTAGAGGAAGGAGAGCAGGTTTCCTAGAGCCATAGCATATGTCTGCTTCATCACAGCTTCAGCTAATAATTCTCACATTTATCTGTTCCAGGCTTGTCTCCAAACGACCAAATGTAAAACCTGACATTGCCTTATGGATACGTGAAACAGTCGAACTGGTGAGTGGTCCTGGCTCCACAGAGCCTGGCATTCCCTTGTAATCTCTTCTGCCTTTCTTTGTCACTGCAGCCAACATATCCCACCATTCAGCCACCAGCACCTGTATTCTTCTTCTTCGCCCACGTCAGCCAAAACATGCCACAGGCTAAGCACGTTTCTTTAAATCCAGCTTCTTTCCTCCCCAACTACCAGTACCTGCCGTCAGGGGATGTGAGGCCTGGTCATGTTCCACCACACAAGCAGTGCCACAAGCACGTCAAGATGTCTCTCAGCACACAGCTTGCTCCTCTCCCCTTCCCCGTACTGAAGCACCAAGCTTTGTGTCTTCATAAAGGAGCTGCCTGGAAACACGGTTCCCCCTCCCCTGGGCAGGGCAGAGAAGACTTGCAAGCCACGGTGGCCAGGCTGGGGGCACATCAGTCTCCTTGGAGCAGCACAGCTCAACCCAGGGGTAAGCACCTGGTCCTTACTAATTTGACATGGACACTTTTGCTTATCTTCCTCCTCCTAGTTAACTTTTGCCTCAAGTGCTTTTGATGCCTCTTGCCATGCTGCCTCATGTATATGAGAAAATCTGGGGCAAGAACCCACCTTGCTGCCTCCCTCCTGCTTCTGACCCTTCCTTTAAATGCCTTACTAGCTGGCGCCAGCTGCCAGCGCTGGACTGTGACTAATGTTCATTTTCTTGCACAATAGTATGCTGAGCTTCTTATTACCTAACTCCAGCCTTCCTACCATCTTCTCTTATTTTCCCATTTATTTCATGCATCCATTGCAAGTCATCAGCTCTTAGATGTCGGAATTGCCAGTCTGCTTTACTCAGGAAATGAGGCTTAGGTGATTGTGCTCTGTACAACTTCAAATAACTGTTGAATACACTGGCTGATTCAATTTGGCTGACGAAGAGCAGGCTCAAAAGTAATTGAATTCCTACAAGTCTTGTGCAAGTAGGGAGCTAGCTGGAGCAGAGAGGAGCTCTTAGGCCATGTGACAGAAAGGGAGGTAGCTGATGTATTTGCATCTTAAGAGATAACAAACTATTCATAAGGAAGATACATTAATCAGTGTCCAAAAAGCTAAATTTGTACCTTCAAATGGCCACTCAACCTGGAATCTTGTGTATCAGTGCTTGTTGAATTGCTTGCTTTTTTATGTATTTGCACTGTTGATTGGGACAATAGTTCTAACCCCCTGAGAGGGTTTTTTAGTGTGTTATTACACACCATGAAGTAATAATAAGAGTAATAAAGGCAAAATGTACTAATGAATGTTTCCCATCCAAAAAGCTATTTGGGGGGGCAGCGTCATTCTGTAATCCTTCCAGACTTGGCACTTCCCCATAGATTTCTCTGCCACGACCTTGTAAAAACCATGTTTGGCTTTAATGCTCTAATTTTGTGCCTCTTTTCTTTCAAATGGTGGCATAATAGGGCTCAAATGGACATTTGGACTTTCTTCATTGTTCCTGCTGGGGTTTAAAGGCAATTCCGGCACTGTATTATAGTGCAGTTGGGGTATAGTCATCTTCTCAGGCTGCCTCCTGTCCTGGTCTGTGGATCTCAGGAGACCTCCTCACCACCAGCTCCTCTGACCACTGCAGCTCTGAAAATACCTGGAACACAAAATCTTACCCCACCATTTTGTTTATTGCCAGCAGCAGATCCTCAGCCCTTGTCCACCCTATTCCCATTCCAGGGACAATCTTAAAAGAAGCTAGATGATATGTAGGGATGTGTAACCCTGCAAGAAGTCAACTGCCTTGCAGGTGGTGGGTGACATATCTAAACTTGGCTCAAGATTCCTGGCTCCTGACTGCACACAGAGCAGAGGAGATAAGTACAATACTAAAATCAGTGAGAGGTTTTGTGCAGTAATGCGTGCTTACCCAAAACAGGGCAGAAAGAAGGACGTAACCACAGGCTGTTTTTTTCTGAAAAAAAAAAAAAGACATTTTTGCACTGTAAGAGAATGAAGAAAACAACAAAAACAAAATTTGTGCAGGAGTTTGGCTGTCATGTTTCATGCAGTAGCGCCATGTTACAGAGATAAACAGCAGTGCTTGGTTTACAGATTGTCTCAACACCTGGAAGGCTGCTGTAGAGACAGGTTTAATAATTAATTGCTATTTCCCTGAGACAATGCACCCTGGATCTCTTAAGGAGCACATTGTATGCTGGGTAACAGGAGGAGCAAGCAAGAGACAAAAGCATTGAGAAAGATAAACATAGTGAGATCAAATAACATTATTCCTCATGTCATCATAGAAATTGGACAATAGTCGCCTGATCCTTGGAGAAGGTTGCCCGGAGATGGCCCAAAGAGTTTGAGGTCAAAATGTTGATATTCCAAGGTCGAGTAAATGACTCTCGTATCTTTGGTGGCAGGGAAGATGGGAGCAGATCAATGTTATTATGTAGGGCTTCTGTTATATCAGCTGGTACAAATGTTCAAATGTTGACCCTCTACTTTTTAAAATAGATAAGGTAGACTTCTGTGGGTAGAAGGTTCTGCTGTCACCAATCCCACAGCTGTTGCTGCCGATGTAATTTCTTCTGCTGGGTTTCTTGCCACTCCTGCCAATGCTGCTGACACTGCTGCATGTATGACCATTAAAAGTGAGTGGGCTTGAGTAGGGGTGGGCAAATGATGTATTTCAAGGTGCAGTAGATAAAAGCATCCAGTGCATTTGCAGTGAAGCAAAAACCCTCAGTATATCAACTGCACCTCTCTACAAGTAAAATTTTTTTTTTTAATCATTTGTAGACATGCAAAATATTTCAGCCAGAGCAGTATTAATGATGGACCATGTTATTTAATGTTATTTTAAACTAGAGTACAGTACAAGCATTGCAGGGCAAGGTTATTTGGTAAAATGGATTCATAGATATATAGCAGTTGATGGCAGAGCACTGCATGTTCTGGTAGCAGCGCTGTTTTGTGAACTCTGGTACAGCATGTAATCTTATCATAAAAGTTTATTTGATCAAATGCATGTGTTTGTTCATGTGAACAGTCAAATCTCAATGGAATCAGTGAAGGGAGCAAAATTATGAACACGTACAAGATAGTCTTAGTCTCGTAGAGATAGCTGCTTGTACGTGCCATGCTGTGAATTTAGGCTGCTAGTGATCTGTGTGTGTTTCATCATTGTTTGAAGCTTGTTCATGTCCTGGGCAAGACAAAGTCTATTTTTTACAATGATTTTTATTGCTGAATAGGATCTTGATTTCAGTGAGTCAGAAAGTGTTCTCTGATAAAAGTGTCAGCTCAGATGGCTTTGAAAAATGTGTTTCCTTATGAACTGTAGATGGGTATGAAGCTTCTTTGATAGTACAGTGTGCAAACTGAAACACTAGTCGTGGTCCTGGGAAGCTAAATTGCTTTTACAGGTGTGCATGATGCTGTTGGGCACGTTTTCCCAGTGCTGCTGCAAGAGGAAGGAACCCTGAGCTGGGTTTAATAGGGGAAATTACTTGGGACCTGACTGGCTTCTGAAGGATACAGGATTGCTGGAAAAGCTATGCTTGGCAAGCTTCCTCTTCGTTTGTGGCCGGATCCTCAGAATATAAGTCATCTTAGGCCAACTGAAACTACTTTTATACTACCTGAGTTTCTTACCCTGTTCTTTATAATCCTTTTGGTAGTTTTTGACTGTTCATCTGCCATGCAAAACCAGACTAGGCTGAAGCACAGCATTTATCAATCAAATCTGTAAATGTCTCCTCTGTAAGACATTTGAGCTAATTCATTGTCTCTGTCATGAAGAGAGGCTTTAAAATATGAAATGTTAAGTTGTATGTGAAGAACCAGTAAGAACCAGGGTGAGATGTGTTTGAGGAGATGAGGGAATCACTCTCTTTTTTATGAAAAGCAACAAATATCTTGTGTGACTCCACGGTGTCTGGACTTCTAGGCAAGTGCTGGAACATGCAGTTGTGATACGGTAATTGGCTTGTAAAGATTGAACCCATTTCAATCTCAGCTCCATCTCATATAAACAGCTTTTTCTTGTCTCCTTCTTTGCTGTAAGTGCTGGCACTCTCACTATCCATGCTAGTGATAAAATTCAGGGGTTGAGTACTTTAATTCTTGCAGTGTTGGAAAAAAAATTAGCTAAGCAAATCTTCCAGTATTTCTGTAAGAACAGTCATAAGAATTGTCTTTTTTATGTGTAGGAATAAGGGAAAATGGATAATATAAGTGACTTAACCGTAGCAAGTTAGTGGCAAAGTTAGGATGATGTTATTGATTTCTGCAAATCCTCTACAGACTTGTGAAAATTACAGTCCCTACTCACTCAGCCTTGGGCTGCCTTGTGCAGCAGTGGCATGGACTCGGCTGTAATAAGTGATGGGATCTCAAATTTCTGGCACTGATCTTCCTTCAGAACTCTGACGCTAACTGAGGCACTGGAAAATTTTTAAGGCTGTTGAGTTTCCATGTCGTACCCTCCTCATTCATACATGGGCTAGTAAAACCCATGTAAGAAGGAGTTAATGAGGCCTTGCACATCTGTGTTTGTAAAGCAGAGCACTGCCTGGTGGAGCGATGGGAGAAGCTGCTCGGTTCCTCACACAGTGTGTGCATGGCTCACTGACACAACACTAACAGCATGGGGAGGAGAGGGTGATCCTCCCGGGTCCTGGCAAACCTAGCCCTGTACACCAAGCTTTGTGGATGGGAGGGTTTCAGACCAGCCATCCTAGTGTTTATTCATGGCTCTGCTCACCAGCCCAGGACCCTTTGTGATCTTTCACACTCCTCCCTGATTCCTTGCAAGTGCAGTGGTGGTGGAGATGTGCCTGGAGGATGCAGAGCAATTGCATGCCCTGATTTATGTAGGGCATCCCATACAAGATCGTGGCTATGTATCATAAACTTCCTTGGAAGCTGCCTTTTGAATGGCTGCCCAACTCACAGCAAATGCTGGTTCAGATTTCTGCATTGTCATTCGCGTATCAGCAGTCACTGTGCATCTCCCTTATTTAGATCATGGTGGGCCCTGGGTGGACCCCTCCTTGTTTCTTGCATCCTAGAACAACTGCAAACTACGTTAAAGTGTTTTTGTTGTTGTTGTTTGTTTGTTTTTTGTTTGTTTGTTTTGTTTTAAAGTATGTGGAAGCTTCCAAATCAATATTGCTTTTTCCAAGTACTCATTGAGATGTTTTTTTTTTGTTGTTTTGTTTTTTGTTTTTTGTATTTTTGTGAAACTTGAACTTTTAAAGTTCGATTACAAGTGACCTTGAAGAAGCATTTTGCATCTAGGCCTGTGCAATGATTCACTTTTTGCTCCATTTGCCACCGACAAGAATGGATCAGCTTCAGAGTTTGATTTCCTCTGCGGAGTTTTCTAGGAGCTGGAGGTTGGTGATTAATTTTATTGGGACAATAAATTAAAAAGGAAGGACTATGTCATTCTTCTTCAACAATGCTTCTTCCGGAGATGACAGGTTGATAAATTACAGGCGTACAGTGAATCCCGAAATGCAGTCAGCTGCCTCGTGCTGGCTGGCTGGGACAGCAGGAGCAGTACCCGTGGCTTCAGTCAGTGAAGTCTTGTGGGGGCTTTACCCCTGCCTTAAACCAGCACTGGGTGATGCACTTCTGTGAGCTGCTGTGGTTCGGAAGCTGCTTCACAAATCTTAAACAGAGGGGACAGGAGCTAGAACCAGTAATTGTATGGGCCATCTCATTGTGTTTATCCCTTCCTGTGGGTTAATTCATGGATGTTAAGCCCTGCAGGGACTGTTATGATCATCTGCTCTGAACTCCTGCTTACATCGTATAATTTAACCCAGTAATTCATGCATCGAGGCCAGCAACCTGTGACTGAAGAAGAAGGTATTTTTAGAAACACTCTTAATCCCAACTCAGTCATTTCACTTAATGGAGAATTCTTCAAAAAGGCCTTGGAAAGCCTTTCACCTGATTTTCTTAAGTGTTACCAGGAGGTAATCAGTCTGCCCGAGGTGATGCCAGGAGTTGCTAGCTAAGGTCAGGAAAGGGAACCGGGTGAGCGAGCTCCCAGCTGGTGCTGTCAGTGTAAGAAGTCCTTCCACCCCAACGTCCACAACGTGCTCTTCATCAAACTGAAGCACACAACTTGTCTTTCTAAACCCATCAGCTGTTGGTTTCATTAAGTGCCTCTGCACACGGTACTCCGCTGTGCAGCCTCTTACTATTTTGGACTGTGTTTTAAGGTGAAAAGATGCTCTCCAGAAAACCAGCGTAAGCTAGGTAAGCTGACGTAAGCTAGGGTTTAGAAATGCTTAACTATTTTTCCTTCCCCTCCATGTGGCCGAACAATTGCAAAGCTGAGCTGCAGCCTTCTGCAGCAGGAGGCATCTTGGGCCTGAGGAGGCAGGAGGTGTGGCTGCTGGCTTCTGGGCACAACCCTTAACATGCAGTATTTGTCCTTTTTTAGAATTAACCAGTGTTAAAGGCTTTTATTGCTGGGGAGCTACTGGTCAGGAAAAAAAAATCATTGGTGTTCATGCTCTTATTCAGGCAAATTTCCACTAATACTTATGTGAAGGCATCACCGTTTTTCTTGAAAAGCAAAGCTGATGAGCTAATACAAAAACACATGCACATGCTCCTGCCTGTCATTTATAGGGACGCTAATGTGTTCTTAAGAATTTGGCCACAGGTTTTGAAGATAAAATCTGCTTAGTGGCTCAGATATTTACAGCGCTGCCAGCAAATATTCAGAGAGGGACTGCACAACAGATGTGCACACACAGGGGACACACGTGTCTGTTGTTACAGACACGAGAATCATTTTCCATGGCTGTGTGTTCCCCTGCCTATGCTACTCACTTGTGGTGCACATTTTGTAGGGCATTTTCTGTTGCTTGTATTTTTCTGTCAGTGAGAATCCTAGTGTTATTGTTGAGGAGCGTCTAGTTATAATCCTTCTCAGATAGCACTGAAATCTGTTTTTTTTCCAGTGTGACCCAAGCAGGGAAGACAGCAGCAGTACTGTTACAGTTGTAATGAGAAAGGGAGAGAGAATCCTGTTCCCTGGGCGCTTGTGGAGGATGGATGCATTTCTTCTGAGTCCAGGTTCAGGTAATAAGCTTTATAGGGTGAAGGTCTTTGATACCAACGCTGGTAAGAAAAGGAAGGGGGAGGAAAAGTAAGAAGTAGGTATCAAAGTCCCCATCTGTTTTAATTACAACCCTCGCTTGAGATCCACCGAGCTGGAGCCGTCCCTGACCCCCGCCAGGGAGGTTTCCTTGGCAGAGCTGCAGAAACACCCAGTGCATTGTGCCTGGGGGCATTTCATTTCTCTGAGACTCAGGCAATGTTAGTGTCTAAAGGCGGGTACAGTATTTTAGCAGCAATCGATTCTGTAGAAAAATAAAGCCTTTACTTGGGATTTTTCTTATTCAGCCATTGATTAAATGTCTTTGGCCAAAGCACCAGGTCAGGGACTCCTTATCCATTTCCACCTCAAGTCTTTTTCAGACTCATGGGTTTTAGGCTAGACTAGCCCACCACCCTGTACACATGGGCAAGGGATTTATTTTTTTAACCTTATTGTTTGCCACCTTGAAGTGTATATCATTTCTTTATGCCAACTTTATCTTCAGATCAATAATCCTGGCATAGGCTCTTAACAATCTTTGAGCGTTTGTTATTTTGAGTTGTTCTTCCTCCTTTGATTCTTTGTAGTTACTTACTAGGTTACATCTGGAGAGAAAACACTTCCTTGCTGAAAGTTGAATAGGCTTTGATGAGCCATAAATTTCAACTCACCTAATGCTTTCAGCATACTGGAGGGGCGACTCATGATAGCAAGAGATTGTGAGCCACGAATTTCCTTTGCCTGGACTAGTAGTGACAGTAACATAGTGATCACTGTTCAAAAGCAGGCATTCCTAAAAGCAAATAATCCTAAAGAATCCATACATTACTATAAAAGAGCACCAAATCAGATTCTATATATATATTTTTTAGAAGCAGCTTTCTGTAGAAGTAAAGAATTCATTCACTGTGTTTCTGTAATCACGATTTTCTCTAGGGACAAGCAATTTATTGTGTTGTATAATGTGGCCACATAGCAGCAGTGGAAAACCATGCTAAGAGAAATCCAGCTTTCTAAAGCACAAAGAAGCAGAGCTGGCATGTGATTTTTGGCAAGGGCAGAGTATTAGCTCTTCTTTGGAATTACACCAAACAATCAAATTTTGACGTTGCTTCCTCTGAACAAGCAAAATATGGCACAAAGACTGTGAAGCAAGTATGTTAAAAAATGTAATGAACAACAGATGTATGGGAAGGCTTGATCCAAAGCTCACTGAAGTCCATGGAAAGGAATACTTTCTCAAACACAACATGAATGAGAGAAAGGGAGAAGGAGAAAAAAGTGGAAACTTAGGGAAGAGAAGAGCAAAGGAAAAAATTGAATGAGGCAACAGGGTAATTGGGATTTTATCACAGCTCTCTATCCCTGTTCCCATGTACATCCTTCACTACTACTGTTATTTTTTTAAGTATTCTTTATGGCAAGGCCACATCTAGGACCCTGATCCTGGCCCAGAAGCTCGGCACAAAGCATTTTGCTAACTGTCTGTAAGGTCTTCTGTTCATACCAAACCTTTCAAGAAAGAGCTGCTCTTCCTCCACCTCAGACCTCCCCTGCGGGGCTGCTGGAGATGCCTTCACATCTCCTGGGATCTGCCCCTCTCCGTGCCCTGCTCACAAAGCTGGCACACGTGCTGCTCTGCCACAGAATCACTCTTTTGTCTTCTTTTCCTCATTGTGAATTCAGTCTTTGCTCAGAAACAGAGAGCCGACCACAACAATCTTCTCCAAAGGTTCAGAGCTAATCTTAATGTAATCTGTTGGTACCAAAGACATTAACTTCTTTTGAATGAGACTGGATAAAAAATTAATGCAGATGCTTATCCGATAAACTGGTTTTTCTCAGTTTATGGAATTATTCTGCACGCCCATGCATGTTTTTCAGTGTGACTTTCTTCCAAACCAAAATTCAACCTAGGTAAAATTTACCTTCCCTCCATTACAATCATCAGGCTTCTAGTTGAGTGAACTTTCCTCTTTGAAGCAAAAGTCAGTTCTGCACTTCAGACAATTGTATTCACAGCTCCGGTCCAAAGCACCAAATCTTCTTAAAGTATATAATAATTTATTTGGTCCACCGTGAAGTGAGAGGTGCTAGTGAGCACTGGACTTCTAATTGGCAAGATGGGTGCTTGCAAGAGAAAATGCTACTTGGAGAAGTTGTGTGTTACTTGATTAGATCCCCCATCGGGGGTCCGGGCTGCTAAGCTACTGGAAAAGTAGGGCAGTTGGCATAGAGAGAGCCCTGGGGAGGGGAGTGTGGTCAGTCGGGTTATTTGACATGGATGTCAGTAGATCAATAGGTCTCCCTGTTACCAAGGAAATATTTCTTTCCTGAAAAAAAATGCGCTGAAAATGACAAGAAACCTCCTTCTACTGTGGCTAGGAAGAGATGTTTTTTGTTTCACATTTTATGTGCTAAAGACTCAAAGCGGGTGAAAAGATACGTGGCACCACGTTGGTATGAAGTAACTGGCAATTGCAGAGGTGAAAAAGGGATCGTGGAGCACCTTGATGAAGGATGCCAGAAGCAGCCATGGTGCTGTTGACTACTCTGACTGGGGGTGTCCAGATCGATCACAGCACGGACCACGAGGCCACCAGGTCTCCGCCATCACTCTGCCTTCCCCACGGGGAGAAGCAAGTCCTCCATTTGCCCAGCCTCTTCCCTTCACTTGCCTTCGGATACCCCATGGCACTGAAAACACCCACACGCTGCTGCCAGCGTGCATGTTTCAGAGGAGTGGCACAGGCAGGGTGTTTGGCTGGTGGCCCCGTCACGCGGCTTGCGGGTCCCTCCTCTCACCCACACCCGAGCAGACCTGAGCCACCGGGGCATTAGAGCTCGCACACAAAGCTGGGGTCAGGGAAACACCAAGCTGCTTTCACTTTTTTAAATCTTCTTTTAATCTGTTGTTCATCCCTCCAAGGAACATACATAAACCCCAGACCCTCCAAACTATTCACTATTACTTTTAATTAATTATAGTAACCCCAGTTGCTTTGTCATATAGGACATAAACAACTCTTTTGACTAACTAAATGCTCAAATCAGGTTGGAGGAGGTTTTAATTAGTTAATTTAATTAATCACAAAGTCTGTTCATTGCTGTTCGTGTGCTGTGGAGCAATCAAAATGGCTGTTATTATGCAATGAGGCTGCAGCTGTCTTTCTCCCCCTAAGATAGTTTAAAAAGATGTTCTGTCCATGTTTTGTAATCTGCAGCGACAGGTGTACTTTGTCTTAGGTTTCTGTCTTACAATTTAATACAATTTAATATCCAGTAGATCATTTGTTGGGGAAACGTGCTATTGGGAGAATGGGTCGTGTCATTTTGAGAGGAAAGGTACGAGTTTGCAGTGAATTAGGAGTTCCTTGAGTTCCGCAGTACGTCCTGTTCCTAGCTACTGAAGGTTGAAAAGGACAAAAACATCAGAATTCGAGACTAGATTAATAAATGCATACACAGGAAAAAATAACTTTAAATGTACTTTTCTAGCAAAAATGAGGTAAAGAACTGTAAAAAATCAAATCCTTTACTTCTATAAAATTAACTTCCAGGTTTGAAATCTAGTACAGTGTGAGACTGGAAAAAAAAAAAATCCAATGCCAATCCAATCCAATTTGAGAAGCATATTTTGTAACTTTAATAACCGAGATAATTAATCTACAATAGTCATATATAAGAAATATATATAGTGCTCATAAGAATCTTCAGGCTGACCTCTGTGCATATAAACCCTGTTGGGCAGACTCCTCTGCTGTGTAAATAATGGTAATTACTCTGAAATCAGTGACCCAAACTCTGACTATTTGGATGGGCTGGAGATCTGCCTGTACTCATTTTTCATACGATAGGCACAGAATGGGCAACAGCGAGGCCAGCTAGCTTCCCAGGCAGGGCAATTGTTCCTCCACCTGGATCAAAAGGTTTATTTCTTGCTGGGAGTTGAAAGGGATCTTTAACCTGTGTACAGTGCTCGGTGCTGGGTTTTGTGTTGTGGTCAGCCGTTCGTGCAAACCCTGAGTGTTCCCACCACCTTTTCTCTCCTTGGCTGTCAGGTCATAACAACGTGCAGCCACTGCTCACCTGGTCTAGACTCACGTGGTAGCCCGGAGGTAAAAGACACGTCAGCACTAATGAATCTTTGGGGTTGTCTGGTTTGCAATTCTTCACCTAAATTACACTGTTTATTTTCCAAAATTACACAGGATGCTTTGAAGAAGAAACTTTCTGCTTTTCTTAGGCATCTTTCTTCATGCCCTCTCTTGGAAAATTGCAGGTGCATCGTATCACTGCTGCGAGTTATTTATTATTATCTCTACTGGGAAATCGATCGGTGCTGCAGAGGATAACAACAAACACTTATGGCAAAGAAGAGATGATATTCTCTTGTGGTGATATTGATGACACTGATAGATGGTAAATACATGGTCAGACAAAACCCCACTGTTAGCCCAGCAGGACTGACCTTAAACAGCTATATACGCCTATATATATACTCTGATTTCAGCCTGCCACCACGCAAAAGCAATGGGCGTAGTATAGTCATAGGCTGAGTGCCAGCATTAAAATTGCATTTGCATCACTTCTGTTTGTTTTTAGAAAAATGCTCTTGGGTCTGTTTGCTTGAGTAGTGAAGCAAGAATTTCATTATTTAATATGAGACTCTGAGCCCTGGAGTGGAATACCAGCCACTATTCCTTTACTGTTCTTGCAGTCTAAAAGCAATTTGGAAATATATCAGAAGTGTCTGTCCCCTCCCAGTGCTCTGAAAGCCTCAGCCCCTGCAAGTATTGCACATCCCATGATTGAAAGCACGTGCCAGGGCTCTGCTGCACCTCTGGTCCTTGTTTTGCCCTGTAAGCTTGTCCTTTTTGCAGCTGGCGGTGGTGGTGGAGGTGTTCTCTCTGATGACTATTTTTATTTGAGGTCCCACAGAGGTCAGGCTCTCTTTGCTAGGCACTGTGCAAACACTGCCTGGGATGAGACGCAAACCCAGTGTGAGGCATGGAGGAACCCCCTGGTATATTCTGCAATAGAGATACAACACCCTAATTTAATTCCACTGTCTATTCATGTTTGCCAGCAGTGTCACCAGGACATAGAGCTCTGCATTTGCAGCTGTGGCTCTCGCTAGCAAACTGTTCAGCTACAAATCTGTTAGCTAGTACTTACAGCGTGATGATGGCTTTGTTAAAACAAGCAGAGCTGATTGAACAGGTCCACATTACACTGCAGGAGTGGTTGCAGCTCAGGGAGAAATGAGTTTTCTCCTTCATTTGGTCTAGAGGCCTAAATCTGCCTCCTCTGGGTTCACCATCAAACTGCGGCTGATGCCAGGGCAAACTGGGTTCCAGTCCTTCAGGAGGGGGATGCACTTCAGACTTGCGATAGGTGAAACTCATGTTGTAAGTGTAAGGTAGCCTTGTTTTTCTCTGTGATCTAATAAGTAACTTTCTTTTACTTCTTCAGGCCCCAGCTTTGCCAATTTTAATAACTTCTGTTATTGTTTTCTGAAGGGCAGCATTTGCATTGTTGAGGAAACTTAGCAACACTCCAGTGAAAGAAAAATAATTAAAATGCGGCAGACTATTAGAAACGCAAGACTGAATTACGGTCTACTGGGGAAAACTAATCTGAGTGTGGCTAATGACATCCTTTAGAAACTGATACTCAGCTAAGAAGGCATATCAATGTCACTTGTACCGATAATCTACTATGTTAGTGCTTGTAAATTGTTTAATTTAAACCATTCAAAAAAAATTAAGATTGTCAGTATTTAAAGATCCATTGGAGTATCCATTGAAGTGACAGACTTTTCTTTCTCATTGGCAGCTTAGATATGTTTACATTTCATGGTGTCAAAAAAGGAAAACGAATATGAAAAGCCTAAAGGGAAAAATGACTTCACAGAGATGACAACCAAAGTCTTGTAGGTTGGAAGAAATACGTAGGTAAAGCCAGTGAGAAAGAAGCTCAAATAAAGCAAATTGCACCCTGGCCCTATTAATATGTGATATAGTTTAAGGCAGATTGGCTGGTCCCTATTCAACCGCAGCTATTTAAAACCCAAATTAGATTTTACCACAGTGGATCCCTGGTTAGCTAATACAATGCAGAATGGCATTAACTGTGTCCATGCAGACTGTGAGGTTGTGGCCAGCACTTTCTACCCAATCTACCTTGGTTTTCCATAATTGTGCTAAAGCACAATAACATTTGGCTTGGCAGACGAGATTTAAGATTTGGGTTTGCACTTCAAGGCTTTGTGTTGTGTAGGGTGATTGTCATGACATAACTACTTCAACAAAAGCCCGAGTGCAGACACAATTAAACCAGCAAAAAAGGTGGTTTTGTTGTTATGGCTTATGTTGCCTGCCAAGCTGGAACGCGTTTGACAGGCAAGAAGCTCTCGTTGTGTAGGAGGAGTTTACCAGTACAACTACACCAGCATGAGAAAACTTTCAAGTGTAAACAGGAGCTGAGTGGTGATTCAAGTCAGGATGTCTACTAAACGCTTACCAAAGTGCCATTTGTTTTACAAAACCTCCCTTCCCCGGTCAGACATGGGGCCTCCATCTTGGCAGGGAGGGAGAATTACGCCTGCTCTGCCATTGCATCGAGCACCACAGGAGGGTGGTACCACAGAAAAGCAGTGCCCTGGCAAGCACAAAACCATGCAAAAATCAGTCCTTGCCCTGCCTTTTCTTAGGTTTGTATGACTTATGTTAACACTTCCGCACATGACTTGTGACTGGTGTAACTTCCTTGCTGGCCAGTGCATGGGTACAGATGCGACAAGAAGGGTTTAAGACATAGAAACGCCTATTTTGTATTTTTTTCTGTAGTAAGAAAGCAGGTATTTCCATTGAAACAGAGAGGAGAAAAAACAAACAAACAAACAAACAAACAAACAAACAAAAAAACAAAGAGAATCCTTTAAGATCGTGTACCATTAATATTTTGGACATCCATAGGTTCAATGAGATAAAAGAACTAAATGCATGAATGGTGTCACTAGCAAGTCATCTGAAGAGTGTAAGGGAAAATGCTTTTAAAATCTTTGAAGTAAACTATCATGCAAAGACACAGATAGCTAACACTTGAGGCAAAAGATGTTCAATTATAGTGGGAAAAGTCTTTGTTCTAAACAATTAAGGCTGAAATGCCGGAGTAGATGAGAGAAACCTGAACTCCTCAAACATTTGACAGCTTTAAAGAGAAATCTGCAAGGGTTCAGAGATAAGCCTGCATGAGGAGGGTGGCTAAGGATGGAGCCAGATTGCCTGCTTATGCAGCTCCTACGGACGCGTTGCAAGGGCTGAAAAGTAGGTCCTGCCCACGTAGGGCCATTCAAAGCACCAGACAGGGGCGTGCAGACTTCCCAGAGGACCCAGGAGAAGAATCACATCCTCCACAAGAAGGTGAAAAATCCCACATGCTAACCAGGGAGTTAGCCTGTAGGTAGTACCATGCAGCAGGGTAGTGAGAGAAAATTAGGCTGGATGGGACCTTGGGGGTCACAGGGTCTGTGCCCCAACTCAGAGAAGGGCCCTCTCAAGGCAGCTCTTGGCACCTCGCTGTGGTCTTGCCCTGCGAAGGAGGACTTGCTCTTTAAAACAAGGCTGTGGTGGTGACGACAAGTTTTGCAGGACGAGCTACCAGGTAAAGCATGCACCCAGGAAATGGGATTTCCTAGATGTGTGACAATGCCCAGAGCGTGCTGTAATCCCCAGCCCATGGGGTAGCCTGACAAAGAGGGAAGCATTTCCTCCTTCTAGTAAAGCTGGAGTGTGTGCAGCTGGGCTGTCGGCGTCAGGGGGCTTAGGTGAGTGGTACGGGCAAGCAGCCATGCGGTAGCACACCCGAGCTCCTAGCTCTCATAGCTCTTAAGGGATTTTATATAAGGCAGCATATTCCTTGTATGGGACATGGTAATAATCCTGGTAGCAGGAACAAAGGAATTAATAGTTCTTGGATCCTCATGAAAAGGAGACGTGAGGTATCTGTACCCTCTGTGCTGGCTGCGAGCACATGGAGGACTTACCCAATCTAGGATTTACCAACCAAAGGCTTCACTCAGTGGCTGATAGGGTGGCTGTGACTATGGGCATCACAGTTTGGGAATTTAGCTTTACAAGGAAGATGTGTTTAAGACTGAGGCACGTACGTATTTTTGGAGGTCTGACTACTGGTATATATGCGCTACTGTGACTGTTGTATGTGACAAAAGGCTTTATAGGACAGAGTTCAATCTTCTAGATGAAAGAAAATTGGGGCAAAAAAAAACATTCTCACTGCATTGTAATCTGAAAATGATCTTTTTTGTTGTTTTAATTCTGAGTACAATGAAGCCAGGCATTAGCATTACTAGAGTAATCTTTTGATTCTGATTGTTTTCAGTAATATCCGTACACTGTAACAAGCTTTGCTGTATGAGAGTCATGACTAAGCTTTGAATAATTTGGATTCTACTACAATTTTTAATAGTGTTTTCCAGATTCGTGCTTTCTCCCTTCTCTGTTACGGTTGCCATTATAAATTTATAAGATTTCCCAGCAAGAGGATTTCTTACTGCCCAGACCTTTCCTATGGAGACACTCGGCAATATTAGCAACTTTTTTTGAATTATACTTATGTCACATTTATACAGCTATCAAGGGGGCTGCATTTCTCTTCCTTAACAAGCTCATTAAAGTTTACTGAAAACTATTTTATTGAATTTATGCATTCATTTGACAGAACATTGTCAAAAGCTGTATCTTTTCTCATTGCTGGCCAAGACAAAAACATTAAAACATTAAATTTACAGCCCAACTTGTGGCTAGCATGTGATTTCCTAGCTCCATATTTTGAAAGGACTTTCCACAAGTGGAAATGTGATTACCTAGGATGATGCAGAGTGAGCTAATCTTTTAAGGCAGGTATAAATCAGTAAAAAAAATGCAGATGATGACTGGGAGACCCTCCTTCCTAGTGGAATAAGAGACAAAACAGAAGAGTTAATTTATACTTTAACAAACAGAAAGTCAGCCCACTGCTCTCAGAAGAAAAAGACAAGCTGAGTCTTGTCGAAGATGCTGTAGCAGTATTTCCGACCACCAGAAGAGTTACAGTTTCTCGGTGGTGGCTGGAAATCTATTGTTAAGATCATTGGTCAGACAAATGAAGTTTATTCTGATTAGAAAGTAGCCATATTTTAATGGAGGAGTATGTGAAGTTTTAACTATCTGTCACTCCAGCTATTCTGGTCATTTAGTTGGAATGAAGGTGCTCGATAAAGGCATTAATTTTTGAAAGTTCTGGGGACAGCCCCCCAAAGGAGTTCAGCTTTGAATGAGGGATTTACACCACTTAACTCCAAAACTCCTCTCATGAAGAATGTCTTATAGACCACCAGACTTTGAACAGACCATGTGTTTCTGCACCACATACAAACAAGTGTCCTGATCAGGCCTGATTACACAAGGGCAAGGCTCTTAAATGAGAGAAGAAAAAAAAAAAAAAAGGCTATTACTTTCCCAGCTGTATCAGATCTCCGTTGGTATGTATCTCAATGTTTTCTTGCTGGCTGTGCCAGCCAGTTCCAAGTCCAGTATTTTGTGATTTGGGGGGATCTCATTCACTGACCCCACTGCCTCTGCACAGGGTACAAATGGGGTCCCAAATCCCTCTACAGGGGTAAAAGACTAGCACCTGCACCCCTTTTGGCTTCGGGCCTTATTCAAAATGCAGCTTTGCCCTTTTCCTTCTGCCCCTGTGAAAGTCTTGGAAGTGTTTATAAGAAAATATCTTATTTTCCACTTGAGATAGAGCCTCAATAGCTCAGCTGAAATTGCCTGGATGTTCTAAACTTATGAGCATCATCCCACCAGAGATGTGTTCTTGAATGTTAAATTTAGGCTAATTGGAGGCATATCCTTTAATTTAGCAAGCTGAGGTTACTAATACAGATCAAGAGCTAAAAATTAACAGTAGAGATGATGTATGCTAAATGCCTAAGTGATATCTTAACCTATAATTATACAAGTTCTGTTAATAGTGAATAATTCAGATCTTCAGGGATTTCAATAGTCTAATGGGCTGTAGTTATTTCCAATTTACAATATGGTTGCTAGGTTTCATTAAAATAAGAAAAAGGACGTACAGCGTGGTAGAAGAAAATTGGTGTTTGAAGTTATCACCCAGGAATCAAAATATGAAATTTAAATTAGAAGGTGTCCAAGCAACACAATGGCACCAGTGCTGAGTGTGGATAACGAACATGAGCTTTGTCAGAAGAGTGAGTACGCAGAGGGCGTCAAAGGAAGACGGCTCTAGGAGCAACACGCTCTGTGACAGCCAGACCTTAGATGCTGCACTACAGCAGCTTTGGACAGAGAGTCCAAAACATGTTACAGAGCTCAATTAAGCCCTGCTACGTTCTTCGGAAGCATCTACATTTCCTTATCAGCGCATTGCAGATGGCAGGCTGAGGCACGATAAGGCCCGTGCCTTATCGGAGCGGTGTGATGGCTCGGCCAGGTGGCACAGGGCCGCAGCCTCCTGCTAGCCCGTGGCCAGGGGCAGTTTGGCCACAGCAGCGTGTGGGGGCTGCTTGTCCCCCCTCCCCTGGTCGCCACCACCAGTCACATCCTCGCACCGCCATCCTGGCTTTGCTTGGCGGGTTTGGGTGGGCCGCACGCCAGGTCGCCTGCAGCCATGCTCCTGCTTTCTGGGTCTCTCCCAGCTCCTGCTCTTTCAGGCCTTACCATACGTAGACAAAGTATTTTGGGAACATCTAGGGCAAATTAGATTACCTGAGAGATACTAAAAATACCACCCAAATAAGAGGAGATGAGTGACCAGCATGTGTCACAGTCTGGTAGAAGGCAAGGCGGCTGATATTTTGATACTGAAATTTGACTTTCAGTTTCTTGTTAGTTCTTCTGAAGTATACTTTAAAGAATATCTGCTTCTTATGAGCAGATTAACAACTAAAATAAATGTTCTTTTGCGCCTAAAGATTAGCTACTTCACCAGTGTTTTGTTAGTGATTCATGTTACCTTATCTAAATTCAGCCTCAAATTCCTCACGTGTATATCATCCAGATTTTGAATCTAAATTAAAAATCTGCATTTCTCAGGAAGATAGAAAAGTTTGCTTGCCTTTTTTTTAATTTTAATACCTTGAAGCTCTGCATTTTCCCCATAGTGAATAAGCCACAAGATAAGATTCAACTAAACTGTTCTTTCTTTATAAAGTAGGTTTTCCCAACAACTCCTTTTTATTTTTTTTGTTCGTGAATCAAAGTATCCTCTTACATCTCACACCCAAATACATGTATCCATTTTGTAACATATTGCTAAATATCTCTGATTTACATAACGAGCAACAGCAAAACTCCACGTACGTTGTGTTAGTTAAGTTACTATTATTATGTAATTACATAATGGAGAAATAGCAAATTCAAACTCTTAAAATGCTGATCACGGAGTATATTAAATTACAGCATTGCCTCAACTGCAGGGCAGGTGTGCTCCATGGCACACCCTTCGTCCTGCAGATGATGGGAGAAACCAGGGCCCGCCACAGCTCCTCGCCAGCACCCAGCGCCTCAGGAGCCATTTTAGACCCTAGCCGGGTCCTGAGAACGGGACACATGTGGGGTTCGTGCCTGTGTTTGAGGCACGACCCAGTGAGTCACAACAAACGCTTGTTTTACTCAGGGATCCGGAAAAGCGATGTGCTTTGTTGTGCAGGTTCACTCTGAAGGTATGAGTAAAAAGAAACACTTGCCAAGCCTGTTTTTACACACCAGTGTAAAAGACTGCGGGCCAGCACTTCTGGATTTGGCTCAAGGCCACGTACCACCACTGACTCCGAGGTCTGCAGCCCCCTGAGCCTCACTTCTAAAGCTTGGATTGATCCCGAGCAAACCACATCCATCTCCCAGCTGCCCAACAAAATGGTATACCTATAGGGATTGTATGGTTTAATTATTTACTGTTTGGAAAACACTTTCAGAGTGGTAGAGATGCCTTGTTAGTACGGAGTTATGTTAAGCAATAACAACACAAATCAATAAAAATCGCCAAATAATTAAACATCTTCAGACACTTAACACCCACTGCAACTGCCATTAGCAAGAGGTTGGAGGGCTGTTCACAAATTGCTTCAGCATATTATAAATTCCCCGTAGAGCACTCAGATGTCCCAGCGATGGCAATGCATGCTGCACACACCACAGTCCTGTCCCTGTGCTATTAACAGTAATGGTTTCACATTGAACAATCCTGCCCTGGGAATACAGATGAGGACACGGCACACTAGAGATGCATTAGCAAGAGGCGAGAAATGTGGATGGTCAGAGCACACAGAGGCGAGACCGTGACTCACTGCATAACCCGAAGGAGCTCATTTACCTTCTCTTCTTTAGTGTAACCCTGTGAGAAACTCGTAACAAAATTTAATTACTCCATGGACTGTTATGTAGTCTGATTAATAATATTTAGAGAGCACTTTGAGATCTCTGGATAAAGGCTGTTTTTGTTTGTTTGTTTGTTTACTTTTTTTTTGTAAGGATATTATTACTGCATTCATAGCTTTCATTTTGTGAGTCCTGGAGTTTTAAGGAGCCCTTTCTGATGCTCTGCACACATTTTATTTCTGTGAAACTCTGGCTGCTAGTGTCAAATGCCAGCATATTCACAGGGCACAAACCATCTGCTTTTGCTGAAACTAAATATTCCTGTGTTTACTTAGGAAAATGGATACAGACATTTTCAGTTCTCACAGCTGTTCCTCCCTGGGAAAGAGGAGGGTAGGAACATTTTTGTTCTCCAAAGCAGAGGAATAGTAAGCTTGACTGACATTCCTCAAATCCTGCAGGCCCAAATTATTTGCCTTGTTTTGCTTTAAAGTCCTTCCCCCTTCCGTGCTTAGGGAGTAACACCACAGCAGGTGTTGCAAATTTCTGATAGTTTGTGGGCAGTAGGACAGGCTGCCAGGGGAACTGAGATTGTATCATGTGCTAATAAAAATAATAAAAAACTTCTCGCGCTTTTAACTAGTTCTGATGCTAAGCAATGAAGTAATCTGTGATATGTAGTGCTGTGTGTGCTTTACCTTGTGGTTTTGCATGTGGCTCCTGGAGGCTCTCTATCATGCATTCAAGGCAGAGCTGATCTTGCTCGGCCTGGAACTATTGGGATAGGGCAGAAGTCTCTGCTCTTTCCAAAATGAAACTTTCAAGCCAGGTTGAAATTTCTGGTCTTTTTGTATTTAAAACAAACAAACAAACAAAAAACAACAACAACAACAACAAAACACTTCTTCATCAGTGGTCCTTGAAATCATCAAGCTACTTTCTTGGTTTACTTGCAGAGAAAATAAGGTAACATCCAGACCTGTCCTGCCCGTTCAGTGTGCTTAGGAGGCAATCAGGACATGCTACATTCACTAGTACCAACGGTCAGTATGAATCTATGGAAGAAGTCTTTTTCATCAAAAAATGTCATTACTAAAGCTTTGATGATTATGGCAAATATGCCTGAATATCAAACAAAGACCTCATAACGTGTTTAAAATATTTCAGTTATGTCTCTTCATTCCCTGGAGAGGTTCACATATGTTATTGTTTCCATTTTACAAATGTGGGAATTAAAGCTGAGAGCTCACCAAAGGTGCCCAGGTAATCACAAGTAAATGTATGACAAGAATCTGTGGAGGGTGAATCTCAGTTACCTATTAGCTCTTTGAAGTGGAAAAAGTGTAAAATGTATGTAGCATATTTACCATGTATTACTTTAATAATAGCCTGCCTCTTTGACTCTATTAATATATAACTATTTCTACAAACTATAATAGCTCCATCAAGAGGGATGGACCAGCTCTATCGCTGAACAGTTAGGGCTTTCATCTGACATAGATCCAAACTCATGTCCCTGCTGCAGGTGATGTTTATTTATAAAAAGCATCACAGTTCCAAAAAGTGATACCAAGAGACCCATCTGGGATGCTGCAGTTCAGAGGAAAGTTTTTTGCATCCTGGGTACATGCCTCTGAACTCTAACCACTGATTATTTTGGGAGTCTCCTCCTCCTGCTCCAATTTCTCAGGAAAGTTGAGAAAGCCTTGGTTTCAGGTCTCTGTAGAAGAGTAATATGTTTTTAAAATCTTGAAAGGAATATAACAAAACCTACTATTTACTCAGCTTTAATGCAAATACTGAAAAAAGGAGAAGAAGTCAGAGAGAGCTCCAGAATCAGATCTGTGGTTTTCAGCACCTGTGTCTGAAAGTAAACTTTTGGAACAAAATAGCGCTAATTTATCTGCAGTATTTGTCTATTTTGAGAGCACCTGGATGCAGTTTCTTGCCACTTCTGGTTAAAATAAAACAAAATAAATAAAATAAATAAATAAAAAACAGAACCTGTGAATATTTTGTAAGCAAACTGCCCTGAGAAAACAAGTAACTTTGCTGATTGGGATCGCTAACTCCTGTTGCAAGTCAGAAACTGAA
Source organism: Nettapus auritus (assembly GCA_011076525.1). NCBI lineage: Eukaryota > Metazoa > Chordata > Aves > Anseriformes > Anatidae > Nettapus > Nettapus auritus. Next base: position 28,942,868 of record CM021767.1, read on the forward strand.
CAAGGCCACTGAGGAGGCAGGGGTGCTTCAGCTGTCGCCGCCCAGGGAGAATATGCTCCTAATTACATGATGGAAAACCAACCGTGTGGCCACACAGCTTTTCCCACCTACACAGCAGCCGCAGCCAGCCCTAAGTTAAGCTCAGCAAGGGTGATAGGACACGTCAGAAACAAGCTGTAGGGACTGGAAAGGTGTCAAACTCTGCCATGTGCTTTCAGTTGTGTAACTGAGGACACACCAAGCAGGACAATGCAGCTGGGGCCATGGTTTCTGAAAGCAGAGGTTATGATGTCACAGTAAATAACTTAAACGTGCACGTCATGCACCAGCCTTGAAGAGGAACGAGTGGTCAACACAGTGGCTGAGCCTATGTAAGGTAGCCAGGAAAGGGCAGGAAACAGCCCTTTGTTGAGACAGTGCTCTGTAGTTGGGACACAAGCACCTCAGTCTCGGTAGCAAAATAAGTGAGAACTCGTGTCTAGAGAGCCACAGTTTAGAGAACAACTCTTACTAACCTACAATTTCTTGCCAACTTATTTGGAAATCTCTGTCGTTCAAGTCTTATATTCAGCAGAACAGCACTGAATTAAAAGACACCTCGAGACAGCATGTGGTTACGGGAAGTTGGCATGCAGGGAACTCAGGGTAAATGGCACTGACACCACGCGGGAGAAAGTTAGCAGCAAAGCTGTGTTTGTGGACATAAGAGGAAATTTCAAAATAACTGAAAGGAAATTTAGAAAGATGAGCATTATTAATGAGAATTTGCCAAAGGCATCAGCAACATTCAGCTCCTCCTACTACTTAAAACGCCAGTTAGATCTTTGGTCCGTACCCGTGTATGCTGTAATGTCAGAAATTACTAAACATCTCCCCTTGATCAAAGAAGATGCATTCAGTCTGCATTAAATACTTCTTTCTGAATCGTAGAAGACAATGGGCCTCATTTTCTCATCTTTTCATTCTACTTGCTGCAATGGGATTATGCCACTATAAACCACAGAATCTGACAAGTTTTATGCCCCCAGTAAGAAAGTCACATACTAATTTCCCTGCAAAAGCTACAAAGCAAGCGGGGGCATGCTTTTAAGAGTTCTGCTGTGCGGTGAGGGACAGCGACCATCCTCCGCTCCGGTGGCCCATGTGCAGATGGGGAAGGGAACACTGCCCCTCCAGCTCCATTCCTGCCACGCAGGTGCATGGAGCAGGAGAGAAGCCTCCATGTGGTGTGGGAGCCAAGATGCAGCAGAGATGGGAGCCAGGAGGTGGATGGGGAGGTGTCATACTTCCAACACCAAGGGTAGCATCAGTGGGCTTTCCTCGTCATGTAATGATGCCCCTCGTTCACCCGAGCGTAACTGAGAAGTGGTGAAATGGAGTAGAAAACCAAGCTTGTGCTTGGTTGTGCGTCCTCAAGAACGCAACAACAAGAGTGATAAAGGTCATTGTGGGTTCTGATATGATGTGGTAAAATTAAACAAGGGACGGGCACAGGATCTATGAAGGAAAAAGTCGGGTATTTTCCCAGCCTCTACTGCAGCTCGTTCTGTTCCACGGCATCTGCTTTTTAAATTATTTTGATATCATGATATGCTGCTGAGTTGTTTCTGGAACATGCTGACATGCCTAGTAAAAACAGTTGTTAAGGAATTATGTTTCACTCAATGTATCTGAAAGTTGTGCATATTCTGGAGTTTTTAAGGACAAATTAATTGTATATTTATGTCACAGGGAGTGATAATTTAATATCCCTATTCTGTTGTCAATGCAAAATGTTCTACGATAATGTACTATTATGTTTGAACTTGATGTTGCAGTGGCTTAAAATAACCTTCACAGCACTTCAGTAGTGTGAAATGAAACTGGGACGATTCCTAAAAGCTCAGGAGAGACCGTGTATCTATTAGTTTTGGCAGGAATGAAGTAGTTAGGATAAGGAAGATCCTTTTAAGAGCTGAATAATTGCTTTTCCTAGTTTAACAAAAAAAAAAAAAAAAAAAAAAAAAAAAAAAAAAAAGACAAAGCTTTGATGTGCTATTTAGATTTTCACCACTGTCAGCAACTGGAAAATAAGGATATGTGTATGCTTTCAGCAGACAAGTCGGAATTGTATTTCCATGTATGCTGCCTACAAAAGGAGATACAAAATAATTTTTCTTCTCTGGAGTTTCTTCCTCTTCCTTCAGTGAATCCAAGTGAAACTTTATTATCATTGCCTACATATTTCAAAAGAGTGCTTTTACCTGGCTGTCTGGACACCTACCAGTGTCTGACGCCTAATCACTGCCCCACCTCGTCCTAATTGCTTTTGTTTTTCTCATCCTCATTTTCTCCTAATCAGGAGATAAAAACTGGGTTTTGAAATTACTACAGGTGACAGGATTTTGCTGGTTTGTACAGAGTATGAAGAAAATCACATTGGAGCTCACCGAGATAAGTTTCTACATCAACACCTGTATTTAGACATATAAATAAGTGGCCTGTTTTCTTCTAGAACACCTGGAGGTTGTTTGGTGTGAGGGACGAGCCAGTCACTGTATGTCTTTTGTTAGTACATGTAGTTGTCTGCTGTCCTGCTCCGCTACAAGTTCTCACCTACATTTTAAAACATTTTTCTGTCCATGCAAGGCAAGCAATGGTTGAGAGAACTATGTAAACGTGCTTTTAGAGCACTCATTTTAAATATATACATATATACATACATATATATACATAATATATATATGCAATATATTAATAATTATATACATATATATACAAATACATATATATATATATATGGAATCACCAGAAGTACGTTAGCAGGTCTGGCCACAGTGAAACAGACACACATTAGTTATGAGGTTCCTGACAACTGCGTTAGAGCAGGGCTACGAAGAGCGCAGTTCCAGCTCTGAGAGAATCATTTTATTATTTTTTAATAGTTTTAATTTCAATTATTTTTAATAAACTGGGCTTCCAGGGGCGGTCCCAGCCCGGGTGAACCCCCTCAGGGCCCGGCCAGGGGCCGTAACCAGACCCCAGAGGCGAGCGGCGGCGGCGCTGTGCGCATGCGCCCTGCAGCCCGCCAGCCCGCTCCTGCGCGGCGGGCGGAGGGGGGTGCGCGGCGCGCATGCGCGGCGGCGGCTGCTGAGGCGGGGGCAGGCGGGGCGGGCAGGAGGGGCGGCCGCTTCCCCCCCCTACTGCCGTGAGGGAGCGGCGGCGGCGCTCGGGGCTGCCAGCAGGGGCGGCCGGCCGGAGGGGACCGGTGGTGGTGGTTGGTGGCCGCCGCGGGGGCTGGGGGGAGCCGTCCGTGCTGCGGCCGCCGCTCCCAGCTCCTCCTCCTCCTCCTCCTCCTCCTCCTCCTCCGTGAGGCGCCCTCCAGCCCGCCCTCTCCCCGCCCGGGACCGAGCGCGGCGGCCACAAAATGGCGGACGGGGAGCTGAACGTGGACAGCCTCATCACACGGCTGCTGGAGGGTGAGCGGCCGCCGGGACGGGGGGTGCCCGGGTACCCGGGAGCCCGCCGGGGGATGGGGGAGCCTGAGGGGAGCCGGGGGGGAGGCGGCAGGGAGACGGTGCTCGCCCGGGGCGCGGGGAGCCCGCCCGGCCCTGGGCGAAGTGCCTGTGCTCCCCTAAAAAAGAAGAGAATAACGATAAAAAGGCCTTGGTGGAGGCCTCCGGCTGGATGAGCCCCTGTGGTGGGAGCACGGAGGGAGCCTGCATGCCTCCGGGGCAGCCGCCCGGGCTCCCCTGGGGCCGTGAAGAGGCTTGGGGGGGTCCTGTGGAACGAGGAGACCGCCAGACCCTCGCTGCTGGAGGAGCCTACGGGTTCCCCTCTTTTTTATTGAAGTTATGTCCTGAATGTTTGGTCTTCCGAGGCCTGTGCTGGCATTAATCTCCCTCTCCGCATTCAACAAATACCTGGTGCGCCGGGGATGCGAGTGCGCGCACAGAGAGATGCGCGGCTGCTGCCTGCCGGCTTGCCACAAATGGAGATCCCAACCTCGAGCATTTGGGTCACTCTGCACGGGGCTTATAGAAAGAAATTGACGTAGAATTCCGGAGGAGAAACGTGGTTTATAAGTCTGGAAGTTTTGTTTAGCTGAGTTACCGCAGAGCAGGATTTTTAAGGCGTTGAGGGTCTCTTTGTCATTGTTGTTCTTTTTAGAAGTGGAACTGTAATTTATAAACAGTAAAATCAATACTTTAAAATCCATGAGGACTTTGGCAACCGCGGTCGTGTTTGTGTTTCAAGATACGTGCTGTAGTGTAGTATGGAAAGAACCACCGGGGATCATCAGTCAAAGTTTATCTCTGATCACTATTGCAGATAAACTTCCCATTTTCTGGATGTTGAAATCCAGATTAGTAGGTCAATTTCAGACAAGCAAAACAGAACCTAGTAAACATTGACTTTTATTGCACGTATGTTTAGGGACTTCACAATGAATAAGTATGGTGTCGTGGGGTTCTTTTGGTTGTTTTTTAATTGCCTTGTTTTTTGTAGGGATGCCTGAATTGTCAGGAGGTACTTTTCCTCCTTGCTGTTCTGATGGTTGCTTAAATATAGAATGGATTCAGGGGATGTGATCAAGACTTAAAATGCTCCATACCTTTTGCACACACCATTAATGCTTGTGTTGCAGCTCTCGAGTTTTTCGGGTTATGGTTGGTTGCACTGGGACCGAGCAACCTGATCAATGCTTTTTATTTTTTTCTTTTTTTTTTGCATCTGCTTCTCATTCTTTCTTTTTCTGAGAAGGTTAGGAAGACTCTTTAGGAAAACAGGATGACTTTTTTTCTGCTCGTCACTTACAAACAGTTGTAGGAGTGCCTTGTGCAACATCTTGTATCTGATAGGGAATAGATTCTTCCAAGTTGTATTTGGAAAAAAAAAAAAAAAGCTAAAAATAAAGTGTATTGCGTCTGGATTATTTTTACTTCCATTTAACGTCTCCTAGTTGTTTTACTGCTTACCCCCAGTTTTTTAAGCTGTGGTTGAATAGTAGTGTTCCACAATGAAACCTTTTTGTGCAGTTGGCAGCTCGCAAACCGGAGGTTATGCTGTTGCTTAGCAGACCTGTTCTTGTAAAGCGAGTATGGATCCCTCCTTGTGCTGCTTGCGCAGAAAAATTCCTGTAGACTTTTATCTCTGGAGCAATTAATTAGTTAAAGGTATGTTGGCTCCATTACTCTCACTTCAGTTTGGACTAAAACAATGAAGAAAATACGGCTTTTGAGTGGTAAACAACGCACATTAAAAATCAAATGCGATTTTTATGAAACGTTAGCGTGCAGCTTGTGTTTAGTCCTTTTGGTGACGTTAAGTGAAATGGATAGCTGTCAGTCTGAGCAGCAATTGTCTCAGGGGCTGCTGCACATAAATTTTAAAGGTAGCAAATACGCAACAAAGCTGCAACAGGAAACTTCCCAGTTGACATTGGGCTGCTGGTTCGTGACCCTGTTTCTGTGCTGTGGTACCAGCTCTCATGTCTTCTCGCTCTTGCTTAATTGGGTTGTTCTTAACTGCTTTTTACTGTGGTGGCTCGAGACCACTTGCCTTTTGATGGGAGCTACCTACATAGCTCATCTTACCCTCCGTTTATTTATTTATTTATTTTTGAGACGTCAGTACGAGGTGGCTTATAGCCAGGCTGCTTGGGAGAATTAGTTGAGAACGTCCTACTAACCCTCAACAGATGTGCATGCGTGCTTATCCTGAACATGTATTTATTTTAGAGATCTTCTGAGTGCTGGAAGCCAGGCTGATTAGCTCTTGAGTTAAACTAGGGACAGTTTGCGGAGAGGCTCAACTGAGCCTAATACATGATGATAGTCTCCTACGACTCCAGTTTTTCCTATCCAAGTTCTTGCATATTACTGAGTTCTTGCCTTTTTATTCATTAAATCAGTATGCATTTAGGAATGCTAAGAGCTTGCTATGCATTGACTTTCTCATACAATAGGCCTGGTGTTTAGTTACTAGTTAGTGGCACCCTATAAATAACTCTTATTTGGAGGAAAATAAAGCTAAAGTGTATAATGTACGCTTTAAGACTGAAGGTAGCAATGTTTTCTCTTTTTTTTTCTTCTGTCTCCAGACTGACTTCCCATTCCTGTTTATTTGCTGGAAGAATGAGGAAGGTGCTGGTGCTTCTTGATGTGTGCCTGACTGATCTTGGAGTTACTTTTGGCTTATAATAAGATTTAGTTTGATAGAAAAATCATGTATAAATGAATCTGCAACCATTTACAGGTCACGTAACCACAAAATTCTGTAGCCTGGTGAAAACATTTAGGCTACGTGACCACAAAAGTGAATAAACTGAATTAGCCTTAGGACTGTTCTTGTGCAAGTATTCAGAATTGTAGTCATGGCTCAGGCTTAGGTAAGCTACGGTATACAAAAAGATGATTGCCTCTTTTTAGCGTTAGTGTGCTGTTTTGTTCTCTTTTTTCTTCCTACCTTCCCAGCTATGCCATCTGGTGGATGGATCTTCAGGTCACACACAGGAGCACACGCGAGTGTCAGCAGCACAAAAGACGTGGAGCGTGCTGTATTGTGCACCCCTCGGTGGGAAATGCCCTGGTGTTTGGAGAAATGCTGAGCTGAACTGGCACAGCAGGCCTAGGTTTGTTTAAGCCAGGCTCTAAGCTAGGTTAAGCTCAGAGGGAAAAGTTCCCTCTGTAGCCAAGCGAGAGTGCTGGGGTAGCTGTGCCACCTCTGGTGAGGAGCGCTGCGGGTGGTGGTGAAGTTAGACTGCTGTGTTCCTGTCTGGGTGCTGGGCTTCCTGGTTTGTGTTGTGAAGGTCTCTTGAATACCTCCAGGAGGGCTGGACTTTCTGTATGTTCAGCTATATAGGTACCTGTCTCGGTAAACACTAAGGAGGTTATCATGTGGAAGGGAGGACTTGGGGAAACACAGGTGCAGTAGCCTTAAAAACAAGCTGGATTTCTGTGAAGAAGGCTTATTTATATTGTTGTACAAACTAATTTACCTTGTCTAGACAAAGCTAGACTCTAAGTCTGTCTAAGCTATTAAATAACGGTCTGAATTCAGTGAGTGGAACGTAATGTGGATTTCCTCTAAAACAAAATGATTTTCTGGTGAGGCTAGCAGGGCTGTTGGTTCTTATGGTACCCAATCTACCACGGGGGCTGAGAGATACTCAGCCAAAAAGAGTCTTGTCAAAGTTGCAGCAGATGTGGAGAATGGATGTTGCTTCAGCGTTCGGCTAAAAGCACGGTTTTTGCAGCCACCTTAATAAAGGCCGGTTGTGCAGTGCTCTTACTGTGCCATGTGATGGCTTTTAAGAAAGCTCCAGCCTGGGGTTCTTCTGAATTCTGAGGTCTTGCAGACAGTGACAAAGACTGAAATTTGAATATGACTCAGTCTTTCAGATGAAAGATGGACTTCAAATGCCTATGAAATAATTGAGATTGAAATGCTACAGAGCCGCTGGGCTGATGCATGGTGGTCAGTAGTGTTTCAGATTTGGTTAGTGCCTGTAGAAATGAACCTGCCCAGCCTGCATGATGGTTCTGCAGGCTTTGTAACTGATGCTGGCAGAGAGGCCAGCTGCCGAGCAGAAGAGCAGTCCGTGGGGGCCAGCCCCGGCGGCTCAGCGCCGCCCCGCTGCTTGCTCAGTCTCCTGGGTGGGGTGGGGAGAGACCCGGAAAGGTGAAGGTGTGAGAGAGAACTCCTGGGCTGAGATAAAGACAGCTGACTGGGCAAAGCAAAGCAAACAGGCAGTCCATTTGCCACTTCCCATTGGCAGGCAGCTGTTCAGCCAAGTCCAGGACAGCAGTGCTCAGCACAAATCATGGTTTCTTGCGAAGACAACACCATCACTCCAAACACCTCCCCCTTCCTCCTCCTTTCCCCCAGGTTTTATTGCTGAGCACAACTCCACGTGGTGTGGGACATCCCTCTGGTCGGCTGGGGCCAGCTGTCCTGGCCGTGTCTGCCCCCAGCTCTGGATGCACCCCCAGCCTGATGACTGGCAGGGCAGCACGAGGAGCAGAGACATCCTTGGCTCTGTGCAGGCACCGCTCTGTAACAGCTACATCCGTGTGGTATCACCTCTGTTCTCATCAAAAATCCAAAACACAGCTTCACGTGAGCCTCTGTGAAGAAAATTAACTTCATCCCAGCCAAAGCCATGGCAGCGATTCAGTGCAGAATAACATGAACACACTATGGAGGTAAAGGCTGAAAAACCACGGGTTACTAACAGGATTTGGTGTGAAATCATTTGATAACCCTGGTATTACGAAAACAAACAGGAACAACTCAACAAGGAGTTCTTGGCAAAGGAGAGATTTCTTGAAATAGTCTCTTTGGAGGGAGAAGGAGAACTGTTGGTTTTAGCTGTCTGTCGCTTGAAGGGTGCGTGCCGTATTAAGCAGGGAGAAGGGGCAGGAAGAAGAATGGTGTTTGTACATCAGTGCAGATATGAGCCTGTTCATCCTTGGCTTTAAAGGCACAGGACAAATGGGAGTGTTGGCTTCACAAATGATGCTGAAGGCCAAGGGCCTGGTGTCAGAAAATGTCCACTGGGGTTCCTTTATTCTGTCCGCTCACTGTGCTGCTCTAGGCCTGCATGCTTCACTTACTGTTTCACGTAAATATTCTGCAGCAGTTTTGACTTGTCTCGGAGTCCTGCTCGGAGTACAGCTAAATCGCACCATAACATTAAAACAACGCTGCTTTATTTAATGTAAATAGGAGGATTTTTTTACCCTTGATAGTTAAATGCTCGTGAGCGATCACTACAAAAGTAGGTACGTAACACCAAAAAAAAAAGGCAGTATGTGGTTTAGCAGGGCGAAGCCAAGCATACTATATTTGGCTGTAGCTCCGTGAGGTCAGATGCTGTGCTCGGGGAGGGCTCTGCGCGTGGGGAGGGCTGCTGCGAGCTACAGCCCGAGGTGCTTCTCGTGCCGTCTGTATCTGCCTCATCATTTCAGCATAGAAATGACCCTGTTTGCTGCCTTCTCATAGCGTTGGCACACAATTTGTCTTAGTTCTGCAGCACTGTCTTCTGCGGTTTGGGGCAATTTAATACCAATCTCGATACAAAGCCTTTATCTGTGTATCTTACATAACCATATTTAGTACCTGAGGAGTTGGAGATGCAAATGCCGTGTTAAACCCTGGCTTTTTTATTGCAACTTAAGCAATTTTCTTCCTTGCTAGTGCTCATGAGTTACAAAGTAACTTTGTAATCAGCCCCCACCATTCTCTAATTTTAGGAATTTTGTTGCTGTAGAGGAAAAATCAAGTCAAACTTTGAGAAAGATGTTGAAATTCTGTGTTGCACGAGATTTTAATGATAGGTTAACCTTGCAAGGGGACTGGAGAAGAATTGGCCACTACTTTGTACAGTACACAGCACAGTAAGAGGCTTCTACCTCATGCTTTGCTAATTGCATGGATTTTTGGTTCAAGCGTAATTAACCAAACACTGAATAGAAGCCAATGACAAGCATTTGGATTACATGTTCTGCTTAGAGAACGGAGTAACTGCTGTGATCTTGTCCTTCAGCCCTGGATCCCGCGTTTCTTGGGATGATGTGTAACTCAGGAGGTCTGGGACCATCAGTTGGTGCATGGAACCTCTCTGTGCGAGTAAGCAGCAGGCGGCCCGTGAAGAGCAACCGCAGTGGGCAAAGCTTGATGTAGGTGCGCTTGGCGTTGTCGTGGGCTGATCTGGGTTTCTCCTGAAGCAACCTGAGATAGCTGCTGCTTCTCCCTGAGCATTAATTCTACTGGGTAGTAGGAATTTTAAGAATGTAAATTCAACTTTTGGGGGAAGAGGAACATTTCTTTGTTTGGTTATTTCCTGGTTAGAAATTAAAGGCTTGGGCAGTCTCATATTCTGCAGTGATTTTGTTTGATATTAAGTAAGTACTGGTAAAGTGAGCTTACAGCAATCATGTTCTTCAGGAAAATACTTGATTTCAAGGGCATCCAGTAAAGACAAATGTATTCATGTTTTTAGACCAGTTAGATGGAAAAGGACAGTTCTTCAGGAAAAAAGCTCCAAAGTTAATTCTTTGGGTGTTAGTGTGGAGTTGAGATGAGGTACCCTACAAAAGGTGCAGGGCTTTGTGTGCACGTACAGACTGGCTGTGTGTTCAGCGGTGTGCTGTGTACTGAATGGAGCAAAGGGTGGCAGGCCTTGAGTTACCTTACTGTTGTTCGCGGGTTACTGAGGGAATGAAAGCCACGTTAATCTTAGTTTTGTTGCAGCAATTCAGAAACTGCGCGAACTTGTATTGTTGGCGTAGCTCTTGTCACTTTGGTGGAAAATACTTCTGGGTGGCAGCTGTACAATTTAAATAACAAAATATTTTGAGGGAATAGAAGCTTTGCTTTTGAAAATGGAAGACGTTTTAAATCCAGTGCGGGATTCTTGACTTTAAAAACCATGGAAACCTATAACTTGGATTTTAAAAATTGAGCGGATAACTTGAGAACATGTTTCCAAAACTGTCAGGACTGTGTGTTTTCTTGTCTGTTTTCCCAAGTAGCAGGTAGCATCACCTTTGGCTTCCAAATCCGTTCTACTCCTAGAAGGGCTGTTCAGGATTCATCAAATATTCCCAAATACTTTGAGGTACAAGAGAGAGACAGCTCAGTGCTGTAGCTGTTAGTTGCCAACCATTAAACGTTCCAGAGACTGCTATGGGAGAATATCAACTTGGGGGATACTGGTGGGATTGCCTGCTTGCAGTCTTGTGTTGTGGTGTGCCTTTGCTTGCTTTTTGTTCAAGATATGCTCTGGCAAATAGAAATGAAAAATAGAATGAAAGTAGAATATGAAAACCACAATTCCAGAAATACCTTGGCTGGGGATGCTGCCAAAAGAAGAACCAGCTGCTTATTCCTTCACTAGTCCTTGCCCAAGTTCACAGTGGATGCCTCCAATAAGCGTCTTTGTTGCATCTTTCTACTAGGCAGAAAAGTTGAGCTCCCTGATGTGTTTTACTGTGTGGCCATAAAACTGCATCTGCCCACAAAGTAAGAGCTCAGAGGAAGAGGGAGCAATGCTGGCCTCGTGTTTTTTTTAACTTTTGAAGGCTATATGGGATCTAATGTTCTGCTAGAAATGTGAGTGTTGTCGAGTAAACAGGACACACGTGCTATTGGAGAGCATGGGGTAAATGCTTAGGACAGCTGTGCGTACCACAGCTGATTTAGTAATTGAAGAAACTTTTATTAGCGCTGCCACAAAATGAGAAGGTTGGTTACTTAAGTGAGAGGCGCCCCAGGAACGGGATGGCAGACTAGGTTAGTGGATTTTCTGTTTCTTGGAGGAGAATGGCAAAAGGAGCAATGGCCGTACAACTTGCAACAACCAGTTCTCAAACCGCACTCCTGGGTGCTGTTCCCTTCCTGGCCACTATTGCCTTGTAGCCATACATCATCTGCTAGTCTCTGGAAAGAGTTTGGAGGGATAAAAACAATCAGAAGTAAAGCAAACGCCTTGCGGAAGTTCTTTCCTGGCACTGTGCAGCCATTCTCAAATGGCCAGTTCCTATTGCTGGGCTTACTGAGGTTGCTTATCGAAGGTTGTGTGGATGCTGAGGACACTTGAATAGTGATTAGAGCACCTCTTGGATTGCTATGGGAAATATTGTGCTAAAACAATAGCTTGACAGTACAGTGCACATAGTTGCTTTTAATTCTTTGTTCTCTGCTGTATCACCAGGGTTTAAGCTCCTTGCAGCACAGGCTGCTTCTGGCACAGCACTCCACGTGTGGGACTGTGAATTATGAGAGGAGTTGCTGTCCCTACTGAAGATTTTCACGTAAATCAAAGCTTGTTTACAGTGTGTGTCTGCATCTTAGAGGACTAATTTATATCTAATGTCGAGGTGCTGTTCCTGCTCTGGCTCGGTGGCAACCATTGGCAGTGGATGGCTTTCCCGGTGCTGTTAGAGCCCTTTGCGAGCCGCAGACTTCCCAGTGTGTGCAGCTCTGACTAGCAAGTTTTAGTAGTGGCTGCCTGTAGCCATCTTCAAAGCAGTCTGAAAAACACCACTTAGGTTCTGGGTCTGATTCTCTGAACTTCCTCTTACATCTGTTTTGAGGACTTGGCTTTTGCAAGTATGGTGAGAGATGCTCCTATTTACAACCCAAGCAGCATCCAGCTGAGTTGAGGAGACACAAACTAAACTATAGCTGTAGTGTAAACCGGTAAAAGATGTGCTTAGCCCTGCTCGTGTGCACGTGGCTGAGCTGTGGCCCAGCCCTTTCAGACGACGAGCTGGCTGACCTTTCAGCACTTCTCAGTGTGAATCCAGCCACGTGCTGAGGCTTCCTGGGTCCAGCACCTTCTCACGTTTCCATACATAAGTTGTTTATGGATGATCAGGGACTGTGGGAGAACATGTTTGCTCTTTAGCACATCACTGGTGGTTATTCCTCTTGAAATCCCAGACTGCTGAGCGGACCTGTGTGCGGGCAGCTGCTGCCTGCTGGCGTGTGGAGGGCTCCATCTCGGTGTGGTACCCCAGGTTCCTTCCAGGGGGGAAAGTAACTGTGGTCATTGGGTGTGCTTTATCTCCTGTTAGAGAGTGATGTACTTGATGTAGCTCTAGCAACTTGCTTATCTGGAGCATCCGACCGTGGTAGAGGGTTGCCAGACTGTGCATTGGTTTTCTGCTGGGGGCTGCAGTGTTCAAGGCTCTGCTGCAAGAGGTCGAAAGCTATCAGCATGACACTGGATGCACTGACTGTGGCATGTAGCTAAATTTGAAGTCGGGCCGTGTGGTCTAGTGCAAAAATCCAGCAGCATTAAAGGCTCGATCCTATAAAGCAATTGATGCAAGTTCAAACCTCCCGTCAAGTTTCAGTGGGAGCCAAAGCAAAAGGCTGGTGCCCTAAGAAATACTGATTGGATCCCAGGTATTTGAAGTAGTATGAGTGCTCTCCTAAAACCGCACTCTCAGTTTGGGACTCTGGTTTGGGGCTACTGGTGGTAGTGTTAGGGTTATATATAGCAGGATTTCCTGGGCTCGAGGTCCAAAACTAGATAGGAAATAAACTGCACAGGTAAGTTGCTTCTAGGTTTTAAGCTCAATAAAATGTCTTAATTTTGGTGTTGCATAACATTATGACAGTAATTAAACATAGAAGAAAGCTTCACTTATCAAAAGAGGTTAAACGAATGCATAGTTTGTGGAGGGAAAATGTGGCTGACAAGCAGCTAGGTAGGCTGCGTGCTTCTTGAGCATGACCTTGTGTTACAAGCATTGGACAGCCATGGTGTTAAAATGGGGCAGAATTCAATAAACGATAACCACTGGAGTGGTTGTTAAAACTGTGCTGTCAGGTGGGAGCTTCTGTGTAGTGCAGGCTCGTAGCATCTAGGCAGTGAGCTTTGGATCTGTGAAAGGAATCTGTTCAAGCTAGCACTAGAAAAGCACGGAGATTGTTGGAGCGTTCTGGTACCTTCAAACCAAATAGTCAAGTCCCGCACAAAACTGTCAAGGCCGTTTTTTGCCAATAATCTCTTTGGGGCTGAAGGGCTATCCGTAAGTGCATCATCTAGTAGACATTTGAGACGTGGTGAAGCTGAAGCCTGTATGCTTTTGCTCTCCCATCACGCTGACTGTCTGTTTGCCCTTGTATTCTCTTAATATGCTACCCCACACCTGAATGCGTGAACAACATTCTGCAACAACAAAAGTTACTAAAAAGCTGTTTGCTGCCTCTGACCCAGTTGTAAGCTAAAAGCATGTGACTTACCATATGGCAGATGTCTGTGGTACTGATGCAGAGTTTCCCTGAAAGGAGGCCCGTGCGCCACTTGTACCGGCCCTGTCCTGGTGGCGTTCTGATGAGCAAGGAGTTTCCAGGGGAGCCCTGCTGTGGGTAAAGTGGCCCTCCTGCTGTTGTGGCGCTCCAGCTGGCTGTCCCAGGATCTGCTTTCACATCTCCTCTTCCCTGCTTGAGATAATTAGTCATTTCTGCCTCCTTGTCTCTTCCTAACTGCTTCTTAACCTCAGCTGAACAAGAGATCTGGTGCTTATTAAAAAAAATAAAGATCATAGCACAGTGTTGGATTGGTCAGATGTGTGCTGGGAGAAGTATGTGATGGAAACTGGAGGAGAGCTTTCTGAGGTTAACAGTTTGGACTGCAGTACTAGGTGTCTTAGAACAGGTTGTTTTCCCTTGTGTCCTTTTTTCAACGTTATAGATAATGATACTGATCTCCTTTGGAAAGTAAAAGTTGCAAGTTTAGTATTGTTTTGAATAGGGGAAACAGGCAACCAAGGAATTGATTTTTAGCTGTGAAGAACTAGCTTTTGCTCTTCTGTTTGCAAAATCTCATATTTTCTTCCTGAAGTTGCAGCTAATGTTTTCACTGAGCAATGTCTTAATATGTTTGAGTTTGAAAACATTTGGATTTGAACTGCTGCGGGTTGGTTCCACTTTCTCTTGTAGCTACTCCCGTTGTTTAATGCTGAACGCTGCTCTGTCTGAAACAGATGGCAGAACAGGATGTTGGCCTGTTGTAGACACTGATGTTGATTTATTAGTTTGGATCTGAAGCTTGGGTTATGCTGAGAGGCAGAAATGAACTGGATGGGCCAAAGCGCAGATCTTTGTGGGAAGAAGCGGCTGCAGGTAGGCTTGTCAGAGGATGCTGGTTGGAGTGCAGCGTGAATGCTCTTGAAAACCGAGCACTAAATATAGATCTGAAGACCTGACTTAGGAGTATGGGAATTCAATTTCATGCTAACTGTAATGTCTCTGTTTAGATGCAGAGGTTCCAGTAACTCAAGATCCGTTATATAGGAATAAAGATTTCATCAACACCAATGTAGTTTAGTGTGATATTCCTAATATGACAATTTCAGCCACTGGAACCTCAAACTGATGTCTTTTCTATGTATTTGACTGGTAAATTCAGCAGTCCTAAGTAAGTTAATTTTGTGTTAATGCGAAAGCGTTTTCAGGATTTCCATTTTTAGGATTTTTTTGCCTATTGTGAATACTCTAGCATAATCTGATCATTCATTTAAACACTTCAAGTTGCTATTTTTCCAAATAAAGGTGAAAAAGCAAATCATAAGTTGTTCTCTTCTGGGAAACTGACTTGCAGGCACACACAGAGACCTTTAAGTGCTGGCTGTTACCGCGGTATCAGAGTTTGGTTTCTAGATTTTTTTGGAATACGTAATTTGAACACATTCGTTAGATATGGTGATGTGTGCTGACTTTTTTTTGTCAGATACTGACTTCAGGTAAGGTCATCTGCACTTAGATGTTGCTGTGTGTTTGTGTACTAGCTATTCTAATTGTTAAACGTCTCATTTCAGTACGAGGATGTCGTCCTGGGAAGATTGTTCAGATGACGGAAGCAGAAGTTCGGGGTTTGTGCATAAAATCACGGGAAATATTTCTTAGCCAGCCTATTCTTCTGGAACTAGAGGCACCTCTGAAAATTTGTGGTATGTAAACTTTATATATCTGTATTCTATGTAAGCGTACACACCTACGTAGATTTAGTTGTATGCTAGTTGGAATGGAAAGAAAATCCAATGAAGAAGATGCTGGGATAGGCAAATGACCTTGACTTGGGCAGTACGGATTAGTGACTGAGGTCTTTCCGATCTTAAAAGCCATTTTCAATGTAGATTGGATTAAGTCGAGAAAAGGCAGCTAACAGTTGTTCCTGGTACTGTTCAGGAGCACGTTCTCTTGCTGATAAGAGCTGCCTGCGCTCTCTTCTAGTGCGAATTTTGCAACCTGTCACTTGTACTTCCCTAAGGACTGCTTGCGTGGAGCTGCTGCTACTCCTTAGATCATTATTTCAAAAAGTAGCTAGTTCCTTAAAAACAGAAAGAGCAAATCTTTGCTGTTGTACTTGTTCTCTTCAAAGCATAAGCAAAACAAAGATCTTTATATGATATGAAATGGCATGCTTTACTAGTCCTTGTTCAAAAACAGTGTTGAAGAAAGCGTTGCTATTCTTTGATTTAAAAAAAAAAAACTCATAAATTTAACGTAAAAATCCCTTAAGCTTTATAGCAAGTATTAACAAAGAACATTGTCATGAAATATGGGTAAAACTGTGCTTTACATCTCTAAGCTCTTATAATATGCTAGACTTCTTCAGAAATACACTGTTGTTAATAGGTATGCAGGCTCATTTAAAACAGTTACTAAGATATCCTTCAAGTTATTAACAGCAGACAATCTTAGAAAGCAATAAATTTCTAGAATTAGGCTGCTTAAAGTGTCAGGGTTAAAACTGAAAGGTCTTTGTTACTAACATACCCAAAGATGGATTGTCCTCTTCCTAGGCTTCCTCCTGGCAGGCCTAATGTAGCAATCTTCCTTACATTAAGAGAGGATATTACTAATTATTAAAAAATAAAAGAATAGTAAAGTACTAAAGACAAAGTTGCTTTTAAATGACTAATTACTTGGTAGGGTGGGGAGGCAAAAACCAGACCAGCTTGCCTAATAACACAAAGTTGAAGGGAAAATCCAGCTTTAGCACATTATCTTCATGCTAAGCTGAGGGAAAGACTACCATAGTCTCATCGTATTCTTAGATAAAGGAAATAAGAAAACTCAAATATAGTGCATAAGTCAAAGACTGCAAAGTATAATTAGCCTCCTTCAAAGTTAATTTCTCACTTCTTAAAATCCAGACAGCTGAAAGGACTCTTAGATGCACAATAAGAAGGTAGCAAATGCACAGTTAGATAAGGCATTTGTTATTTCTAAATTAGATTCTAAACAAAGTGATAGCACATGGAAGTGTCAGGTGCGTCTACATTTAATATTAGAGCAATTGTCAGAGATGTACGTACTTAAAAGTGAAGGAGTGATGTCTTTCACCAAAGCAAATTATGCAGCTGTACAACTTTGAACTACCATATAGTGTGTTCAGGCAGTGCTTGAGGGACCATTAGAGGACTGTCTCTTCTTGTAATCATGTCAGTTCAAAATAAGCTTGAACGGCTGCGTTCTGATGTAAAATGAAAGATACTCTTATGTAACCATCCATTTTAAAATAGTTGCAGCTGTTATCGTAAGGCCACCTTGTGCCCATATGAACCTGCATTTTAAATTATCAACTGCCTTCAGTGGAACAATATTAAATGCTGTGGTCCCTTTACAAAATAGTTTCTACAAAATGTCCCCTTACCCTCTAAGTCCTTTGGTCCTTCTGGCTCATGTACGTAACTGAAAGTAGTTCCAGACAATATAATATTTATTTACTTGGTAGTTAATTCTGATGGTGATGAAGTCTGAGTACTAACAAAACAGTTCCAGAGTACTAGATTCAACATCGTGGTGACTTGTTGACAACTGTTCGGATGACAACCTGGAGATTTCTAGTATCAAGTAGACTAGAATTCTTCCTGTTGCAGTGCATGTGAAAATGATTGTAGCTGGTGGAACTTCAGAGTGCATGCAATTGGGTAATGCATATTTATCATTATTAAAAGAAAATTAGGATATAATTCCCCTCATGAAGTAAGGAATAGCTTTTAAAAAATACTGCCTGAAGAAGGAAGTATTGAATTTCTTATGGAAAAAATAAAGAATAGAGCATCAGCTAGTAACTGGAGTACATAGCTATAAGACTTGAACGGTTGAGCACACAGGTCTGGGAATGCCTTTTCAAGATTATAGAAAAAGTTGTAGGTGTGGGGGTGTTGCTGCTTTTTTAGTTTTATGGTATGGTTGTGGAAGCTAATTCTCTACTGGAGAATAACTGCTTAATAAAAAAGTTATTTTGTCACAGAACAAATGACAAATGTGAAAGTACTTTTATCGCGTGCTTAGCATAAAGGGACCAAGAGGTAGTTAATATTATCAGTATATATAGCTTGTAATGAAAATGTCTTAGGTGAATTTTTTTGCATTCAGTCACTCCAGTAATGAATTCTACAGTCAGCTGGAATACATCACATGCATTGTACGAGTTCCTGTAGAGTGGCTTTGGTATTATCTTTGACCTTAGGGGCAGCTTGGGCGGTTACTTCTGGCTAGTCTGATATGATATGGTTTTTTAATTGCTGCACAGAGCTATTTCATGGAAAGCCTGTTTAATTTTGAAGGTGGTAGTGTGATGAGTAAGTTATTTTTCCTAAAATACTTCTGCAGGGTTGAATATCTTATGAAGGTTGTCAGTCTTTGAGTCTCTGTACAGTTTTTATATAAATAATTGCATCAAAGGAGTTACCCGAAATGCCAGGGAATGGGGATCTTAGTACAACACTGCTATAGGAGGACAGGCAGTTGACCTTTGAAGTAAGCGCATGCTGCCAGCACAATGTTTGGTTTCTCTCCGGTCAATCTAGATCCTTTAGTGATCTGTTGTTGCAATAAATAATGTGACTTAACTTTCTCTTAGTACTTTGACTTCCTGGCCAGGTAACTGTTCAATTAGAGATTCTTTCTGACTTCATTTTAATTTAAATAAGTGAGGGTGTGATTAGAAAGCTTAAGCGTAATTGTGAAGACTCCACGTGTAGCTTCTGTTTTTCAGGTTTTCATAATTAGCAGATTTGCACACATTGTAAGTTACTTGCATTTAGTAAATATTTAAACTTGTAATGTTGGCATGGTTCTCACCTTTCTGATGCCTGTTGCCAGTCTGTTTTTAAAGGAAAGTATTTCTTTTAAGATCAATTAATAAAAAGTGACTGGCTTGCTTAAGTTCTTGTTGTCTGCTCTTTCCACTGTTGAACTAATTCTTGGTAAACGTTTTCTTATTCAGGTGATATTCATGGTCAATATACAGACTTGCTTCGACTATTTGAATATGGAGGATTCCCGCCGGAAGCTAATTACCTTTTCCTTGGAGATTATGTAGACAGAGGCAAGCAGTCTTTGGAAACGATTTGCCTACTCCTGGCATATAAAATCAAGTACCCAGAGAACTTCTTTCTCTTAAGAGGAAATCATGAGTGTGCTAGCATCAATCGGATCTATGGATTCTATGATGAATGTAAGCAAAGCCTGTTATGTACTATGTGTTTTGGAAGCACTTCCAGTAGTGACTCTTAAACTGCAAGGGTTTCAGTATTCTGTGAACCTTCTTTGAAGTATTCTTTGAACCTTCTTCGAAACTTTCTAAAAGTACCTACTAAAATAAGGTTAAACTCAAATATTCCCTCTTCTGCTGTCCTTGAAATACTACTGCACGAGACTGAAACCTAAATATACTGGAATATATCTCTGTAAAGATGTCTTGGTAACGTCCTTGGTCAGGTTGTGATATGTATTGTAGGTTGGCTTCGAGAAAACAGCTGTTTCTTCCTAACATCATGCACTGTTCTTGTAGGCAAGCGGAGGTTTAACATTAAGCTCTGGAAGACCTTCACAGACTGCTTTAACTGTCTGCCTATTGCAGCTATTGTGGATGAGAAGATCTTCTGCTGTCACGGAGGTAAGTTGGTGACTGCTTTTAAAGGCTGTGTCTAACCTGATCTTTGGGTTAATATTACATCAAATAGAGCATGCATTTGCGTACTTGATATTTAGCTGGAGAGGCTTATCTTTATATTGTCTGTAAAGGTCATCATTCTGTCTTGTGCTTTTCTGTGCACCTGGCAGCAGACAAGTGTTATCCTAACCAGATACACGTGGCTGTCTTTCGCCAAAGGGGTGTGTGTGTCTAAGTATTTACATCAATATATCCCTCTTTGAAGGACACTGAATACTAGAACTCATGCCTAATTTGCTTCGTTTGCTATAGCTAGGACTGCACTGACAGATAGCAAACATTGGGAGCTGTAGCGGTGAATTGAAAGAACAAGTTTCACTAAAAAACCCAGCTCTGTAGTCTTGGCCTCTGGTGTTATAGGATGGTGGGAGAGACCTTTGAGCTCACATAATTAAGCCTGTTGCTTGAAGTAAGACTAACATTAGATCATGCCAACCATGGCTTATCCAGACTTCATAGAACCTTCCCTGTTGAAAAGCCTACATTCTGCCACCTGTCCCAGCGCTGCCCGATTCTGGTAGTGAACAAAGTGTTTGGTGTTGGTCTGCAAGAGGCTTGTGACTTCTCCCCATATCGGAACTTATTCAGGTGCTTTTCTTCGTAGAAGGAGACTCCATGTTTTTCTGGGCAGTGATGCTTCCAGGTCTTTGGGACCTGGCAGATTCCTGTCACAATTCAAACAATTGACAACGCTTTCCAAATACTGTTGTAGCAGAAAGAGCCATCCCACCTTCTTGCAACTGCCTCCATGATTAAGCAGCTTGCTGCCTTCTGTCAAGTGATCCAGAAATGACCTGGTAGGTGTCACACCGGCACTGTCAGTGAGGTGATTAGAGATTAGTGGAAGCGAGAGTCTTGGAGAAACTTCTAGTTTGACCGAACAGCTCTGTTGGGATGTAGACATAGCGTGCACATGAAATTCCTGAGGAGATTTCTTGAGACTGAGGTTGTATTGATGACTGCTTCCCTGTATTTATTCTTTGTGAGTATCTCTACAAGGGCCCTGCCTGTACGGAATGTGCAATAAAAATGATCCTGCCTTCTCTTGCATCTTGTATTGGACCTTCAGCATACAGTGCCTGCTAGTGTAAGCTTATCAGTCTTAAGCGTAATACGCTCTGAGGTATTATCTTGTTTCTAAATGCAGAATTAATACAGACAGTTGTCTATGCTGGTCTCCAGGTAGCAGTGGCATGTTAGAGAAATGCTTGTTTTATCATAGGAGCATTTCCTCTTCTCATTCTCATCATAGTGGTGTGGTGTCTTTGTTTTGAGGACCTGTTACCTGTATTATGAGCTAGGTCTCAAAATTTTAAGAATGTAAGATAAAAATAACATATGCACAGAGGAAGTCATCAGTGATGGCTAAAAACGTGTCATAACTTTCAGAAAAAGCTGGTAAAGGAAGTGTTTCTTTGATATTCTTGTACTATGTTGTATTTTATTTGGGAAACAGAATGAATGTTGACAAAATACAGGGGTGTTCCAGGTAAACAATTAAGCTTAGGTGGTGGAAGGTCATCAAGGATGCTTAGCAGGTAGAGTAGAACGCTTCATTCTATGACAAAAATACTTTAATGTTTATGTGCACTTCAGTCCTGAGTTAAGAGCAAGAAGCCTAGGAAGTTATTTTCAAGAAAAATGGGAAGCTTTGTTAACATATTGGGGAGGGAAGAGAGCTTTTAACCTCTATAAGGAAGGAGGAAAACTTTTGTTATGCATAGTATGCTTAAAGGGTCCCCTTATGAAAAAAACAGTATTTACTGTTTTATTGCTTATTCATTGTCCCTTGAACTCGTACAGGTTTCATCTGTAACTGAAATTACTGTCACTCACAAGCTGTAAAATAAAGTGAAAAGCTTACTAAATGTGCTGTGTGCTCCTGATAAATGAAAATGGCCCTTCAGCACTTAAGCTCTGCCCTTTTTCCGCTCTTCTCCAATCCTGTCCAAAACTGCATTCCAGATCCCCTGAAGTCATGGATTGTCAACGCCTTTTCATGATGTTACTACTATAATAAACACTGAGGCAGCAGCACTAACCATACAACTCTGCTGGAGGTTGAAGCTAGCAGGTAGATATAAGGTAGGTGCCTTTTTTACTATATTGCGCATTTTTGCATAGTTTATTTTAAAAATATTGTCCTATGGGATATATAATAAAACTTTGCAAAACCGCATAACATAGTAAACAAAAGGCACCTAACTTACCCCGGTAGGTTATCTACAACAGCTTAAAATCCCAAGTCAGCTTTTTTTACTCAGACTTTTGCATTCTCTACATCACAGTGTGGGTCAAACCTCTCTTGCCATCGCTTTCTCCAAATGTTCATGCTGCCAAAGGATCTTTCATTGTAGTCTTCTCACTTGCCTCCTCCTCCCCTCCTTGTTAAATCTCTTCCCTGTCTTTCCATGCTGCTCACGGAAATCATATTCTGGCTTTTTTTCTCTCAAAGCTGTCCTCTCAGATAACTTCTTTGTTCTTTATCTCACTTCACTGAAGCTTATTCCATAACCATTCCCGACTTTGCTTTGTATTCTGTATGGTATTGTCATCTTTATGATGCCACGTTCTAGTTCTAATCTTTAGAGACTTTGTGATAACTTTCAAATTTCTACAGATGAAGCCCATGCTATAGCATCATGTTGATGAAACACATTACTCTGACCACATTAAATCTAATCTCAGAAATGAGAACCATGTTAATTTAGTAGAATGCTAGTTAGAAGATTTTCAAGCTCTGGAATCCTGTTTATCTTGTGACATTCCTGACATGAAATGTATGTTGAAGCTGGGGAGTCTTCTTGATATTCCTACATCGTATCCAGAGAAAGAACATACGAGCTTTCTGGATTACACTCTAAAAATATGTAACAATCACTTCACCAGCTCTGCATGATGAGAGTGGTTTCAAATCTAGTGCCTGGGCTTGATGAGTTTGCCAGGAGTAATGACAATTCATTTTCTGTTTCCATTAGGGAAGGTGTGCTCTTACACTTCCAGAAGATAATGTGCTGAATGGTATTTTTTCTGTGCTCAGCTGTCATTATGTGACAAGACAGCTTAATTCCATGGTGTACTTCTCAGTTTATTTTCAATACATGGGTTGCAGCAGTCACTAGCAGGAGCAGCCTGACCGAGTTTTAGCAGCCTGTTTACCTTAGCTCCTTGATTTGATGCTGGTGGTGCATGGTTTTTGTCTGTGGATCTGAATTTCAGACATTAGCTATTCCTGTCTGTGAATCGTTACAGAGGTCTACAAACACACAGGTAGTTTTGTGGGCGTTTGGTATTTTACAGCAGTGTAAAATAACAAAATTAACAGGTACAGCACAGAGACGTGGTTTGTAATAACAGTTTTCTTTTAAAGAACTTCATGTTTTGGGTGTAACCTGAAATGTTGAGAGCTGTAAGCCTCAAGAAAGTGACAAACTGGTTGTGCTATCATCAGTGAGACTGCCCATTACTGTGTCAGGGTGTGGTGCTCCCTGGAACCTACACACCTTTGTGCTAATGTACTCTGCATGCAAATGGGTCAGGATTGGGGAGGGAGAAGTGATAGGGTTGGTCGAAGTTTAAAAGCTGGTTATCTGCTTGAATTTGTTACTCTTCCTGTACTGTTGTGCAAGTAGAACTGGCTTAAACTCCTTTGTTACAGTATTCAACAAAAGTTTCACCTTTCACAACCTCAGGGTATTGTCATGAAGATACCTTCAACAAGCTGACGTGGACAGAAGGCTTTTGTCATGAAACCACTCTAAGATTTCAGCTTTTTTTGTTGATACTTGAAGGAAAGTTTCTCAGGTCCCTCTTTACATCAAATGTGTTGGAGTCATCGTTCATCCAACACGTACATTGCCACTGTCCAAACCTGGATGTCAGCTGGTTACTTTGTGGTGACTCCTCTCCAGTGGCAGGTTTCCTGTCATGTTGAAAGTTCTGGACTGTGTAAAATGGATATGGCTTGCTAATACAAAACATTTGATCACATTAGAACTACAGGCTCTCTTTCTTTCTTTGGTGAACTTGTCGTAGGTCACTTAAGTATTCAGCTCGCTTTCGTACCTTTAGTTAAGGTCACGTTAAGATCCTAGAGCATCTAGCAGGCTTTTTTCATGCCTGTCTGCCGAGTAAAACAGTTCTGGAGTGCATACCTAAGCAGTTCAGAGTAGCTTTGGAACCTCATCCTTTGGCTGTAAGTACATGTTAATATGACAAAACTATGCAAGAAGAGATGTGTTCTGTGTGATAAATGACTTGACTCATCAAGGTACTGAGATTTTATAAATGACTAAGCAGCTGAGCTGTAGTAGATGACTACCTGACTGACTACCTTTGTGCTCCCCATCTATTGCAGTTGCAGAGTCTAGTATTCGTTGGCTGCATCCAGCGACTGCAGCTCAACTGATGGGTGGTAGCACACTGAAACTTGCTTACAATTTTAGTCATGCCTGCAGGCTGCTTTGGCTTGTGGTTTTTAAAGCTGGTAGGGTATTTTCCTGTAGCTTTTGGAAAGTAAGTTGCTTGCAAAGAAGGTAATCTGCATCCATATTAATTTTGCTGGCTTTCTCTCTAGCACACTGAACTGTAGAGTTCCGTGCTGTGTGGCACGGTAGGAAAACAGTCAAAACTTCTTAGTAATTTCACTTGTATTATTCTATGTCCTTCCATTCAGGAGCTTAATGGTCTTGCAGAAAACTGTTTCGTTTATATTACAGTGGAAACAATGGATGCTGTATGACTTTGAACCTTTGTTTGTTCTTGGGAACCCTTTTTAACAGGTAAAATGTGTTTATAAAGCACTTGGGTTTTTTGTACTTACAGGACTGTCTCCAGATCTCCAGTCAATGGAGCAGATCCGGAGAATTATGAGACCTACAGATGTTCCTGACACAGGTGAGTGACAAGGAGTTTACTGTAAATTGGTGTTAGCGGTGAAACAGGTTTAATCGGTTTCTGTACAGGCGGTGCAATGACTGAAGTCATTAACTCAGTACAGTATTCCCTGACTTCCTTGCAGGACATGAGTCTTGTTCCTCATGATGGCTCAGTTATTGATACTGTTGGAGGTTATTGCCCACATCATTACTGCCTGTTATAACAGACTAAGACATCCTATCCAAACCTGCCTTAAACTCAGAAATCGAATGGAAGATCAAATGAAACTCAACAGCTTGTTCTTTTCCTTGCTTTGACTAGGCTAGGCACACCCAAATATGATAGTCTATCAAAGAACATAACAGTTTAAAGGTTGCTGAGTATTATTTGAAGTATTTGGGCTTCTCTTTACCTGGGGCCGGTAGTAATGTCTCCTTCCTCTTCAGATTTGTAAAGTATAGCCACTTCATGAATTTCATTGCTTGTATCAATATGCCAGTCGTGACATTTTCTTCTGCTAATGTGTTATACTTTGCTTACATGTATTGTGCAGAAAGCATTGGGAATTTGCATTCAATCTTGTGAATGGTATTTTGCATGGTATTACCTTCTGTAGTGGCCTGTTTGTTCTAAACTTTGTTACTGGTGGATTGAAAAGACCGTCAAGCAGTACAATAGTTTATCTTTTTTTTTTAAGACTACTGTTGAAAGCAATATTTTAAGTTTTAGAGGGCTTATCACATTTAAAGCTTTTGGAAACACAAATTATTACAGTTAAACCTTGGAACAGAAGAATTTTACTTCCTGTAATGTGTTCAGTGTTACCGCATAGGAGTAATTCAGGGTCTGATTTTAATATCCGTTGTCCCTTAATCAACTTCAGTACAAGCTGGTATATGCACACTTGAAACTGAGATGCGTTACTAGATGAAGCAGTCATTTATAATACAGAAATACTCAAGTTCTTCCTCATGCTATTTATAATTCACTCCATATCAACATAAATGTCAGTACAAATGAGTCAAACTTTACATTTATCAGATCTTTCAGAAAAGGTAGTCTTATTCAACAGGCTAATACTACTGCTTGAGCCACCCCCACTTCAGGAATGCCCTTGCAGAGTGTAATTCCAGTTTCCATGGACACTCCACTGAAATCATGCATTCCTAGTACCTCCTAAAAATAAGCACAGATTTTTTTTAAAAAAAGCTTTTGATCCACTGAGTGGTTTGTTGTCTTCATTTTGCTTTCAGAAGCAATAGCCAGATGTTTACCTGCAGAGGTAAAAGTGACAGTGACATAGAAGGAATTTGTTTTTTTGGGCCTACTTAAGGCAACTGATATTATTGAATGGAAGTAAATATTGCAGCAAATAAACTGAAGCAGTCTTGCTGCTGTGAAAGTTATGAGTTCTTAAAAGCTATCAGTTTCTGGAGGGATGTCACTTCATGAATGCTTGTGTTAGAAATTACTAGTAGATGTGGCTTGTGCTGGTAAGATTAGATGAATTAGATCACTGCGATAGCTTCTTGTCCTCTGATGGAAGAGGCCTTTGCAACATCAGCTGCAGTTTCAAGACCTCTTATTTTGGTGGCTTTTTCATGGGGTTTGGAAGCTCTTTGCTCAAATCTAAGTCTGTATTCCAACTTAAAATCACTTGCTCTAGTAACACGTGTAGTTGCATTTTGTGAGGCCGAGGTATTGACTGCCGAGGTGTTCTGGTTGGCATTGCTGACCATTCACTTATTAGGAAACTACCTCCTTCTGTGCAGTCTTGAGTATCTTGAAGCTGTGTTCTGGTGTTCTTCCAGCCAGCCTAACCCCTAACTGGGGCGGCAAGGTTTAGTTTTAGTTGTGTGGATGGAACAAGCTTGTTGCAGGGTTCTGTTACACAGCTGTTAAAAGATTATAGGACAAATTAGCTTACAACTGTGTATGACCTGAAAGATAATTTGATCTTTGGGGGAGAAGAGAAGAGGAAGTGCTTCCTAAGCAGCTGAGACAAGCAGCTTGTGCCACTAGTTGGAAATTCCTGCCAAAAAAAACCTAGGGACTGCAGTTGAAATTATGTTTTGAAAAATGTTTTATTTAGTATAGAACTGAATTTCAGTAAATTTTCATCAAATGATGTCTGTATTCAGTAACTTATTTCTGGATAGCTATTTAAAATGGAGTTCTACTTGCTCTGTTTCATCTTTCAAAAGCAAATAAAATAAATGCAAGCTTCTACAGAGGAACTGTAACTGTTGCCAAAAACCACTTGGTAGCTGTGTATAAAGACAAAATAGTCCAGTTGCACAACAAGTTTCTGACATTGATTTTGCTTGAATATAACTTAGAGGATCTTTTATTTTTAAAAGTGTCTTCATTATTTTGTGTAGCTAATAACTTGGCTTAACTGGAAAATCAAACTTTGAGTGCTAGATAGAGAGCCTCTTGTGTCTCCTCTTGGTTGTGAAACAATGTTCT
Source organism: Nettapus auritus (assembly GCA_011076525.1). Taxonomy (NCBI): domain Eukaryota; kingdom Metazoa; phylum Chordata; class Aves; order Anseriformes; family Anatidae; genus Nettapus; species Nettapus auritus. Next base: position 28,969,683 of record CM021767.1, read on the forward strand.
TAAGTACTTAAATATTTAAGGGTTAGTCATCATAGGTAAAGTACTGTTCAATGCAAACTTAGATACAGTTTGAATGCTCTTTGGCTTGTTTGGATTGTAGCTGTTTTGGCCTGAGGCGTTGCAATTGAACAAAAGGATCCTCTTTAGTACAGGGTTGTAACTCCAGTGTTAGCTGACCTTTCATTGGCAGCAGCGTGCTGCCAACAGATCTGGATTGATCTGTGCTTTACCAGTGCTAAAATTACAAAGACTTTCATTATTTGAATTTGGGTTCCAAACTGATTGGCATGGAGCTTTTTGAAAAGTCAGGGGTAGTCCAGCCGACCTAAAAGTGCTACTTGAAACCATTTACCAGATTTTTCTTTTGTTAAATTTTGATTTGGTCACGTTTCTTAAGGTATTGTAAGAAAGTTTTGACATTTGGAAGAACGTGGCACATTTTTTTTAGTGGTATTTCTGACTGGTCCTGCACAGGATTCTACAATTCACTGTGACTTTCAAACTAAGCTTGCTTGGTGAGCTGTGACATTGATGGTTATCTTTTTAAGTGCACTCATTGCAGTATTTTTGAACTCTTCAAATGCTCACTGTAAATATGCCGAATATTGCAATTAAGCATTATTTCAGGGAGATGTTTGGCTCTGCTTTGTTTCATCTGAAGGTACTATCGTTTGTAAAGGGAAAAATCCTGCCCTATACTCCAGGCTTATGCAGATGTCTTTTGTCTCAGACAAAACTCAAATATTGCTGCATTTGTTACAAAGATGTTTTTTTTTGTTTGGTTGTGTGGTTTTGTGTGTGTGGTGTGTGTGTGTGTTTGTTTGTTTTTTCCCCTAGGAGATCTGCACTGGTAGTTACAGTAAAACTGTTTTACTTGTAGAACAATCCTGCCTAAGACTAACATCTTCACTTGTGTTATCTTTCAAAGGCTTGCTGTGTGACCTGCTGTGGTCTGACCCAGACAAAGATGTGCAAGGTTGGGGTGAAAACGATCGTGGGGTCTCTTTCACTTTTGGTGCTGATGTGGTCAGTAAATTTCTGAATCGTCATGATCTGGATTTGATCTGTCGAGCTCACCAGGTATGAATTATGCTGTTGTTGCTTAAAACTTTCCCTTCTACAATTTCTGTATTTTTGGTGTTGGTTATCTGTAGGATATATTTAAATATTTAAGCTTGGTGTAGCTTTACTTTCAGAAGAAAAATGTCCATAATAAAGGAAATACAAGGCTGTATCCTTCTGACTCGTTGAAATGAGTTTCTAATATCAGTGAAGTGAAATATTAACACTAGATTTCTCCAGTGATCGTTTGTCACTATTTTATGTGAATATTAGAGATGAAATGTCTGGACTTAAAGTGGCAAAGTAACCAACTCAAGGAACCACACTGAAGTTTCAGAGTTGTTCTGCTTCAATATTAGATAGCTCTCAAGTAATTGCGGCTTAAGTGATCTCTACTTGACTTCGTGGAAGCATTTGGTACATTTTGGAATGCTTCTACAAGCCTGTACATAAAATCTTGTACTGCTGCCCTTATTTTAGTTCAGTAACCTAGAGTACTTTGGCATAGGTTTGTTTGACTTACTGAAATGTGGAGAAAGCAGGATTATTTTTGGCATTGACAATCTTTAAGTACACATTTTTGTTTGCAGTTGTTATCAAGTTATTTTAAACAAGTGTCCTGGTTAGATGGACATCAGGTTTCAATTTCCTGTGTAACATTTCAGTTTCATTATTTAGTTGACTTAAAAAGCTCTGGCATGCTGTGAAGGAAAAGTAGGTTTTTAGTCGTGGTATGGCTAAGATTGGGTACCCTATCAGAACACTTAAATACTTCTTACAACTTTGCTGCAAAAATACTAGTATGCAGGATAGATGTTAAGATTTCTCAACTGCAGATTAAGGTTCTTTTCTGTGTTCATGTAGTTGCTTCAGCTCTTCATAAAAAGTACAACATCTTTCAAAAGGCCACAGCAACTGGACTAAACTGAGTGGTATTCTGATGTGCACTGATTTCAGTGTGTTACAGTGTGAGGCTTCTGTTTTGGGGAAGGGGGAATATCCTTAGTTCATACGTTGTACTGCTTGCTCTATTTTAAAGGTGAACTGTACTCTTAGAGAAAGCAGGGCAGAACCACCTTGCTTTTAGACTGGAAATTGACAAAAGCCTACACTTAAGGTTTGTGCACTGGACTAAGTAAAACTTCATGGTTCAGTTGCAATGAAGGTAGTATCCAGACCTTTCGTGCTCTGAACAGGTCAAACGTATCCAAATGCAGTGTAATAACCAATAAAGTGCTGGGAATCTATAAAGTGACAGTGCATAATTGGAGTTACAAGTATAAAAATGCTAAACAGGGAAGCAGAGGCATAGCTAATGTTGGAATTGTCAGACAGTGGAAGCTACACAATTTGGCATTCACTGTCCAGATAGACAAAAATGGCTGAACCCATCCTGTTTGAAAGCTGAGAGCAAAAAATACTTTTCCAGTGAATTCTATTCATAAAAGTCCTGTTTGCCTCAAGACTGGCCTTTTTCTTCAACATGTACCTTTGTGTTTGTGAGCTGTATAATTTCTCTGGTGTTGACAGGTGGTTGAAGATGGATATGAATTCTTTGCTAAACGACAGTTGGTCACCCTATTCTCAGCTCCAAATTATTGTGGAGAGTTTGACAATGCAGGGGGCATGATGAGTGTGGATGAAACTCTGATGTGTTCCTTTCAGGTATGATATATTTGTACACTAAGTATTCCTGTAAATGTTGGACTGTGTAGACAGAATTAATCTGCTTGTTGACATGCTTATGGTTAGACTGGGTTGATATACTGGAGGTACAAAAATGGTGTTGCAGCAGGCTGATGTCTGTGGACAGAGAAGTAGAATTGCAAACCAACTGTTCCCCAGACAACTGTGTGAGATTTGTTTTCCAAACTCCTAAGTATTAGTTACTACCTCTATTTAGATCCTCATTTCAATGTTACTTGGGTGAGTCTTTAGTCATACCTACTGATCAGAGTAGGTAATTATGCAGACTAATGGCACCCTTTCAGTGCGGTTATTCTGTTCAGGTTTTATTCAGTTGTATTCTGTACTCTTCCTTGGATGTGATGTTTTCAGCTCCTGTTCTCCCCACTGTCTCCCAACCCCAGCCTAATGGCAGAACTAGAGGGATTTAGAAGTAGTAGAAGTATAGTTTTCCGTATTGCTGTTGTGCATAGGATTCATGCTGTGATTTCCAGCTCCCCACCCTGTTCGTGCTGATTGAGATTTCACGTTGGCTTAACGGCATTTGAAATGTTCTCAGCTGTCAGTGACTCAAAAGAACTTCTTTATTTTCTCTAAGATATTGAAACCATCTGAAAAGAAAGCCAAGTACCAGTATGGCGGACTGAATTCTGGACGTCCGGTCACTCCACCTCGCACAGCTAATCCGCCGAAGAAGAGGTGAAGAAAGGAATATTCTAGAAACACCATCAGATCTGTCAAGGACAAAACTCCATATTACAGTATATAATAAGTGTGCACTGTAAAACCATCCAGCCATTTGACACCCTTTATGATGTCACACGTTTAACTTAAAGAGACGGGTAAAGGATCTTTATTAATTTTTCTAGTAGAAAGATGTGCGACACTGTATTGTAACAAGTATAGCTCCAAGTTCTAATATCCAGCATAGTTTAAAAAAAGTATTAAAAAACCTATTGCAACTCCATATTCACACTTACCACGGTTTTTAAAGTTGACCAACATCCCAGTTAAAACTTGATGTAATAGTTAAACCAGATGAGAGCATGATGTTCCATTTGTGTAATGTGGTCTTATTGTTGCTTGATTGCTTTTACTTTGGTTATTTTGTAGCTAGAATGATGCAAATATGGTATCTAGTCATATTCCCTGGCTCTCTTTGAATTTGAAATAAGAAAGGGGCTTTTTAGAACAGCCATTGATCTTTTATCCTCCCCCTAACTTCATGTTACTCATAATAATGCCGCGCAAATATGTGCCCCGTTATAATGCAAAGTTTATAGTACAGTAGCGATTAAAAGGCAAACGAATTCCAACATGCCCAGACTGGATAGCTTGACAGCCAACGTAAATTGGAACAGAAAAACCTGTCTTGACTTTTTAACTTAAACTGCCACAACAAATTTGTGCACTACACTATTTTAAATTATTGACGTTACACTGTGCTATGGCACTTCATTTAACTTAGGACAAAAATGGTATTGCCTATGAGTTGGTAACTTGATTATGTGGTACCTTGGCTTTAGTTTTATTAGCATGAAACACCTTTGGCATGCGTAGCTTCCAGGTAACTCCCTACCTGCATCAGAGTTCATCTTGCATAGTTCCACAGAACATGAAGATCCTTATTTGCTAAGCCTTTTTGACAGCTGACATTCTTTTTCATAAGAGGGTGTGTTCAAATGGATGTTCATCAGTGGACAACAGGTTGGCTGACTAGCGGTGAGCTGAAACTGCTAAATGAATGTCCGACATGACTATAAGGCTTATGTCACTAAAGATTATATCCTTTGGATTTTCATGATCAAATTTCATATACTATTGTATAGACTTCTGCTTTGTAGTGTACTATAGTAGCAATAATTTCTGTACATGATCAAGAGTTATGCAGTATTTCTTTTCAGTTCTCTCCTTTCTCAAAAGGGTAAAGATTGGCAAACGATGAGATACAGAGACGTTTGTAGCAGGATACATGAAAGGCACAGATTTGTGATGCTTTAGGATGCAATACAAAAGCTTTTACTGAATATTGTTGAATTTGTAAGATTCTTTGGGGGAAGGCTGCAGATTTATACCATTCTAAATGTGCATCAGTAGATGTAAAACTCTTGACTTCAGTATCGTCTTTGAAAATGTTAAATTGAAGATTCTGATAACTTACATTTTATGAACTGGCACATTATATAATGCGAGAGTTATATTGATTTCTGACACAGTGAGCAAGTTCTTCAAAATGGATTTAAGTCTCTTTTCTAATTCCATTTTTGTTTTAAATGCATATTTTAAATGTAGTTTTTTTCATTTAGTAAAAGTTGTCTAATTCATTTGAATGAAGTCTGACTGGTTATTTTTTTACTACTGTTTACTGTTAGTCATCAAGTGTTTTTTTTAAAATAGCATATATGTTACTATGTTGCTGATTTATATTGGATTGGTCCGTGGTTTTGAACGATTTAATTTACCCCATCTTGAAAAAAACACCAGTTAGCATCAAATGTCGAGGTAGGTTTCTTCTGGCACTGCTCAAAGATGCTTGTTCTTGCAAGTCGGTGATGACAGCAGCGTGAGTGAGAGTATTATTGGCTCTTCACAAGGTAATTGATGAAATCTGTTCTGTAGACCTTGATGAGGCAACTTCATGTTCTTCAGTCACTGCTTACTTGAGGTTTAGTTTTGAGTTCTGAAAATGCTGTTTTTTTGCCAAGTGCCAGCCTCTGTTCCAAGAAATGTCGTTACCAAACAGCTGGATTAACGCTTTCTTATTTTTTCCTTAGTTCCTGGAACAATGTCTTCTGTATGAAATGTCCAGGTGTAAAGCTGTATTTATGTGAGTACCTAACATGCTCACTATTACTACAGAAGCTGCAGCAAGGGGAGAATCTTCAGGCATTCTTACTAGTCCTAAAGAAATAGGATATTCGTGGTTTAATTCTATTACGCTATGAAGCCAGGTGTAGTGGTAGCATCCTGAAAAAATTGCTAGTTTTGTATAGCAGCCATCACTGGCAAAGAGTTTGATTGCTTTTTTACCACTGGGTGCCTGGGATATCTGCCAACATCCTTCATCATCCCATACTAGGTTAAAAATACAGGGTTTAATAATCTTAACCTCTGCAGATGTTTCTGGTATGGAATATCAAAACTAAGGGAAACAAAACTTACTGTACCAGTTTAGCTTACATTTACAATGTTAATGTAGATCTATTGCCCAGTCTGGAAAAGGTAGAAATGAGAACTTGAAATTAATTATGCTCTGGTAAAATCAATTATTGTAAAGTAATTGAGATGGCCCAGGAATCAGTAGCTTTTTATAACGTCCATTTAATCATTTGTGAAGTCAACAGCTGCAAGCAGCGTATGCATTTCTTACTGCAGTGTTAAATATTTGAAAGATCTAATGGAAAAGTTTGACTTCAAATACTGTGCTTTATGGGGTAGCAACAGGCCTTGTGAGACAGTAGCTACGTTGGTTTCTGATCTTTTAAACTGTCAAAGTTCTGGCGGCTAGAGTTTCAAGCATAACATAGCGTAGATTTTTTTCTCTGTATATCTCAAAGAGATACAGACCTGGAAAAGACAGCATGGGCTTTGAACGTCCCAAAAAGTTGGAAAAAGTGATGAATGCCTTATTGATTCTACAAAACATTGACATGCTAATAGTGTAATTCTTCTTGTTACAGGCAAGATTGCATAATGGAAAACATCACGCTGACACTGTCATAGCATAGAATAACTAGCTGGGGGGGAGCAGGGCAAGACTAAGGAGAAGAAAGGAAATGACCCTGCTGCCTGTACCTTTTGGTTATTTCAGTCAACATCCAGGAGATTCAGACTGTCCTAACAATGTGGGCTCAAAGTTGTCCATGGAAATTGCTAATGGACTGATAGCTGATAACTTTTTTTTTCATGTAAGCATCTTGTCTGTGGAAGGTTAAAATGCTGCTAAGTAGTACAGCAGCATTTAGTGAACTGGGAAGTAAGTGTTCTTGAGTGAGCTGTTAGGAGACATAAAATATTACACAGAGGGGCATTTCTGCCTGTTCTCCCACTCCCCTTTTTATCTGACAGAAATACCCATTTGTGATTTCATAGTGGAGTGCAGCATGGCACACGTCTTCTCTCTTCCCTTGTTGGTTGACAGGCTTTTTGTGATACTCAAATGCTAGAGAAAAATCTGCTTTAATCTAATTGGAGGTGTTGCTGTAGGGAAGTTCTTTGGTCTTTCGTGTTGATTGATCGTTGATCTGAGTTTTTTTGTCAGGGTTTCTTTGTATGCTTCGTAACGATTATTTCTATGCATGGAATATTCATAATTGTTAGCTACTTTAAAGGAGGAAAAAATACACGTTTAAATATAGCTGTGATCATTATGTTGTTCTAACACTGAGCACTGTCTCCGCATGGGTAGGCTTGTTTGTACTGATCTGATCTATTTCCAGAAAACGTAGGAAATAGACTCACTGAAAACGCTTTAACTGGTCTTATATTAGTGGGCTGTATTGTTTGCTACATCTAGACACACAGAAGTACTTCTGTACACAACCTTGAGATGGTCTCACTCATTGTTTCTGACTTGTTTTGCACTGTGATTCTAACTAATTTGCAGTGTGACTATGCAAATATACTGCTAGGTGTCAGCAAGCTTCATCTTCCTATGAGGAAGACAGTTTGTACTGTCTTATCCATCAGAGGACTTAATAGCTATGTGTGATACTGCTTGTAGTATCCTGGTGCAGTGCATTGCTTTGTTCATATTTTCTTAGGAAACTGTGGCTGGAAAGTCTTCAGACCTGTGGAAGGCGGTTGATTTTGTTGCTAATATGCTACATCCCTATTTTAAGGTTCGTTTGAAGATAAAGATCCTTCTTGCTTCTGTAGCTGTCTCCAAGAACTCCTAGGGCCTGTGCAGTCTTCTGCTGCATTTCTGTCAGAAGATGATAGAAACGGGAGTTGATGAGCAGTAAGATATTCTTCGTATGAAGAAGAGATCCCATCTGTGGCTTATCTTTCAAGTCCAAGAGGATATTGCTATCGTACTGTGGAAGCTGTCAGCTGAAATTACTGCAGCAGTAGGTGGTTAGTTTAGGATGGATAAACACATTTTTCTCTCTCTAGTAATGGAAATATGACAGACATTGCTGCTACCAAATATGGTTTGAACTGAAAGTGACCCGAGTAGCTCGGTTTTGGATCGCTGGAATTTTCAGATTATGTAGATTACAAACATGAGCATCCCAGGCTTGGCCTTTGTTGTAAAGCTCAAAAGGTTAACAACAACAGAAAAAAAAAGGGTACCCTCTTTGGGGAGGCTTGCATAGCTAATAGTTGTAAAAACCTAGCCTTTAAACCGGTGTTTCATTTCTTCCTGGCAGACTGTCAGTCGTATCCGTGGCTGGTATATCTGGAACTTTCCTTGCTGTCAGGTCTGTGAGAGAGGAATGCATTTTACCCAAACCCAACAGGTAGCATTACAGCTTAGCGAAGCACAGGAGTGAAGTGATACTGTCAGTGTTGTATTGCTCTTGAACTTGTTGGAATTGTAACTTGGTTTGTGATTGACACATCTCCTTTGTAATGTACATGAAGCTAAATGTGAATATTTGGCTTCAAATAGACTGGTAAAAAAAAAAATCAAGAGCAAGAAAATGTCTCCTTACGTTGGAGCGGAGGTGACTACAGCACAACGTGTTTTGGATGCCTGTCTCAGTCCATGTGGGCTAATTGTACTTTAGAGAATAGTGTAATTTTTTATGCAAAACAGAATTGAGCTGAAGTTGGTGTTTCGGTGCGTATTTAAATACCAGTTCTTTGTGCAGCTGAAGAGCCCTGGCTGTTACAAGAACTGCATACTAAGCACATAGTCCTGCTTATCAATAACAAAAAGCAATTCAGTGAATTAATGCCAGGCTTGAAATATTTGGGCATAGCCTTGGATGTTTTTTCTCTTCTGTAATCTGTTTGCTTCTGCTAATTAGCAGAAGCGTTTTTCAAGGGCACTCTTGGTGCATCTGTACGCTTTTTCAGAAGCTGATTTTGCTTGCTTTATTCCGAAGGTTGACCAAGGTTTTGAGAGCATCTAACCAGGTGGCTGCACACAACTCATGGGCTTATAACCAAGCATTCTTCTTACTGCTTTTATCAGATGATCAAAGCGGAAGGAACCTCAAGCTGTGTTGGACTGAACACTCGAAAACCGCATGACAGTAAGTCAGTGTTGGGACAATAAACGAGTTACCAAAATAAGCCACAAGTGTGGTACTGTGTGTTGTTACAGGCCTGCCAGGTTCTCATCTTGTGTGCATTTCTAGAACTGATACTGCCTTGAAGATCCCTCAGGTTGTTAAGAAACACCCAAAATTATCCAGTTATTTGTTCTGTACGTGCCTTGATAAAATAATTATCTCAGCATGTTAATTGGTAATAAGGACAACATTTCATCCTGTTCTCCACTGTCCTGATTTAACTCTGGTTAATCCCAATACCTGTATGTTCAAAGACATGAGAATGAAAAAACAATTCAAAAGAAGCTTTCCACCCAACCCTTGCCAATATGTGGTTATCGTAATCTCTTCCAAGGAAAACTGGTTACTGTCTTGAAACAGCCTGAACAGCTGGAGCTGTAGTGTACGTGTACTACATGTGGCCTGGCCCACCTCCTTTCCTGGGTTCTGCTGCCTTATTTACCTGTATCTGCAGATGAAGCTTTGTGTTTAGCTTACTGCAAACTCAAATCTCTGGAGCAACCTTATCAGAAAGCAGGTGCTAACTAGGTCCAGCTGCTAAGAAAGATCAGAAAAGGCTATTCTGTATCTTCAGGCAGAGATAAAAGTTTTATGGTAAGGTGAGAATAGTATAGTATTCCCTGGCAGAGCTCTAGAAACAAGCAGCACATGAACAACCTGTTGAAATATGATAGGCACGCCCAAATAGTAAGCTTCAGTGTTTGAGCTTATTTGGAGTTACTGTTGAATGCAGGAAGCAAAGCAGGATTACAGTTTTCTAGTCTCCTACAGATAACTCATTTGAGTTACTGAATTATATTTGCAGAGAGCAGAATAACTTACTGAAGTTTTTTTCCCTCCCTTTGGTACAAAGTTCTACGTGCTCGTGTTGCTTTAAAGTTTTGAATCTTTGGGATGCAAGAGAGTATTCTAGATGCATCAAATTATTTAAAAGGCTTAGCTAAGTGGAAAAAGTATGGACAAACTGGTGTAGCTTATAACATGATACAGAGGAACACACTGATTTTTTTAAAAGTGCGAAGGACATTAGCCTTGGTGAGTAAATATTTTCCACTGTCATGATTTTTGCCCATTTTGCTTTGACGTCCCAACCTACACATGGTGCAGTAGGTACCAGTGTTTCACGTTGCTTCCTCTGGATGCCTTCTAGCATCATTTCTGCAATTTTATTATTGAATATCAGGGCATATATATAAATCAGCAATTTTCCTTTAGCTACCCCCAGAATATTTTAACATCTTGGGTTGCTATTCCTGAGCAGGTTTTTGCACCTTCCTCAAAAATAGAAGGTGCAATTTCTGTGAACTGCTGGGAGTGGGAACATGTTATGAGAATTACATTTTAATGGATATCTTAATTACATCTTTACCACATCTCTTGGAAACTAGATCTTACTAAGAGCATGGGCTGGGTGTGGAAGGCTGAAGGCCTCAATCTGTTGAAGGATTGATAGTAAATACCTTATTTTTTTCATACTTAAAGCTCTTACCTAGAGGTACAACAACAAGCAACCGACGTGCTGGTCTTGGAGGCTTTTGTCTTGCCTCTACCACCTAGGATAAGAAGATGTGTTCTATTCCTTGAATCTCTTGCTTATACTAACGCTATTTAAAGGCAGTTCTGAGAAGGACCCATCCAGTTGGTGTTTTCTTCGTAATAGCTCAAGCACGCAGGTGCCATCTAGTGGTTGAAGCTCAGCGGATGGAAAGCTATTGCTGCGGAACTGGCGTTTTTACTGCGTGTTTATCCTGGCTTGTCTGGTAGGTAGACCTTGTCTCTTGATCAGCGCTGGAATATATCCACCGTGCTCGGCTTCATGATAGCTCAGAGCCTGCTGCACTGAAACTGGGCTTCCCTTGGTAAAGAAGTACAGATTTAATTCCTGTAAGTCTGATAGACCTCCAAGTCTGTTAAAATTATCTGTGGATTCTTAAGGGGGGAAAAAAAATCAAAGCTGCCATGGAAATCATAGAAAAGAATGACCTCCAAGGCTTTGCCATACTATATGAAGGTTTCTGTACACAATCCTGACTGGTCCTCTGGTCTTCCTCAAAACTGTGGGTGTGATTCTTGCCCCTGTGGTTAGGCCACACTGGTAAGTTGAGGTTTTAGTCCTTAGTGGACCACGTTGAGCTGCTAGAAGTTGGTATTGGCCTACTCATTCCTGTCATTATTCTGGCCCTAAAGTATTAGGCCCTGTTGTCTCCCCTAGGGGCCTTTCTCTGCCCATCCATGTATGGGTTATGGGCCACTTCGCAGGAAATAGTTTTGTTTGGATGGTTGCTGAGCCATTCCAGTTCAAGTGTTGTGATCACTCATCATACCACGTGGAGCTTCACTTGAAATTACGTGACCTCCTGACCTGTGCTTTTCTATGGTACAGACAATGAGGCATGTGTGAAGCTGGAAGGATGTGATAACTCTGAAAAAGGTTGTTTCAGCAAGGTCTAGGCTCAGAACAAGTAGATCCTTTCAGCCTTCTGCTGAAATAAACACCTCTAAGCATCTGCATGTTATGAGCAGTATGCATCTGTTTGAGTTATGTGTTCAGCTTTTGTAGCTGTATCTGGTAGTTGCGATCAAATAATGGCTTGACCTTGGGGCTCCAGCGTGTTGACTCAAGGTAAGAAGCAGACTGGAAGGAAATGAGGTTCTGAGGCTTGTGGCCAGTTTGGGGAGACAGGGTTGAGTGCGCCTTGTTGGGCTCTGCTGGGAATCATGCAGTCACTTGTCTGTCACATGCTTATGCCTGTCAGGTGTGAGTCTGTCCCCATGCAGTGCTGCATATTCTTTTTTTTAGCTGGTAATAAATTCTAATGTAAGGATTAAAGTATTTCAACGTGGATGAACTGCTCTCTAGGAAATACGCTCGCTCATTCAGTACTTGATACAGAAATTTGTCTGAGGTATCAAAACGGCCAGGAGGTGGCATCTGTGTACCACAGATAAGAAAAGCTTTTGCATATCAGGCACTACCACTGCAAGGAGGCAGGTTTGCTGTCGGTGCTTTTTCAGTGCTTGCTTAGTCACCCGTGTCTGTACAAGTAGGCTTCATTACGTGAAGTGCAGTATTTTTATATTACTGTTCTAAATCAAGAGCTAATTATTTGCAAGAAGTTACGGTGAGATTTTTTTTTTTAGGGTGATTGGACACTTTGTTTTCATACACAGTTATTCTAACTGTATTTGTGTGGTTATGATTTATGCACAAGTTTTTTTATAGGTCACTTATCTCCCCACTCATTGTTTGACAACTAGTGTCCTTCTCTTCATAAAAGGAAACTTGAGTGGCTGCAACTGATGATAGTAATGCTTTATGAATGTTTGTTCTATGCTGCAAATACAGTATACTCCTACCCCCTTTGCATGTCGAAGTAGGCTGTAAGCAACAATTACTTAAGCAATAAGTATAATCACAATCTTTTATGGTAAATAAGTGGCATGGTAGGAAACAAAAATAGGAAGGGACATTGTCAAAGTGCTTGTGAGGATTTAAATGAAAATGCAAGTTCCTGATTCAGTCCTGCAGTCAGAGTTAGTTGCCTACTTGATGTGTGTTGTATATGTTACAGGCAGAAATGGCCAGCATTTCCTAATAAAGCTTCATGTTTTTATTTTTTTTTTTTTGCTTGGAACTCTTCCAGATCCTGGTTCTTGCTCAGTCTTTATCTGGTTTCTTTATTTCTTCCTTCATGTTAACCTTTTCAAAGAATGAGCAATAATAAATACGCTTTCTCTGCCAATATCAGAGACACTGCTTTGTTCTTGTGTGTTTGCTGACCCGTGGATAGCACTCGGAAGCAGAAAAGACTGCAGTCCCTCCTTCACAACAGTGCTGTCTCGTTGACAGTAGCACTGACCTGCTGCAGGGTTAATGTACAGCGTCCTAATTGACCTAGATTAGCTGCTCATCTGCCTACGCTAACGGCTACTGGACATTAACCTCTTCTGTTTCTTCTTGTAACTGATGCCTTCAATCCTTAGAGTCAGTTCAACAGAGAAGAAACAGTACCATTGTGAGACAAGGAAACCATGGTCCTTGCTCTGCTTTATTACTAACACCAGGAGATGACCTGTGCTATGCTAGGATGTTTGTTTGGCATGCTATGGTGATCTTGCACATGGCCGATAGATTATTTTTATGAAGGCTGTGGATGAACACGCTGATGTGCATTCTTCTCACTGGGGTCACTTGATAGCGTCCTGTTGCTCCTAGCAGCTGTGGAAGATCCCATGTCAACATGTCTGTGAGGAATGAGTTGAACTTCTGAAACTTCTTGAGATGCTTTTTGCTATTCCTGTCAACAAACTTCACGTGACTGTATTTTTCTGAAACTTAATTTTCCATTTGTTGTGTATCTGTCCCCATTCCTTAAAAAAGCAGCATATCTTAGATGTCAGTAACCCATGCTATGTGGGGCTACTGTACATCTTTCCATGTAGGAGATGGCACATAATGCCTTGTGCGACTTACCCAGGGGAAAAAAAATGGAGAGCGGAGAACATGGGAATGATACACGTGTATTTTTGAAGTAGGCATCTCAGCCTACTGGAAAGTAGGTGTCTCATAGTTTTAGGATGTCTGTTTTGGGAGTGCTAAGCTTTATAGGCCTGTGGGAAATAAGTTGCTTGTGTAGTTCCTTACCCACTTAAAGTCTTGTTCTTTATTTTTATGAACCCACTCCCTCCATCCTGAAAAGTTGCATTTATTTCTATTCTGTTCTGTATTTATTGGTTTGTGGATTCTGGTGACATCTCCCCTTTACATGCAGGTGTGAATGTTGTTGGTATGCCTGTGTGCGTACAGAAACCTATTCTGACTCTTACCTTGGAGTGAAAATTAGGGTGGCCAGTTTGAGAACCAGTCACCCCTGACACCCACTAGACACCCAAGCTTATTAGAAACAGATTTATCATATACAGTCTAATTGCAGTAACATATGGTAAAGGGAACTTACCCTGATGAGATGTTTGCATGTTCTGTGGTGTTTTGGCAAGTGTTTTTACTGGTATCCAAGTTACCTATTTTACAGCTGTTCAATTAGAGGTGATTATGATTGGTAGTATTGTTCTAGAAACAATACAGTAGTGTGAACGATGCCAAGAACATACGCCTTTGAAATGTGCAATGCCATGTATCCTGGCCAAAAAAAGTAGATAGTGACCTTTAATATGAAGGGTTAAAAGGATATACCTTAGCTTGTTTAAATTTGAGCTGCAGTAATTTAGGAAAATAGCATACAGAAACCTCTCGTGCTCCTTAAGAGGAAACTATTTGCTTGAGCTCTGTAATCTGTACCAAAGATGTATAGCTACCTGATATCATTCATATCACATCTTTTTTTCCCCCACATTCTCCACCAAAAAAGACTTGTTCTGGTAAAATGGTGACGACATCTATTAACGCTTAGTATTTCCCAAGAATTCAGTGTCCATCAGAAAGAGTCACATTGAAAACAAAGCAAAACCACCTCTGGAAACAGGGGGGAAAAAAAAAAACAGGGCCAATTTCAGTGCCAGGTGGCTTGTGTACCAGGCGTTCTTCATCACGGTAGGGTGATGTTCCTAAGAACTACAGAGATGCTGTTCGTTAGAAGTTTGAGCAACAAGTCTAAACACATGAATAGTTCAGTCTACGTACCCTGGAAGTAGCACTTTTCTGAACTTCCTTGGCTTCCTCTTCCAAAGACCATAGCTCCAAAGTAACATGTTACCTTCTCATGCTTCTGTTTGCACCCTATTTCTGATAGGGGGTAATGCAAGGTTTGTTTTAGGAATATTAACTGTAGTCATGTACTGTCTACTGTTGCTTCCTGGGCATACAAGTGTGTTCTGTTTATCCTGTGTCAATATCTCATCTATGGTGATAAATTTAACCATTAGTTGACAAGTATGAGTATCAATTTTTAAGCAAGTGATACCTTGCATGAGGTGGTTGTCCTGTATCACATACTACTCTATGTCAAGCCATCTGCGTAGCAAGTGTTTCAGAGCAGGAATCTGGTAGCCTGTCAGGCATATTAAGTGCTTGTTGACTTCAGAACAGTGAAAAACTTGCATGTAGTTACAGGCTATTCATTCTGGATACAGCTGTTTTTCTGTAGCTGTTAACTCTTGAAATACTATTTCACTAATAAATAGCAAATGTTATTCCATAAAAAAGCAAGGGGCTTCTGTTGATTCCTGTAGTTCTTAAGCAGATGGAACATACATGTCCAGGTTTCATTTCAGAAACTCCATGCACAACAGTCTTGCAGGTGTGAAGAGTCAGCCTCATTTCCATGAAGGGAATGATACTGAAGATAAATGTTGAGCTCTTACTTACTCCTCGATCCCTACCATGCAACACATGTCATTGAATGGACATGGGAAGCCTTCAGGTAGTTAATAGATGTACAAAGTGTCCTGGGCACTGAAAAATGTTCATTTTCAGTGTTACCCATTCCAAATGTGAAGCTTTCAGTGCTGTGATGGTCACACTTTGAGGCAGGCCAGGCTACTGAGTCAGCTTTCTGGCTGGAATAGCCCATGGATCATTAACATAGTGGTATCCAAAAAAAACAGGAGGACAAAGACATCTATTTGGCTCAGAGTTTATTCTCAGCTGCATGGAATTAACCTTTTATTGAACATAAAAGTCTCATTTAAAGCTTGTCTGATTAGTATCTGCAAACTTTTATTGGATTCCAACAAAAAGCATGTCAGATTGTGTTCATTGAAGCTTGCCAAACAACTTTTTTCATGGATGGTGGCAAAAGAGCAGCAAGTAAAAGGGCTACAGTCGCTCGTTTGGAACAGAGCTAAAAGATAGGATCTGGATTTCTTTCTTTTGGCTTGTACTTTATCCTTGGGATTTCTGAAAGCAGCTGGAACTTCTGCTAAAGAGAAATAGGGTCTGGCTAACTTCAGCTGAGATGTGTGTTCTGCCTGTGCCAGCTGAGCCCTCTTTCCCAGAGGAAGAGTCCACCCAGTGGGTCGTCAGACAGCAGTAGTAAAGCCTCCTGTCCACTATCTGCTCTCTGCCAGAGCAAAGCCCAGCTCTCCATGGGAGTCCAGGAGCCCTGGCAGGAGACGGTGCCCAGAACCTTTGCACCCCTAACTGGCCCTGCCAACAGCATCTTCCTGAGCTGCTTCTCTGCCACAGGTACTGTTGCTTACCGCACTGCTGCCTCTGTGCTCTTACACCTTTCTGTCTAGATTTCCACTGGTGTAAACCAGGAGGAGGTTAGGCATAATCTTACTAGGGAAGGGTCAGTGTCCTCTTGCGTATATTCACATCCCATTGATTTTTACCTAAGAGAAGATCTAATTCTTGCTCCATGACACTTCCTACATAACCATGAGGAGGCTTTGTGTAAATGGGAGAGCCAGTGGAGATGAAAGTGAAACCAGAAACATTGTCATTTTGAGTGGTACTATCATCCTCTCATTTCAGTACTGCTTTCAAAGCCAGTAGCTGTCGAATTAGGGTTCAGACTGGTGTTGTGTTAGCTTTTGATAGTTCTGTGTTAAGTGGTGTAGAAACAGCTGTATAAATCAGCCTTCCAGATCAATTTATTAGATCACATTCTTCAGGTAGTTAAGGTAGAAGGAAGCTGTTAAATGGATTAGCAGTCCTTAATCCTTTCAAGCACTGATTCAGTGGAGCATCTAAATGTGTTCTAAATTTTAAGCCCAGAAGCAGTTCCCTTTCGATCATTAGGACTGCTTGCGTACTGAACTTTAAGAAACTGTCCAAGCACTTATCCAAATTAGGATCATAAATAGGGATTCTTTGATGTGTCAGCACAGTACATGTATGCCGGTCCTAATCTTTTCTTGACTGTTTCTCATCTTTATTCTTTTTGTGCATGCTTTCTCCAGTCAGTAACTTGAGCCCGTCGTGCCTGTCTGATACTTCCTTGAAAAGCTGTTAGTCCCTTAGGGCTTAGCAAAGCAGTGTTTTGTCACACATTCCACCCATGCCTGTCTTTAAAATAAACTTTTCTTTTCCCTCTCCATTGTTCTTTGACCTCAGCAAAATTATATGGCTGCAGCTGGAAGCAGCGCTTGCATTTTGGCCTATTATTTCATCCCCCGAAATTGCCATTGGTTTTAAGATCAGCTACATGCATAACATGCATATACACACAGATGCAGCCATGGTAGGCTCTTCTGTCATGTGCACCACCATTTAAGAGTAAATTTCAAAGAGAAATCAGATGGTCTCCAAAGGTTATGACTTCTGGGGACAAGTGTCCCCAGCGCTTTCCAATATATTCTCTATATTGTCTTACTAACACTTGTACTATTGCCTGCAGGCTCAGTTCTGTGGCCTGTTCTCAGGATTTCCCATAACTCACATGCCTGATTAGCTATTGTTTGTTCTTTAAATGCAGCATTTAAAAAGAAGCATAAGCTTCAAGCCATTGGAGAGCTGTAGTCGTCGTCCTTTTCTGAAGGTGAGGCAGCTCATATGTGAAATGAGATCCTCAGTTCAGGAAGGGTGATAGGCAAGGAATCTTGTTAGCCAGGTGTGAGGATGCAGATATGTGCAGGTGGGGATTTATCTTTGGGTCATCCCTTGTCTATGCATATCCATGTGTTGCAGCCTTGGCCATAGAATTCAACTCCTCCTTAAATACAGCTGCTTGTAGAAGTATTGAAGAGACTTTAGGAATGAAATTACAAACAAGAGTAAAATGCCAGCATCCCAAACTTCCCAGAAGACTTTCAAACCTGCTAAAATGATTTGAGTGCCCAATTCCTCTTGCTCTAATGGCAAGTACTCATATAATATATCCAAATGAGAATCTAATATATATTTATATATCTAAATATAGAATCTAAATATATTTAATATATCCATTGAGAATCTCAGCCTTTGTGTATATTTACATATTGTCTCTATATGTGCAACTTATACACGCATTCTTTCACACATGCATATTTCTAAGCTAAGATTTCCATGTTTTAGTAGTGCTCTCATCACTGTGATGTCTGTTTTATTTCAGGGAGAAAAAAAAATCAAGTAGCTGCATCTTGTTTATTACCAATAAATATAACTTCTTCAAGTGATTTTGTTTGTGTGAACAGTGAGCCAAGGGGGGAAAAAATAAAAATAAAAATTAAAAAATATCTTAGCTAGCTTCAATAATCGAGTCTTGGTAGCACTTAAGTAGTAAAGGGAAAGAACACAGAAGAAAATGGATGGAAGTAAATGTTATTTGAGTTTTGCTATATGAGTCTGTAGCTCTGTAAAAATCTAAGTTACAAAGCTTTAAAGGAACATGAAATACTGGAAAAAAAGAGAGCAGAAAGGAATTGCTTATATAGGGGTGAACTTGCAAATAGACATCATTATTGCATTGTAACCAGCATCCTTCCTTATCTAGAACCAAAGTAATATTGCTGCCATATTTTAAGTAGTGAATTCTACTGTAAGTTCTTGCAGCCAGAGTGGTGTGTTTTTTTTTTTGTTTTTTTTTTTTTTTTTGTTTTTTTTTTCTCCTTTTATGTGTATAAACCACTTCACATGAAGTTTTGTCTGAACAACGTAACTGCTGTGGAAGTTTGGTATGGTTTTGGTGCTATGTTGACTGTGTAGTGCAAAAAAGGCTCCAGCCGACTTCTCTGGTGCACTTTGTTAGGGAGACTTGCTGGTCATTTGGTACAGTCTGGGTCAACTTCTGTTAAATCATTAAAGCAGAAGAAAAAATGCGAAAGATGGTACAGTCAAGGCTGTAATGGTCTATCCAATTAAACCATAAACCATGGGCATCGGATAATCAAAATGCAAAATGTAGCAATGGATCAGTGTGTGGTCAATTCTGTGTATGTATGAAGTGTGCATGCTTCACGAGTTAGTAGGAGAAGGAAGAAATCAAAGCCTGTTGTTCCTAGCTGTCTTGTTCCACTTACACCGGTTTTAACGTAGTCTGAATCTAATATTTAGTGTGGATGTTAGCCCTATCTTGCTTAATGTTTCCTTCTCTGACGTTTTATAAACATGTTACAGCAGAGGGCAGTAAGAACCCACCTCTGCATGAAGTTGTTTTCTATCTCAAGCCTGTAAGTACGTGTTTTTCCCCTCCACTCCTCATCCCTGCTATGATGATATTCAAAAGCTAGATAAAGCTGATAGAGGGGAGCTGCCACAACTGTTGCCACGGATCTAGAGAGTGCAAGGTCTGTGCTCATGGATCCATTTCTAGTCATCAAAATGATTCTGTAGATTTGATGTATGCTCTGAGGGATTCAGGCCCGAGCTGACGGCTGTAGCTGGGTAATTTCTACCTCCATTCAGAATCCTGTAGCAGCAGAAGGGAAATGATGTGCCAAACTGCATGGCTTATCCTGAAGCATGTTTCCCTGCTAGTTGCTGAAGCCTCTTAATCCTCTACTGAAATAACTTGCTTTTAATTTTCCTGTATGCTATCTAGGGTCAAAAACCAGGCTTTAAAAGCACATGCATTTAGAGAAGAAAAAGCCACTGCTGCAAGGCATCTTCAGCTGGGAACCGCTTGTATCCATATATCACAGTGCCAGGATTGCCTCTGCTCTCTGCATCTCCTCTCTTTATTCTTCACTCACTCAGAATCTTCTGTCAGCACTCAGGAGCCACTGCAGTTCACTTGGGTTTGGCTGTCATTGCCTTCATTGCCTCCCGTCAGTTCAAATTAGTGTTCCAGCACTGCAAGCCATCTCGGCAGGTTTGGGGTTTCCCTCCCATCCTGTTTTTTTTCCTGATGGGAGATATGCACATACACCCTCTTCTCTGGCTCTGTGGGTTCATGTCTCGGCAGCGCACGCGTGCATGGTGTTGTCTCCGAGCGTAGCGCCAGTTCACAGCTGAGATCAGCAGCGGCTTTGGAACTTGCTCCCTCTCCTTTGATTGGAAGTAGCCTGGGTCTGCTGAGCTTCCAGAGAACATTGCACAGCTCAGCTTTCCCCCGCCCCCGGCTCCTCCAGGCATGCAAGAGTGTGCGCGTGGGAAGGAGGGAGTTGGCATTGTGAAGAACTGTTCAGAAGTGGGGGATTTACTCACTTCCTAGTTTGCTGGTCAGGATCTATCTTATTCTTTGCCACACCTAGGATGTAGTTTTTCCACTTTTGTTTCTGATAACTGCAGTATGTGTAGAGATGGACTTAGCGAAAGATACTACCAATTGCATGGACTGCTTAGGGGTGCTATGGACGTGGCTGTTTATAGAAATTCCTAGCTCTTGCAGTTACTCAGATTTGTTAAACTGAGATGCTCCTGGATAGGCTGGTTTCTTTTTTACCCCTTTCCTTCCTTTGCTTGCCTTATGCTTGTAAAAGAAACTTTGAATCTGGGACCCACATACCAGAATGATCCACAAAGTGCGTTTCTTCTGAGGCCAGACCCAGCTCCATCTGCAAAGGATAAAGACTGCTCTCTGTATGGTTGCTCATATGATGGCTCATTCAAGGGTGGAAAGTGCGAGAAATGAGAGGTGGGCTTCCAAAAAATAAAAAATCCATCCAACCATATATTTTGTTCTGGTGTTCTTCTTTCCCTGTTACTGAGCGTAAGCGCACACCAGATAAGTCCCATTTTGGGTAGGTGACTGTCTTGTGGGAAGAGCACCAGGAGGGGAGTCAGGGATATTCATTATTAAAGGCTTCTACTTTAATGCCTTGGCTTGTCACGTTGTAGTGCTGTCATAAGTCTAGCACTGCATATTACCACTCTCTATGTTCACTAGACCCCTTTGTGCCACGCTATTGTGCCACAAGGGCACCAGCGAATACCTGAAGGTCTGTCTGCCTGCTTCTCTGAGAGTTGCGCCCAGGACACCCTGATACAGGAACTACCCACTAGGGACTGAGCATGGAATATGCACCTCTCTAGTCTGTTTTCAAAGCTAAACATCCCTACAAACTTCCTTTTAGAAACCAGCTTCACTGTGCATAGCTAAAAAGATTGATTTAACCAAACTACGCTAAAAAAGCCTCCAAATTGACCACTTGACCAATTAGTGCCGTGATTGCAAAATACAAAGTAACTTTGTGATTGTTCCCTTAAAACATAAACGTGTAGACAGACAAGTGTGTACTGAAGGTATATTTAAGCCCAGATTTCATACTTCTACCTGAGGGAACAGCAAGTGGCATAAAACAGACGTGTATGGTCTTAAGAATCCCTTAAATATGCTTTGTTTGGTATGTTATCGCAGTTTCACCATGAAATGTGAAGAATGCAATTTGAAACGAACCTCTGTTCTCAGCCCAGCCTGTTGGGCAGATGGGTATCAAAAAGCTATTTTCTTCTTTGAGACATCATAAAACCAGATGATTCATCCTGTAAAACATACTGGGGCTGTGAAGACAAAGCACAGCTGATTAAAGGGAATTTGTGCATTTAAATTTGAACTTGTTGCTTTGTCAATGTAGGTTTTTTTGTGTGTGTGAATATTTGCACTGGCTCTGTTCCTCTTTGTAGGAGAGATCGGAATCACTAAGGCTGTGGGGGAGAAGCTAAACTACATCACTCTCATCTAATTCAGAGCACTGCATATGCTGTGTGGTACCCAGTAAGGTAATTCTCTTATGAAGTCACGGTGCAGTGGTACCTTGCTTACCATGTTTAATTAAGTGCCACTTACTAGCAGAAAATAGTGAAAATAATCAGCAGCTCAAAGAGCAAGAGCAAAATTACTAAAGAAAGAATTGATTTTTTTTTTAAGGCACACAGGCTTGGTGCTGTAAATTGCTGATTGAGTGAAATGGAAGCATTTCATGTGAGCAGACACATTTTGTTTAAAATTTAAAGGAAAGTTTTTGAAGCTTTTTTAATTTGACAAGCCAAAAGCATTTCATTCCAATTATAACTGAACATGTTTTCATACAATGTAAGTCTTAACAAAGCACTTTGCAAGGTAATATCAGTATTTTGTTTTGTCTTTTTTTGTGTGTGTGTGTTTTTAATTATAAAGTAAATTTAAGCATTTTCTTCTCGAAAGGGCTGAAAGTCTATTTTGAAGTGAGTACTACTTGTGAGTTGTACTTAGAAGTTGGTCAATGTCTTATGCAGATGCAAGCCTGCATAGTTTGATGGAGGAATTAGACTGCAGGAGCAAGGAGAATATAGAAAAAAAATAATTCACCCTAAGGTGTCACCCTGCGTAGCCTGTCTAGTCTAACCTTGCTCAGATGTTTAACAGATAGGCGCTTTAATTTGCTTACCTGTAGTTGATTTGGAACCAGAAGCTTGTTAGAAATGTTGAAAATCCTAGTGTTGGGTCTTGGGACTCCACTGCCATTGGAATTCTCCACGTTATGGAAGTTTTGACTTTGGATAAGTTGTTATTGATACAGAAACTTGAGGAAAGAACCAACAAGGATTCAAGAAATATGGGATTGATCCAAACCCAGGGAAAAACTTAACAGTAGAGCACCCCACTGTTGAGGACTAGAAAATATGATAGTGTTAGCTTCATTATGCATGCTTAGAATACAGTAACCTAGAGAAAATAATCCCATCCTTATAAAAGGAGAGGACAGGTGCTACATTACCTGATAGTCTTCTGGTTTCCAGTGTCTGAGATCCATAGTCAGCCCTCTTCAGGCTTATAGATGATGAAATAGGATAGGAAAAGCTGGAGTGTTTACCTGGTTTTTCCTATTGGGTGGGGAATTAAGAGGAATTTGGGTTCTCTGTCTGTCAGTGTCATTATTCAGGGACTAAACTGCTAAGAAGTAAATTGTCTGTCCTAGTTCACTCTCTGGTCTGCTCTTGGGAGGGTGCTGAAATGTCACTGTAGTGTTACTAGCAGGATTTGTGACAGCGTGATTGTAGCAGTGCCCACAAGAATAAGCATTCAGGCAGTATTTTGTCACACAGGTCACTTGAATGTCCCTAATAAGAAGCTTGTAGTACGTGATTAAGAAAGAAGTAGCGGTACACTTGCTTCTTTACATTCAACAGATGTCTCCCAAATCAAGTAGTAAACTCTTAAGATCCACACCATGAACTATATTCCCTGGAGTAACACCCTCTGCTATCTCAGAACAGTTGTGATTATTACTGCTATATAAATACCTCGGCACTCTGGGGACCAGGGGTTCATTGTTTCAGGGTGTGCAGAGCATTGTACAAGAGGGAGCACCTGATGTGAAGAGATTCGAGCTTAATGGAAAAGAGAGATGAAGGAAGCATTGCAATATGCTTAAGTGATGTATTATCTCACTGGCCTTTGCTTAACAGGCCTTATTCTGAAACACAGCTTTCACTTTGCCCCGCTTTCAAATTCTTTAAAAAATCCTTTTAGAAGAAATTAGGCAGAGGTTAATAGTAGCTTTACTTTGAAATCTGCTTATGCTTTAC
This sequence comes from Nettapus auritus, assembly GCA_011076525.1. Taxonomy (NCBI): domain Eukaryota; kingdom Metazoa; phylum Chordata; class Aves; order Anseriformes; family Anatidae; genus Nettapus; species Nettapus auritus. The sequence goes on from CM021767.1 coordinate 28,993,002, forward strand.
ATAACATAAAAGCCTGCCCGTCTAGGTTAGATGTCTGCTTAGTTCTGTGCCACCTTGTATGAGCATAGCAAGTAAGATTCAGTCTAAAACAACAGCAGGTCAACTGAATTCCAGTTAATTGGTGTCTTTCAACACACAAGAAGAAGGAAACATAATCAGTGCAGAATAAGAATGATGCTCAAATAATGAACTTCTCATGCAATTTCACAGAGTCCAAACACAGAGGTGAGTCTAGCCTGCTCATGCGGTGTGCACTTTGGGACAGAGTACAGACTTGCCCTATTCCAACTGGGAGCCCACCTCACTGGGGACACTGCTACAGCCAGTATTTGGGACGACATCTAGCAGCTACAGGGAATGCTAGCTTCTCAAGTCAGCGCAGCCAGCCATGACAGGCTGTATAAATACATGGTTCAAGGGTGATTTTTTTTTCCATAGCTGGGAAAGCATTCCTGGGTTTGAGACCTGCCTCTAGCTGGGAATTAGTCAGGGCTCTGCTGGCAGGCAGCTCTGCTGGCGCGCTGCTGTTATGCTTCCTGCTGCTGAGCTCTACATCCTACCCCTGAGTGAGCAGGGTGCCCAGCCAGCATGGCCGCAGAGGTTTTGGTCACACAAATACCTCATTCAGAGCTGGCCTGGGTATCATGGCACAGCATCACATCATGTGTGTGTATGTGCAGCAAAAATAGATGTATGGTGTATTCATAACTGGGTAGCTCCCTGCTTTCACTTCTAGAATTTTCTACTACTTTTCTTGTTGTTGCTTTTCAGGTTTGTCTCTGGTCTTACAGGGATATCTGTGGCTTCACTTGTTTCCTGCAGAAAAAAGTGCTAGCTTGCATTCTCACTGAAGGAAAATTTAAAATATCACTGAGTCCAGGGTTTTCTGCCCTTCCATTGCCCAATTCAGTAGATTTTGGGTGAGGTCCTAAACCTGCTTGTGTTGTGTTTTCCTTCTGCTTCAACCGCACTTATTATATTTCTTCCCTTGTAATATTTCTCAGCCCTTGGTAGCACTTGAGAAAAATTCCAGTTTAGTACTGTACGTGGCTGTTGTCAGTGTGCCAATTACTTTCTTCTGTATCACTGAGAATGCTGAGAAAGAGATATCTGGAGACTTCCCCCTTTTTTCATATTTCAAATTCATATTTATTTTGACTCTGTTTGCAGTGTTTAGAGAGATCTTAGTTTGCATGACCTGGCTCGTATCTGAGACAATTTTAATCAATTTGAGAGGAAGCTGTGTGTAAATGATCTTCTATAATCTAACCCTATATCTGATGCTTCCTTTTAGTCTGATGGTGGTATGTCTAAAATGAAACAAACAGTAGCAATATCAGCAACTGAAATTAACCAAAGATTTGTGCTTTAGAGTCCCAGGCAGCAGATTACTCTTACTGCACTTATTCTCTGTATGCCTATAGATTTCGCACCCCCCCCCCCCGAATTTGTTCCTTTTTGTTTTATTGGCAATAGATGCTGTCATTACTGTCACATAGCAGAACTCAGCAATTTTTCAAGGACGCTTTTCTATATTGTGTTTTCTGTCCCAAGATGGAAGTCAAATGTGTTGGCAGAAACATAGCAGAACCCAGGAGATACTTCCTCGTGAAGAAGTAAGATGCAGCCGGATGGGCTTGCAGAGCTGTTCTGGCTGAGTTCAGCGCTCAGTGGGCACCAGGAGCTGCTGCTTTTCATTGAGGTTTCCACGGGTGCTTTAGCTCCTGTTTCCCTGCACATGATTCACCATTTGTCCACATGGTTTGGTGTCTAAGTGTGGTGGGATGGCCCCAGCTGGCACCTGAAATCCCAGCCAGCCGCTTGCTCACTCCCCACCGCCTCAGCAGGACAAGGGAGAAAATAGGAAAAACAGGAGTGAGAAAGCTTGTGGGTCGAGATGAAGACAGATCAGTTGCCATTGTGGGTGGAACAGACTCAACTTAGGGAAAACAAAGTTGATAGACTGCCAATTAATATTATATGTATTTAATCAGATTGGGGTATTGGGAAGCAAAAAGAAACACTAAAGCACTGGGGAAAATACTTTTCTTCGACCCCCTTCCCCAGGCTTGGCTTTATTCCTTTCCTCCTAACCCCTTCCCTCAGTGCCTGCCTTCTGTTCACCAGAGGTTGTGCCCAGTCCCTTCCACAGGGAGTGGGTTCATGGTCCCAGCATGGCAGTGCCTCTCTGCTGCTCCTGTCCTGTCAGTTTTCTGCTCTGGTGCAGGCCCTCCACGGTCTGCTGTGAATATCTCTTTCCTAAACCATTAACTAAGACAGGATTCAGTCCTCTGAGCACTGGTGTCCACCCTGGTGCCTGGGCCAGGTCCCCCTGAGGTTGTGGCACATGGAGCAACAGCACCAGGAGCAGGCCTGAAGATGGTGGTGTCTGGGGAGCCTGCTCCAGCCCTCACCTCTCTGGGCCTCCATGGTTGGAAGTGGAGGTGCTCAGCACTTTCCAGGATTAGGCTATCAATAGTAAACCATTTTAAATGTCTCAAAAGCAGTGCTGTGATGACAAGCCAAGTAATTAATTGCATTACTTTTAATAGACCCTTCAAATACTGCCAAGTCAGTGACATCTGCCACAGTGTGGTAATACCTTCAGGCTAGAACATTTTTAACGCAGCAATACCTCAAAAGGCAGTCTGCAGATAGGCTGGAAATGGCTGTGCAGGGGATAAAATGTTTTTACAGGCTGTTAAGCTCTCCTCCTTATTGCACAATCAAAAAAAAAAAAAAAAAAAAAAAGTCCATTCATCCACTAACTGGTAGAAGATTTAATTAGTCCTTTTAAAAACACAAAACCTGTCTTAGCTGCACTCTGCATTTCTTGGAGAGGAGGGCCAAGTTTTCCTGCACCTTATTCATGTTTGGTATCAGTATTGCTATTGCTTATTTTAACATAGTTATCCTTGATACCCAATGGTGAATCAAATCCAGGCAAGGCCTCATCCTCAGCTGATACAACCATGCTTGCCCCAGAGCAATTAAGCACACTGATTAGCAGCATCACAGTAAGCGGAGCTGGAGTTTTCATACAAGCACATATTTACTTGCTGCTCTTGTTCTCTTGGGGGAAAAAATCAGAAGATGTTATTAAAATAGTTTGTTTATTGACCTTTTCTAATTCATGTGTTCATAAAATAGTCTTGTTTATTAACAAGTCATCTTTAGCTGAGATGCACTGTGTTCCCTGAAACACTTTGTGCAGAATTCGTGAATCGAAGCTGGACAAACAGAGTATCAGGGAATTCATTTCAGAGGATATGATCTCATTACCACACTTACTATTCATCTCTTGAGATGGATAGATTTTGGCTGGCAGCTGCAACCTCAGAGATAAGTACATCTATATATTTGAAGGAAATTGAACCTTTTAAAAAAGATATTTACTATTTCATTTTCATGCTTGTGTCAATCCTCAGGGTTTAGATTAAAGGCCAGGTTTTATTCCTGTGTTAGTCCTTGTGCCTGGCCCACTCCTATTCAGTGGAGTTAATGTGGGAATAAAGTGACCCAGCTTGTGATCCTGCTCCAGTGAATCTCAGGAGGTCAGGCAGAAATGCAGCTTTCTAAGGTCTCTCTTCAGGTCTTTGTGACTCTCAGGCTCTAAGAACTGTGTGCTGCGGTGGCAGTGCAGAGATGGGGGAGTCGGCTTTACATCTCAGAGGAGTGCCTAGGTTATTTTTTGGAGCTGCTCTGCATCCCCATTGAGCACTGTGCATGTGGCAATGGCAAATCACAGATCCTGTGGTGCTTCAGAAATGGAAAGGAGGAGAGGGACAGAGTGCCATGCCAGATGGAATTTTCTTATTTAAAAATGTCAACACTTTGAAAATAGTGGAAAAGATGCCTAAAACCAGTGTGGAAGATGGGAGGGCTATTCAGTGGGTCTTTGTCATCTTAGTGGCATGGAAATAGCTGGCAATAGTGCTTCAGTGACTGGAAATCCCCATGGTCATTTCCAAGAGTCATTGATAGCTTACATGGAAATTGGGCAAGTAATTTTACAAAGGAGCACTTCCCAGTTGATTCCTTCTCTTTATATGCTATTTCCTCAGTAAATGACTGTTTTGTTGCCAAAACTTACTTATTTGGCTGCATTGTTTGTACAATCTCTGTTTGCACATGATGTGCCTGCACTTCAGAGACTTCCAGAGGACTCATGATTTCCCCTGACATTAGCTAAGACATCTGGAGTTCAGTATCTGAAAAAGGAGGCTTGCTATGTTCCTTCTAAGCAGCAAGTGAAAAACCCAGCCTCCAGAGTTCAAAATCCAGAGCCAAAGCTAGGTCACAGCAACTCTGATGCAGTGAAGCATTTAGGTGGGTGAGTAGGCAATGTCAGTAACTCAGCTCCTTGGGGCTGTTCTGTATCAAGTCAAACACGTCTGTCTGCTTTGCTGAGCTGCAGCCCATGCTCCAGAAGCTCAGGTGAAATGAGAGATTGATGCTGAGGGGCCAAATCTCCCGGTGCGCAGATCTGTGTTCAGTCATGTCATAAGGTGAGCCTGACTCTTCGGGGTATGGGGGTTGAACTTAATGTTGTATTTACTTTAGATGAGGGGAGCCGACAAACTCACATGAGAAGGGGAGTGGGCTTGCTAGGAGATACAGGACATCTATATGGATTAGGACTGGAGATCTGACAGCAAGTACTCTGTTAATGAAGCAAGGCCATTTTGTAAAAGACTCAGAAGTTCTGGGAAGAGACATTGGGCTCAGTGTGAAGTCGGGGGTGGCGAGCCTGCTGCTTTCGAAGCTGGCTCCTGGGGGCTGTGTAATGCTGCCTCCAAAGAATCCGAGGCTGATTTTCTTGCCAGGAGGGAGAAGAAGGGATCAAGGAGGGAAAATGAGGTTAGTGAAATTATTTTTTTTCTTTTCCTTGGATTTTGGTTCTGGAAGCTGTAGGCCAACATTAAGTCACTTTAGCTGGGTCATGACCTTTTGATAAAAGGATGTGGTAAGAATAAATCTGAATAATCCTCTGCTCAAGGAAAATTTATCTCTATTTGGTGTAGTAGCAGTAGGCTATGTGTTACCAACTGCAACAGGAGTAGTTCCCTCACTCTGTGCTCACTGCTATGTGATATATCCAAAGTTATGTTAAGATCAGTGGGAACAAAAGTGCTTTTATGATGTAATGTGTAAATTGCTTTAAAAAACAAAAAGTGACTTACTTTGAAATGCAGATCCTCTGCTGCGGTTTTTTGTGTGTTGCAAATACCAGCTAGACTTTGAGGGATAAGGAAGAGCAGTGCCGTTAGTCCCTGCACAGCCTGGCTTGTGAATGTTCTAGATGTTAGTGTTCTCATCTCACAAGCACACAATGAGAAGTGCTGCCTGAGATTACAGGATTAAATTCCATATGTGTTTTTTTTGTTTGTTTGTTTGTTTTTTGTTTTGTTTTGTTTTTTGTTTTTTAAAAAAAGAGCCTCTTCCAGGAGCTTTCATCTGATACAAACCTGGTGTGAACCTCATACTTTTGGAACATGGTAGCTGAAATGCTGTGATTGTCCTTAAGATAGATTAATGGGTGAACAAGAACAAACTTGAGCCATCACATAACTCTGGAGGGCTGTTGGTGCATCTGTCAGAGGTTAGTAAGGACCAGAGCCTACAACAGCCAGTGCCATAGGGAGTAAACTGGTAGGACTGTCTTCTCCTTTACCTCCTGACTGGCTACCCACTGGGTTAGCTGAATGTACTTAAAGACTTCTGGTGGTGGTCACTGTTTTGCTGAAGCTGGCAAACACTTTCCCATCCTGGTTGCAGAAGACGGGACAAAATAGAGCTCTCATGTGAGATGAGTGTGTGATATCAGTGAATGTTTCCGTTTATTTTCACTTTGGCAGCTGTGGGCCTACAGGTTGTTCTATAACCTAGATAATAGATCTGAATATTAAAACCTTTCCTCAAAAAAGATTTCCTAATATAAAGAACAGATTTTAGTAAAACTACACAATTTGGTTTTTGTAAGGGTTTATTTCAATGCCTGTTGGAATCCATAGAATTGTTTCAACTGACTTTGGTGACTAGTGATGAGATGAAGTATGCTATTTCATCAAAAACCTGGAGGAGAATAGTGGTGTTGCTATATAAAGACTATGAACAAAAGCCATTACTCTCACTAGCATCAGTAAATGGGGGGGAAAAGATTTTTTTCATAGACCTTCTTAAAGAGAAAGAATATAAAGGTTAGGAAGAAAGAAAAGCCCTAGAGGAAAAAGAAATATGAGAATGAGTCAGAGCTTTCAGCAGGACCTGACTCTGGCTGGGGTTTTCATCTTTGAGCACAAAATGAATACAGAATACTGAACAACTACTGAAATCAAGACTTACATGCAAAATAACTGAAGTGGATGAACTTGGTATGCATGATGGCTTAATTTTTAAATCTGCAGAATAAAATGTGACAAACTTGCAAAAAAAAAAAATCAGTCGTCTTTGTTTCAGAACTAAGTATTCTGTGGGAGTTGTGGCACTGATTAACTTATAGCCTGTGGATTTCAAGGGCCCTTTTTTGAGAGTGACAATAAGAGCAGTTGATAATGAGGTTAAACTTCACATGGAAACCAGGTGATTCAAGAAATCTGAACTATGGTGCTGCTTTCTGCACTATGATCTGCCCTGCTCAAGGTTGACGGGAACAGGTAGACCTGACAGAAGAGCAGTAAGTGAAAGCCTGTTTTTCCTTGCCCTGATATGGAGCAGGAAAGCAAACTTTGCCCTGTGCATTTCAGTTCTTCTGCACTGGCGTTACTTAGGCAAGGAAGGCACATAGAAATCTGTTGTTTATTGGTAGCCTGCAAACTTTTATTGATGTGTTTTGCTGATGTGGCCCCTGTGTGCAGTGAGCTCCGCATCTTTGCAGAGCCTTAGTGAAGTCAGGAAGTTCTGCACGAGTGTGGAAGTGCCCTGTGCAGAGATCTGTCATTGTAGGGTCTTAGACACTGCATGAAGTAAGGATTATTTGCTGCACAACAAGCAATTTTGTGTTTGAACATGTTTTGGCAATATGACAAAGCCTCAAAAAAAAATTGCTCCCAACTGAAAGAGGTAATTGCTAAGAAGAAAAGAATGGGGCTACTGACTTTCTTGTGTGTGTTACCTACTTAGTTGGCACATCTCCAAAATCAGCTGATAGAGAGACAAATCTGCATTTTTGGAGAAAGCCGCAGGTAATCCAAATCATATACTTAGCTGTGCACTCCCACTCTGCTCTCAAATTCCTTTCTGAAGTGATGAGGATACAAGGAACTTGAACACACTGTGGAGGAATAAATGCTGCAATAATTTAAAAGGGGGAAGAAAACCCACAAAGCATGCTGAGCTGCTATTTTCCAACTTGTTAGATTTATTTTTTTTTTTCTGAAGCTGTTGCGTTGGTTTCCTCTGTTCCCTTCCATTCCTTTCTCTGCCTGTTGAAGGACAAAATGAACCCTGGTGAAGAGAGAAGTCTATGGCTTAAGGCCTATTTTATGGATTGAAGTGGATCTTTATTTCTGCTTAGACTTTGTGCCAACCCTCTCCCAAGTTAATTTCATTCATTAAAAAAATACAGTTTCATTTCACAGTTTAACACTTAAGTTTGGTTAATGTTCACTCCCAACTACTGTTTAGCTCAATGAAGAAAAGTTTAGTTTTTCATTAACTGATTGTTTTCATTAACAATCAGTGTTTGGATATATCATCTTTCATTTCCCCTTCATCTTTATTTTAGCCTACCTCTATTAGATGTATGATTTTGCCGCTTTCCTTGCTAAGTTCTTGTAATTTTTCTACCAAGCTCAGTGATGTGTGCATGAGACACAGCAGCACGGAGTTGCCAGGCACTGTATCAGGGGCCAAAAAAAATATCCAATTCCCTGCCTTTTTTCTTAACCAGTATGGTGCCTTTTAGGCAGATCTTTAAGTATTTCTTCTAATTCTTTCCTTAAGAAACTTTGAAAAGCAGTGAAGAAAGTCCTTGTTCCTAGCAAGGCAGCAAGCTTTTGACAGAAAATCCCCCATAGGCACTGGGGTCTTTCTTCCATCAGTGGGCCTAGGACCTTCTCCTCAAAAGTACACAGCACACACATACTCAAATATTATTTGACTTTCTTCCTTATTGTCTAGTCCAGACACTACTTCCTGGCAGCTTGAGGTCAAAAACTGGAATGCAGTTTGTAGCCAAGATCCAAACTGAGAAAAACCAAAGGGTCTTTTGTGCAGGAAATGTGAAATGCTGTGTGTTTCCTTCCCGAAGTATAAATAATTATTTCTGTGACCCCAGTTGCATGATCTCCTCTAAGTGCTACAAATAATAGTTTTCAGTGCAAGCGAGGAGATAGTAACTTTCTGGGGAGTGTGGGTAGACAGGCCTCTAAGACTGACAGGAGGGGCACTTGAGTAAGGCTGATAAAAGCTACCTTTCAAAGCTTACGGTAGCAGCCTTTTCACCTGCAGAAGGTTGTTTGTTTATTTGTTTGTTTTTTCCAAAGCAAGTCTGGAAACATGTTATTACAGTAAATACAGGGCACTGATAGCAGTGCCGAGCTGATAATCCTGGAAACGAAAGCTCTTGGCCTACACCAAAAGCCCAGCACAGTGCTGGTGGCAGAAGTGCTTGCATCCCTGCCCTGGCCCCTTGCCGTGCGGGAAGGCAGCGCGAGGTCCCTGCTCCCAGCAGTGCCCGCGGCTGAGCTGCCAGGAGTGGGGTATTGATGGGCTGCCACTCGGAATAGCTGGCATGCCGATGCTGTCCAGAACCCGGCGTGTATTGCCTCCGTGTTAACTGAAATGGAGCTTTCAGCAACCCTTATAAACGTGCGCAACTGTCGTGCGAAGGCATTTGTTTCCAGCCGGGATCCTGGTAAGCAACGAGGCTCGGGAGCAGGGCCTGACCTTCGATCATCGGCTCTTGGCTTGGCCTGCTGCCTCGCCGGGGGGAGGAAGGGAAAGTTCTTCCTCGTGAGCGCCAACTTCGTGTCAGTGCCTTCTGTTAACATTTAGTTTGTTTAGCTAAAAACACGCAGCTTCGAAGCTCCCTTTGGCTCCTTTCCCCAATGACACTCCTAGCTCAGAAGGTCTGATTTAGTCCGCATCCAATCTGCACGTGGCTTCCATCTCGATGGATAGCCCGGCTGCTGTGGTTCCAAGGTTGCCCGACTCCTCGATTTCCCCTCGTTCCACCTCAGAACTGCTTTGGGATTTTCCTTGAGGCTGTTCAAGTCAACTTCTCCTCTTTGGATCTTCCTCGGCTCCACCAGTTAGGGAAAACCTCTTCTGGGATACTGCACGAGTGCCCCAGCCGTGCTCCCAAGGGGCTGGAGAGGTAACAGCGAGCAGCCCTGCTCCTTGCTGCATCCTTCTGCGCTTTGTGGGCAGCTGACAGTGCCATGGCCCTCATGCTTGCAGCTTGTCCCAGACACATTCCCATCCATCCTCCTCGGGTGCTGCTTCTGATCACTTTTTGTGGCAGGAGGGTCAGCTGACACCTGTTCAAATCTGGGTTTTAGATTGCCGTCTGCTATATGACCTGGTTCCTCCGGTGACTTTGGAGTAACTCTTGCAACCTGAGCTGGCCTACATGCTTTCCCCTGAAATTGCTCTGATTATTCAAAGCCCCTTCTGCCCATATTACGGTAAGGAGTTCATTATTACTGGGAACAATAGCAGATAAGTATCTTTGGCTTCCACCACACCCCAAACCAAAACAGAAACTTTACTAACACTTGGTAAGGCAAGGTTAAAAAAGGAAATGCAGAAAGAAGAGCAAAGAGGTCACAAAGTTTAAAGGAAATAGATGTAAACTTAACACATAAAAATGAATGCATCTGAGGAGGAAACCTAAATCCACGGTGGCAGCTGCACACTTTGAACTGCATTTTTTCATGGTGTGCTGCACCATTACACAGTAGGCTAAATATCCACAATATAAGGTCAATGGCCCACTCAGGCGTGTGCTAACTTCACACTATTCCATTGTTAATAGCAAATATTTAATGGAAATAATTCTTGTTATATCTAGTCCCCTAAACAATTTTTAGATCTTTTTGATCTGCCTTGTTAGAAGATCTATTGATTCTGGTGATTTTCTTGTTGAAAAAATTGATCTCATCTTTATCTACTATGAATGGTATGACACTGTTTCTGAAACTGAAGCAGAGGAGGAGAACACCAACATTTTCTGGTGTTTGACCAGAAAATGCAAGTAGATGCGCAAAAGGGGGGAGAAGTAAATCTGTGTGTGGGTTGAACTCAGTTCTGGGATGAGTTTAAAAATGTAAATATCTTGCAATTTTTTTTGCTATCACTCTTAATGCTCTGCATTGAATCTGCTTTGTTTTAACAGGTCAAGAGTCACCATGTGTTTTGCCTGAGCCGTGGCTTCTTTGAAACCCCATACTGGTGTTTTCAGTTCATGTATCACTGTTATATGCCTTCCTAGAGAAGGGATATCCTAAGGGATAAAGTGTATTGCAGCTGTGAGAAGAAACTTGTAAAGGCCTGGGAATCTCACTGTTTTTGTGGTCCTCTGGATTTCGCAACTTGCCTTGTTTGGGAGTGTTCCCAATAATAATCTACTTGAATGTGCTCTAGGAAACAGGACAAGCATCTTTGCCACACACCCATTGGTAGCTCTGGAGATGTGCCACAGCAGCTACATTGTGAGGGTAGGAAATCTTGATACTGAAAAGAGGAAAATTGAAGAAGGACATTCAAACTCTGAATTTAGAAACATGTAAGTAGTAGGTCAGTGTACCTGTTAGTATCTAAGTGACAGATTTCTGTACTCTGATGAATTCACGTTTCAAATCTGGGCTCACGCTGACATTGCTCAATAGCCCGTGAGTTTTTTTGGGGGGTCAAATCTCAGCCATGTGCCACCCTTGCTTAAGTGGAGTTTCTGATTGGAGTCTGGGCTCTGGCCTGGGTTTTGATGGCTTATGTTATGATGAGGTTCTGGACTGAGAACCTCTTCTTTTTCAGCAGGTAAGCATATTTTGAAGGTCTCCAGCAAGCATTTAACGAGCCTCTGCTAGAATGAGCACCAACAGATTGGAAACTGCAAAGTGCAGGGTAATTGAATCTGTTCTCTGGCTTTTACCCGGTATAGTAATTGGAAATTGCCTTTCTTTTAACTGTATGCCATTCCTAGGATAGTTCATTCTTGAAACTCTGATCTGATCATTTTTAAAAACAGAATGATGTGAGATAAGAAATGTTTTACAGTCCCTTTGGTACTGGTGGAGAACGGCAAAGTGGAGACTCTGGTATACTTCCTGCTGTATCATTGGTATTACACTAAGTCCTGGACAGTAATTAACAGCTTAGCAAACATGAACTCAGTCCTTTGAATAGCCACGGCCTGAAGCCCAAATATCAGTGCTCTGTTCCAGGTCAAAACAGATGACCTACGGAAGGGCTGGGTGGAAGCGGTCCCAGTTTGCTCTTGGCAGCGGGACGCAGAGTGCCACTGCAGCCATCCCTCCAGCCAGGTTGACGCTGGCCTGGCTGTACTCCCTGCACTTCTTTCGTCACGGACATAGTCTGAGTGCTGTTCCATGAAGTGGCCTAGCAGTCCTCTGTACAGTGTGAGGGGTCTAAAAGCTTTGTTCAGCCTCAGCAATACTATTTCCCTAACTTTTCATTCAAATGGTGCTAGGAGGTAAGGTTTGAACTTATGGAAACAAGTCTAAACCTGAATGCTGTCTTTTGTTACATTGCAGACTTGCTGATTAGTGCATGCACTCTTTTTCCTCCTATCTTCCTTTTCTATTTCATTTTTTTAATATTATTATTTTTTACTTACTGTGTTGAATGTTTATGTCTGAAAACATTAGTTGCCTGGGTATTACTAAAGGTTGTGCAGACAGCCACAAAGAAGCTTGAGTCCTGAAATCTATTGGAGAGGCTTAGAGCTCCGCCTATTTAGTCTCATCAGGAAGACCATGAGTTGATTTGCTTAATATACAGTACTTTCATGGTAATACTGTATTGGTCACAAAAAAAAAAAAAAAAAAAAAAAAAAAAATGACACAGGAGAATGTGTGGTGAAGTGGTAAACAGCTCAGCCATTTGGAAATTGAGGCTAAGCCAAGCTCAAATGAGAAATTTGGCTTACGCTTTGAAATGGTCATATATTGGAAAAGAAAAACCTCCTAAGGAATGACTCTTCATATACTCTTCCTTAAAACAAGACTGAATAACTTTAAAAAAGATGCATTATAGCCAACTATTTAGCTAAATTGGTAGTTATTTAGCTCTATGCAGGATTCCTAAGTGAAATTAACAGGTTAGTGATAGGTAGGAGATTAGAACAGATGATCATAATACAACTTGCTTGTCTTAAACTCTGTGAATCTGTAACAGACCAATGTATCACCTGCACGTGCCAGATGAGAAGATACTCAAAACTGTGTCTAGGTCTAGGCCAACAGTCATAAAATCTCCTAGGAACCTGCCATCGTATCCTGTGGACCTCCTTCCACATGCACCTATATGCTTCCCATAGTGGAAAGAAACATTCCCAGTACCCATCACTTAGGTGATGATGCCTAGTAGAAGTTGATTATCACCTTCGCTTTAAAAATGGCTGTTTTGTTGTTGCCATTCTTAATGAGAAGAGGACATAGCACCACTTCTCTTGTTGTTGTGTATAGTGAGTAGTAGGAAACATCCTGACGGTCAGATGCTTTGGAGGATCATTATGGAAGAAGGTGACTAGCACCTCCTGTTCCAAAGGCTGAGTCTCTTTTGTAGTTTCTGAGTAGTTCAAAACTGCCATCCACCTGTTCTGTCTGCCAGTCAAGATGGTCATGTTCTCAACTTTCTGTTTTATGGTCAGGGAAGTACATGAGAATTTGGACTGTAAAGAAAACTAGTACCTGCAACTGCCTGGCACCAAGATGTGGTTACAAGTTGGGTTTCAGTTTCATATTTCTTATTCTGCGTAACTATTTGGACTGGCTATGGCATTTTGGTCAGTGTTTTTCCTTCATGAAATTCATATGCTGATATCTTCTTACCTAAAAAATTTATCTTGATGTAAGTTCCCCAAATATCCAGTGCTTCACTCACTCCCAACTTTTAAAGGAAATACAGCTTGAATATCTATGTGGGCTGAGCAGTGGTGTTTGGAAGACTGGGAATCATGGGGAAATGAGATGGGATTATGTACGTATTGCCCGTTGCCTCCGTTATTTCAGCTGAAGTTTGCTGTGCAGTATCTCTAACAGTTGGGTGATTTCAGTGAGGTACCTGAAATTAGAAACCACATTTAAATTGAATCCTTAATAAACACCAGATAAATAACATTAGTATGAGGGATTAAAGGAAGACTATTGTAGGAATTTAAGGTCATGAGGTTGATGGCTCTTCTTACAATGTTCTTTTGAACATGTGACCAAATCCCACTGTTTACCCTGCAGTATTACTTACTCTGCCATGCCAAGGCAGTTGTCAGTTTTGGAAGAGGTAGCAGTTTCACATATGTACCATATTTTAAGTATGATTGATTGGTTTAAAGTAATGCGAGTTTTAGATACAGCTACGTAATTCTGCTAACCAGTAATTATACCTAGCACTAACCTCGTTGTGGCTGCTCGGGAATAGCTGCAGACGCAGTGTGAAGGATTCCCCAGGTTTTTTTTTTTTTTTTTTTTTTTTTTCCTCCATGATAAATGTTAATGCTGGGGTCCTTCTTTCTCTGGTAAAGGTAGAAGTGGCATTGTTCCTCTGTTTCTAGGACATCAATGTGATGCCCACACATTTCTACCTCAAAATTCACACCCCAGCTTCACCCAGTGGATACTGAAATAAATTATTTAGAATTATTTTTGAAAGTCTCCTCTGGCCATATAAAATAGATTCAATTGGAAAGTGTTTTCCTTGGTCAAATTTTTCTACTAGCATTTGATCCATAATTTTTGTGCTTAGTGCACTTGGATAGGACATATCCTTCCAAGTATTTTTTTGTGCTAAGATCTTTAAAATATATCTGTTTAATAAATGTCCAATGAATGTGTTCTTTGCTGCTCCTGTGGCAGAACAACATTGTGGTGTTTCTACAGAAAGGCAGACTGCAAGCAATTTGGACCTGAGAAGCAGTTAGCAATGTGTGGCACACAAGTCAGGGGCTCTGCTGTGAATTCCTCTACAAATCTGTTATGTGATCCTGAGGAAGTCACATTGCCTGTCCATGCCTGCCTCTTCCCCATGTCTCATCTGCTGACAGTACTCTACTTAACGTGTTTCCTTTGAAACGTAGTAAATATAGCATTTTAGAATCCAAGACTCTAAATCTTTCAAGTCATTTTACAGATATCCAGTTGGATTGGATAAAACTTATAAAGAAGAATTTGGTCTTCACCTGTTGGTGCAACACATCCTGAGCTAGACTTTCAAAGGTATTGCCTTCTGTGCAAACAAGCTGCAGACATATAACCCTATGAGGGTATTTGCTCAACAGTGTGCAAAAAATCCCACTCACTGTTTACAGGAATGGAGTTAAGTGTGACCTGTTCAAGAGTAGCAAGCACATTTAAATTGACAATTGCAAATTAGCATGATAATATAAAATGTTGCATCTTACAGGGAAGGAAAATAAAAATTAAAATTAAGAAGGAAAAAAAAAAAGTCAAAACACAAAACTCCCACATTCAGTGCTGATACCATACACTAAAATATTTCTTAGTAGGTTACTGACCAATTCCGCTCAGCAAGTTAATTTAAAAGTACTATTTTTTTTATACCTCCCATTTATCTGCACGGTAGGAGGCAATAACAGTTTAATTTTGACTGACTACACCAACACCATATACTTGATGCTGCAAAACAGCAATTATTCGAGTTGATAAATTTCTCTCAAAGAAAAACAAAAAACTAACAACAACAAAAAAGCCTACTACTAAGTGCTACTTCAAAAATGCAGATCATTGCTTTTCCTCAAGTTTAATTATAGACACTGTTTATCTGCTTAGATCTCCCCAAAGCCAATCCTAATAATATATAAAAATCCAAAATCAAAAAATCCAAATTCTAATAATAATATATAAAAATTCTGCTCAGTATCCATGCCCTACACATATATCTGTAAAGGTGAATGCAAAGACCCATCTTCCTTGTGTAAGCTGACATGATATATGGTCACCAGCATACCTATATGACAGCAGCCTGTGCAATGGAGGCAAAGGAGTGATAGCTGCCTTACTTCCCTTGTAAATCCTCAGTTGAGGTGGCATACACTGTGGAAGTCTTTATCTAGATAATATATGCAGACTCTACCAGAGAGAGCACAAAGAGCTACATCTACAAGATGTATCTTACAGGGATTTCAGTGGGGAAGGAAAGGCCTAAATAGTTTAGTGGGTCTGTAATCAAATATATGGCAATTCGGATGCTTTTCAAGTGGTGCTGTAGTATTTGCTTCCTTTTGAAAATGTGGCTGGATCGCATCCATGCCCATCTTTCGGACACAGCACTGTCCTGTTGAGCATCACAGATCATCCTAACGAGGTCCCAGTGCACAGCTCTTGTTTAACTAGGCTCTGCCATGCTATAACAGGTGATGGACTCTTCTGGCTGTGATATCTTCTGTATTCTAATCAATGCTGTTCCACTAAGCAAAAAGAAATACACTATTCTTAGGGAGGAAGAGAGTGAGCAACGAGCTCTATTTCTCAATGATGCTAGCACGCGTGCAGGAAGGCAGACACCTGGATTTGGTCCACACTCTCTTTTTTGTGGTATTCCATATACTACACGTGGCCCAGCAGCTAACAGAGAAGAGGGAATCTCTTTCCAGATATCAGATCCCACTCTTACAAATTAGCATCAAGTCTTATTTCTGTGCCAAGCAGCTCCTGAATAGGAGAAGCAGCTATCTTGCTTCTCCCACCTGTGGATCTCATATTATATAACTAGGTACAGATTTCTCTAATGGTCTCTTTAAATGCAAAAGCCAACTGCTGGATCTCCTACAAAGTTTTTGATAGGTCAGATTTAATTTTCCAGGTGGGATTTGGCCAAGACATGTAAACTACTGTCTGCAAAGCAATGAAAGCTTTAAGACTTTAAAACGACCTTTAAATAGTATCTATAAAGCTCTGTTTTTGTCTGAGATAAATATCTGTGCATGGTGCCTCTGCCATTTAGCAGCAGTGGTTAAGTACTGTCTCAGAAATTTTACTGTTGCATCATCTCAACTCAGCTGTAACATCAGGTTAAACGAGGAGGAAAGTAAAGCTTCCTGCACATTTTCTGCAGCTAATATTTTATAAGCATTACAAGGATGAAATAAAGGGGTGGGGGTTGGGTGTCAGAAATAAGTATAGCTGTGAGCCTGTTTTCTGTGTGCATTTTAATAGAGATCACCCACCATGCTGTAGCCTGCGTACAGCTTAGTAATAGCCTCTTCTGTGCTGTGTTGGCCATGGCTCATCACTTGCTGCACACTTGGTGTTAAAGGCTGGGCCCTGCTTCATTACAGAGCGTCTTAACCTTGCTTTGCCCTTCTATTCAACAACAGCTGCTTTGTTTCCTTTTGCTAGCAGTCAAACATCACTAATTCCTTCTCTGTAAAGCCATTAAAAGAGAACCAACACCACCCCAAGTGGTTTCAGAACTAACTGATTTAGATGCTGGAGTCTGTTGCAAGGCCAAAAATAACTCCCCATTTCTTTCTCCTTCATTGGTGAAAGGAGGAGAGAAAGTGGCCAATGACAGAGACACAAATTCCCCGTAGGCATCAGAGACAAATCTATTTCATAGCAGGAGAAAAAAAAAAATAATGCTCTTGAAAAATGTTTCTTTGCTCGGGCCAATAGATACAGAACTGCTGCATGTAATTTTGCTGAACTGATGGTATCACTTGAATGGCTCACGGACTACATAAAATGCATTACATAATTGTATTTTTAAACACTGTGCCCAGCTGTGCTGATGCACATAAAAGCTGTGTTTACAAAGGACTCTGCACATGTAATTATTTTGTGGCACTAGCTCCGTGCATTTCCTTGATGGATGCTCCGTGGTGCATAAAATTGTAGCTTTTATCAAAGATTCTTGACTATATTCTTTGGCTGTTTCAGCTTTAAACACCCCGTTTTCCTTGCATGGGTGCACAGGACTGATGCCTGGGAGGGCTACATTACAGCATCTGAGGGAACACCTTCCTGTCCTCCATAAGCAGCTGTGAGGAAGCGCGGTGAGTGTTGGAGGTAGGGCACCTGGGTCACTGGAGCGTGCCCAGCAGCAGAGCTGGCTGCTCCTCTCAGGATGGAGCAACAGCTCCACTCCGATTCAGCCTGCACCTCTTCATCCTGGCCTAATTAATGCTGCGCTGACCCAGCCACTTTGCAGCACGGGGAGGCAGGTGCAGAGTCAGTGTGTGGCCCAGGATATCAGGCGGCTCAAAGCAGCTTTGATTTATAACCCATCCTGTCTCTACACAGCAAGCCCCCAGCATTTCACTCTGAGAGCTCCCTCAGCTGCTCTCCACCCAATTGCGGAAGACTGAGCATTTCTTCCTCCATACAATGCAGTAGCTGATGTGTAGGGCCCAGCAAAGAGGACAGGGGGACATTTATCTTAGGTCTGTTCCAGTATTCTTGAGTATTAATATCACTGTGAAAACCTAGATGCTGGAAGGATGGGTACATATCATGGTCCAAGAGATTTGCCTGCCAAGCAATAATGCTTGGAAATAAATAAAGACAAAAAGTAATACCACATCCTGAGCATCAGTTTCAAAGTGATGGAATAGTATCATCGCTGGTAGCTACGTTTTTATTACTATTACTGCAAAGAACTGGCAGATTTTTCTTGTCAATAAGCAAAATGATTTGGCACCGTACCTCTCGTCCCTGGCTAGCCTTGGATATGAGACTCCACAAAGGAAATGCTGATTTTGTTGTGAGCCAGCTCTAATGGCAGGTGCCTGGTTGGAAGTCAGGTCTGCTTGCTGGTAGCAGGTAGTTTGAATTCCTCTGCCCCCATCCCTTGCCCTTTTCAGTTCTGTGTGGGGTTGTGGGAGCTGGATGCCTGTGCTTTCCAAAGGACATTTGCACAACGTAGAGCACTCATTGCTCACTGCCAGTGGTGAATGAATTATTCCACAGCAAATGGCCTGACTGCTGGTAAACCAAATTTTCCACCCTCACATGAATGTGGTCTTTTCCCGTCATGGAAACTGTTCAGCTACGGATGTCCTCAGCATTCCCTCTGTCTGGCATGTGAAGTTTACATACCAGCTTCAAAGCTGCTGTTGCGTTTTGCACCAAAGGGTCAGGCAACGGGAGAAGAATCTTTGGAGTGGAAAAAATGTGGAACTGAAAAAGTTTATTGTATGTTCATTTGCATAGTCTGCCTTCCAGATAAATCACATCTTTAAGTTCACTGGTACTTAAAAAAGAGTCCTTGGATAACCTGCTCAGAGTCTGAGCCACCAGAGGTGCTACTTGTTTTGAAAGCAGGCAAAACTACCAGGAACAGTGCAGGGGAAATGCTTCTGGAGCAAGCACCCCTTTGTAGTGTTTGTATGTGTGCACATTCTGCTTCTGGATCACAAATTGTTATTTTATTAGGGGATAAAATGTCTTGTACATATGAAAAAAGTGCATTCTTCACTGGTTAAGGCATATTTCTTACTAAAGCTTGAGAGTATTATTTTCTAAAAGGGCTTATTTCCTTCTACTTCCTTTATCTTTCTCTAGAGAGCCTCGCTGAGAGTCTATCAACCATCTAGGCCAAAATATGTTTTTCAAATATGTGATCAGCATAATTCCATGTGCCTTCACAGAGCTATGACTTAAGCCAGTGGAGGATCTAACTCCTTGGTACTTTATGTAACACAGATAAACCCCAAAATGTGTGATCAGAGAAGAAATATTACTAGGTATGACATGCTTACATTGTTACTCCACCTCACTAGCTGCAGTTCCTTGCTGCAGACACTTGTGCAAGACGCCTGGGTTTATCTTCAGGGTATGTGGAGATAATAGTTGCCTGTCTTTTGCAAAATGTTAGTACTACATACAGGCAAAAGTAAGAATCCCCACTGAAGTTAATACAAGTTTCACAGATCATCGGGAAGAAAACAGGCATTTTTAGACTGCTGTTTGAACCCTGACCGTTGCCCTTTTGTAGCTCTGAGTCACCAGAGGCTTCTGTTTCCAAAAGCAAGATAATGTTTTGAGAGGTCAAAGTTCAGTGCAAATGATGTCAGGGCTATAGGCGCTGAGGTCTCATCTTTGCTGCAGCGAGGCCCTCTAGGAAACGTCTGATAAAGCCTAGAAGGAAATGGGACTTACTTTACAGATTTCTGGAGCACTGTAATTCGATTCCAGCTATGCTGCTAACTGAGAGAGGCATTTTCTTTTTTAATTTCACAAAGCTCTATCACTATATTATCTGAGCAGCTAAGTACTCGGATTATGTAAGTTGAACATAATGGGATGTCTGCAAAACTTTGCTGCTTACAGCCTTGGAAATTTCTGCATTGCTATTTAACGGTGACTCAGCTGCAGTTCTCCCATATGATCTCGGAGAACGCGTGCTGGGGTGGGATTTCCATTCTCTGAAAGAACATAGCATGGTCCTCAGTGGTCCTCAGAGATGACTCTGGCCCTGCTCTCCTCCTGCACTCTGTGAAATCTTTGACTGCTGATCGGCGGATACTCGCTATCACACATTTTGGTTCTGGCTTTCTAGGAATGTTTACCTTGTGTTTTCAGAGCAATCCACCTCCTGATTTACACAGCAGGAGAATTTGCCTGTTGTGCCAGATAGCAACCTCAGCATGTATTTCCAAAGTCTTCTGGAGGATATTTTTGGCCCCATAGGTGGCACTTTAAGAAAAATTTGACTAAGTGCTATTTTATGATATGTGTAGGTTCATAGTGCACTGCTGGCCATATGGCTAAGCACAGTACGTGCAGCTACATGGCAAGGTTTACTGCCCAGTAGGAGTGAAAACCATGTATTTTGAATAGATGTGCATTGGAGAAAAAAAGTGTTAAACTTCAAAGGCACAGGCTTGGAACCTTTGTTTGTTTTCTTTGTTCTCTGTTGGTCTTGAATGAGGTTCATCACCATATCCAGTGGGTTTAATTGCAATAACCTTGGCTCCGAAGGGCTGCCTGGACTTTGCTGTGCTGATGGCAGCGAGGAGATAAAATGCAGAGGAGTCAGTTCGGCCTGGCCACCGCAGGCTGCATCGCAGAGCAACCGGCAGGTCTCTGAGAAGTGTTACTGATAGCTAGATTGTATCTCGGTGGCAGTAAGAGCTTGTGAAACTGGATGGCTCAAGGAATGACTGATGAGGGCTTTATGATGAAACTTGTCTAAACCATGTCAACTGTGACTGAAAATTATAATTGAGGGGTTATTTGAGAGTCTAGGATGAGTGAGCTGGTGCCCTGAGTCCAGCTTATTGTGGAGATGTCTTCAATGTACAATCCACTGGCTCAGTTTGCACCATTTAATGTCAGTGGGGAAAACCACAAACAGTGATGTGGCATGGGGATGCACTACGCTCCTACCCTCCAAGTGGCTCCTCCGATGTAGAGCTCGGCCATTTAATGAGGCAGATGATATTGCTGTTACTTTGTGTTTTTCTCCTCTGTAGATAAATCATTCCAGTCAGATGTATACACACAGCTGTGTTTTGTGTGCTCACGCAGAAACGCAGACTCCAGTTCTCTCAGGAGCAGTCCCAGAGGCCCAACTGGGACTGCATTATTAACAGAGGCGAAATAATATTTAGGTGGGCCTCCTATGCAAATGTCATGGGGATTCCCCCTACGTGATTCTCATTTGTGACTACTAAAATATCCTCCTTCCACTGCTTGGTCCCTGTCCCTGGGATTTATGATGCTTCGGGGATGTCTTTGCTTTTCTTGTGACACTGGTAGCTCCTGTACAATCCCAAATTACTCACGTGGAGGTTTCCCCTCCTGCATTGACTCAGTAGCACTCCAAAAAAATTGCCTACTGCCTCATTCTGCCAATGATCACGTCCTATTTTTTGTAAAGTAATGTCCGATTTCCCCATCTCTGCCACAAAAATGACTTCCCATGGAAAAGAACAAGCTCCACCTTTAGGGCAGGGCTGCAAATGCAGCAGGATGTATTGGGGTAGGAAGGGGACATCTGCCAGCTTTGTTCTAGGGAGTCAGGAGCCAAGATGGGGACTGGGGCAGTCAGAGTCTCAGCCTTGGCTCTGGTAACGATTTTCTGCATGGCCTCTTGTAAGCTCTTTCGTGTCTCCACCTCGTTTTGCCCAAGCCTAAAATGGAGCTCAAAATCGTCACTTTTCTAACACCTCCCCCTCCCCACACACACAGAGTTGTGAGCAGGTTTCATGTTTATCTCAGAGGCTTTGAACAGCATCATCCATCCAGGGAATGCATGCAGGCATTCAGACCCCAGAATGAGCTTTATAAAATCATCAGGAAATAAAATGGCATCTATATTAATCATAAATCTGGGATTGGAACAGAATACTTGGTTAACAAACCTGCAAAACAAGCTTTGTTTCATTGGCTTGAGCTGCTTTACAGCTCTGTTTGTGTATGTGGAAGTGATGTTCAGTCTTTTTAAATGAGTCACAGGACTGGAAGAACAAAAATATTGGATGGTAACATATAGCAGCAAAACAATTACTCTTTTCATTCTGACAAGCACAATAACCAGAATAGCTAGTTAGAGCTAAAGGTCTAGGCAGATAGTTCCTTTCAACATACCAGGGATTTTAGATCTGCTCGCAAGAGAGGGAAAGAGCACTGAAATGTTATAACAATAAAAGACAATATCAGATCAAACAATAAAATCAAGCATGCCCATTAGGATACAGGTATTTACAGGTAGGAAGGCTCTCCTGGTCGGTGGCTCCATGCAGTAGGCTCACACAGCACAGCCTCGTCTAGCAGCTTTCTGTACCTTTATCCAGAGGAGAGTCCTTTCCACCCTGCTTGCTGCATTGCACCACTGATTTAGGGAAGACATCATCCTCATAAGGATGCTCTTCTAACTCACCTCTGAAATCCGCTTGCTTTTCTCCTCTGACAATTAGGTTTAAATGTGCTGCAGCAAAGTACTCATCCTTAGCAGTCATACAGCTTTTTAAGTGATAAACTGCATTAGCAAATTCCTTATTAGATAATCTATCAAATGAGGTCATACATAATTTTAGCAGTGTCATCTTGATTTATAACATGATCGTAGCAAATTACGCATACACAAACCAGCACGCTGGCTGTCAAAGTCAGGTATTGTCACCCTGCTAAAAAAAGCAGTTCCCAGGCCAGCCCAGTGGCACACTGGTAGCACTCCCTATCACCAGGGCGAGACCCAGTTTGCCTTACAGCCCTCGAGCTCACCCCCAGCTCTTGTTAGGACTGATGGGAGTCAGAGGCAGGAGCCTAAAGTCTTGCTTTGCACCTCTGTTCGGTAATCCTGGTGTTTCTTCTGATGGCTTTTCCATGCTCACCTTAGCAGGGGCATGGGTACTCTGAAGAGCAGGCTTCTGTATGGGTCTGTGGGGTGCTGACACACTCCCTGCACCCCTTCTGTTTCCTCAAGGGAATAAAAGGTTGGCAGGAGCATCAGGCAGTGCTGTGCATGGGGGTATCAAAGGCTGCACGCTGGTGCAGGCTGCTTGCACTGCTGAAGGCTTGGTCAAGGAGGCAGTGCTCCAGCTGTGGCGCAAAGCCATGCCACCGGTCTCATGAGAGGCCCAAGGGATGAAATTTGGGGAAACTAGAGGGTGCTTCGGGCACAAATGCTGTTTCTGAATGGCACTTTGCTACCACTGTAGTGCCTCTGTCACTGCAATTAAATTGCTCCTGGGATCAGGAAGGGATGTGATCCCTATCCCCCCAGCTTCAAACTTATTCTGCAAACATTATTTAATCCCTGGAGATTTATCTGTAACTGCCATAGGGGGGAGCTGCAATAAATTATCTGGTCTTGCCTTTCTCTTCACCTGCTCTCACCTCACATTGGTATTTCTAGGGTCTGAGTGGCGCAAAGTGTCGAGAGTGCATGTCATCTGCATGTCTCCGAATAACTTATGTCTCTCCCACTGTTCCTGTGGCCAAACCCTGCCCAAGAAGGACAGAGCAGGATGGAACAAGATTTATTCCTCAACGTTGTAGGTATCTACCCTTAAGCTGTTAAATAAAAGCTGAATGAGAATCCAAATAAGCATTTCCCCGGGAGATACAAAATAGTAGAGGCCTAATTATCACTGCAAGGGAACTTCTTGCAGCTCCTAATAGGGAGACCTCTACGTTGTTTTTGCAAGAATATTCCTGGAGTGAGAGGCTGGAAGGAATCAAAGTAGTTCATCAAAATGAGTAAGCAAGGGGAATGCTCGCAGATTGTGCAAAACTACAGTGCCATCCACTAAGGTAATTTTACCTAATCCTGCTGAATGAGTTTTTCATGCATATGTATATAGGAGTGTTTATATGTATGCATATCTGTCATGAGTAAAATCTGTTCCATCCTCAGCTGTCAAGCTGCATGTGGCAGATTGCAGCAGGGCTTGGGGAGAGAAATTAAAGACCCAGATGAAGACCAGAACATTGGACACCCCTCCGCAGACCATGTCCCAAAACTGCAGCTCCTCCCCACACTGGTGCAAACGTGGGGTGGCAAGGACCTGTTCCTGAGCAGCACTGACCAACACCAGAGCTGGAAAGTCCCCATTGGTATGGTGGGCACTGGTCAGTTTGGGGGGAAAGGGACATGTTTCCGTGCTCTGTTCCCTGGCAGGCAAGGGGGGGGGGACAGAGTCGTGTCTCCCTGTGTGGCTGTTGCGTGACCCCCAGCCTGTGGGCAGCGATGGGGGCCCCCCAGCATCGAGCAGCCTCGGGTTGGGTGCTCCTTCAGAAGACCTGCCTCTGCAGAGGTGCTCCCAGCCATTGGCACGGGCGCTGCAGAACCGGTTGCCTGGCAGCACGCGAGTCCTCTTCCCCATGACGAGCAGAGCATCGTCTCCACCGACCTGGACCATCTTCCTGACTTCACAGCTCTGCCCAGGCTGGAGAGACTCTGCTGCCCAGCGTGGTTCGCAGAAATGGACTGAGCTGGCCCCGAGCATGGGACGCGGAGACCCCCGCACTGAGGCACTGCCCTGCAGGTTGAATTCATCCCGAGTGCTGCTGTGCTCGGCGAGGATCAGCGCTAAGAGAAGGAGCTCTCTTAAAGAAACACATGCTAATTAGCGGGCATGAATATGTAGATCTCTGCAAAGCTATCAGAGCAAAAAGTAGCTGTGAAGCTAAGCCCAAGGTCTGCCTTCTTGTGCCTGGGTCTTTGGTTCCTGCTGAACATGTTTGTCATGCCAAGAGAAGGCAAATCGCTGTATCTGAGAGCGCAGAGCTGTTCTGGATCTCTGTGGCTTAAAAACCATGTGCAATGTGTTTATCTGCTCCCAGCTTGGCACTCGGCCTCCGAGGATGCCACGAATACGATTTGTGTGCTGTAGTAACTCAGATGCTGAACATGACTATCACAGGATTATGAACGTTAGAACCATAAAAATTACGACCTTCAGAAACATCCATCTTTCTTCAAAGAAAGCAAGCCCTTATGAGTCAGGCTTGTTACCCCCGGCAGCAGATGAGAGCTGTCTTTTGAGGAGACACAGAGGACAGGAGGAACAAGGGAGGAGCCTGACACATGTCACTCTGCTGGGGTGCAGTAGGGCAGGACGTGCAGGCTGGGAAGGGCAAGGGAGGACCTGCAGCCCCACACAGAGTGGTGGGCATGCCGTGGTGCTCGTGCTGTGCAGAGAGCACACAGGAGGAGCTAGCTGGCTGCCCAGGGGCTGGGGAGTATGGCAGGGATGTCAATTTGTTTTGTGTGGGCTCTGGGAGATGTTGGGCTGCAGCAGAATCGTAGGATGGCTGAGGTGGGAAGGGACCTCTGGATGTCCCCTGGTCCAACCCCTGCAGAAGCAGGGCCAACTACAGCAGGTTGCTCAGGACCACGTCCAAGCAGCTTTGGAAGATCTCCCAGGGGGGTGGCTCTGCAACCGCTCTGGGCTCAGCCACCTGCACAGGAAAGATGTACAGATGTGTCTGCATGGCAAAGAAGCAGCCCCTTTGTTGAAGGTGCAAATTCACCCAGCTGTGGTGAGCTCTGCCAAGCTCCTCACCACCAGAACTGACCGCTGCACTGCAAGGTAGGGTGGGTATCTCCATACTAGGGGGCAGATTTTATGTGTGCAGGAAGAATAAAAACAGCATGGCCAAATAATTGCTTTCTCAATCTTCTTTAAAACAGATTAGTCCCAAGAAGGCTCAGGCTACATGAAAAGAGACAGAAGCAGCTCTCTTCTGACTGTGACCATTTGCCATGATGTGGGAATGAGCATTGTTTCACCAGGACCTACAGCTTCACCTTCATCCTCTGCAGCATCCCCACCTCAGGTATAGAATCATACAATCACAGAGTCATAGAATATCCTGAGTTGGAAGGGACACACAAGGGTCATCAAGTCCAACTCCTGGCTTCACACAGGACCACCCAAAAATGAAGCCATATGTCTGAGAGCGTTGTCCAAACTCTTCTTGAACTCCAGCAGTTCGGTTCTGTGACCACCGCCCTGTGGAGCTTGTCCCAGTGCCCTCTGGGTGCAGAACCTTTCCCTAACCCCCAGCCTGACCCTGCCCTGTCCCAGCTCCATGCCGTTCCCTCGGGTCCTGTCGCTGTCCCCAGAGAGCAGAGCTCAGCGCCTGCCCCTCCGCTCCCCTCGTGAGGGAGCTGCAGGCCGCCATGAGGCCTCCCCTCAGCCTGCTCTGTGTGGGCTGAGCAAACCAAGGGACCTCAGCTGCTCCTCATGAGTCTTCCCCTTCTGACACTTCACCATCTTTGAAGCCCTACAAAGTGGGTAGTGGAAATGGCCCAAGCAAGACAAAGATGGGGCAAGCCAAGAGGGGCAGGGACCAGCCACAGGGCATGACCAGGCAGCAGGATGAGCACAGCATTTCATTCATCTTCAGGTGAAGAGGGAAACCTCTGGTGGGAAGGGCATGAGAGGAGCTGTGGCGCAGTGGCAATGGGTACCGCTGCTGAGGCTGGAGGAAGGTGGGGAGGAAGGGCTGCTACTGCATTGCCAGCCCCAGCTCTATCACCAAACACGAGCACGAGCTGTCACTGGTGTGGAATGCAGCAGATGGCCAAATTGTTAGATTCTCCCTTGCGAGAGCAAAATGATATACTGTTTTTTAACATCCTTGCCTGGAGCTGAGTGCTAGCTTCAGATACTACGAAGATATACTGTACAAAGGCACTTTGTGCCAGAAATGTGCTCTAGTGATAATCAGGAGAAAACTGTGCTTAAAGTGACATTTAAAAAATAATTATTATGGCCTGTTGCTGTTACTCACACATCCCCAAAGCCGATCTGGTAACAGAGCTTTCCAAAGTGTTTTTGCCTGACATGTCATCTGGAAATTACGGATACATGCTGTCCCTGGATCTCACCTTGCAATCACCAGGGATGTGTTATGCACACCATTTTTACCCTCTTTTGAGGGAACAAAATTATTTTCTCCTTTCAATGTTTCTCATGCCATTTTGGCTGGTTTTGTGCCGATTCTTGGCTCATCCATTTGCTGGAGAAAACAGGCCTGACTGTCACAGAGCTGGCTATGAAGGTGGTGGGATTGTGATCCCACCTCTCCTTGCATGAAGCCTCAGCACCACTGCCCTGGAGCAGCTGAGTGCTCTGTGAAACCCAAGCCTGCCTGCAGATGCTGCAGAGCTCACCCACATTGTGCTAACTTCAGGTGCTTGAAACTTTATACTGAAGGTGCAGGGTTGTTAGCAGTGAGTCATTAGGGCAGGTGTGCTTTGCCAGCTTCAGCTCTGAGCTGCTGATAAAGGGGAGGCTTTCAGGGAGAGCTTCAGTAATGACCTGAGCAGGAGAGAAAACTCAAATGACTTGCAAGTCTGCTTATTATTCCTTATCAATACATGCAAAGCCCAGGGCAAGGATCAGTGTGGTCTGCAATCAAGTTAATGTTGTGCTTGTAGAAAATGGCTATTTTCTTGTTGGTATCTTTTGCAGTTCACTGGACATGATTTTTAAGGACTTTTGTCTCCTGAGTATATGGCGTGGTCTCTCTTCCTTTTAAAATTGGTTGTGGTTTCTTGTTTTATTTTCATTTTATGAAAGGGCTTTCATGTGTTATCTGTAAGGTATTAGGATGTGTTAAATCTTCTTTAAAATCCACCTTTCCCTTACAATCCATCTTCAGAAGACTCCTCCCATGCCACACGTGCTCATGCTGCAGTAGCCCGTCCTCCCTCTCCCCTTCATGCTTTCTTCCTCCTGGTTTGCTCAGAAGTCTCCTGCTAAACATCCCACAGCTGTGATGCACCATCCCGTCTCTTGAATCCTAGTCATGTCACATCTCCCTCAGCCTCCAGTGAAACTTCCCCATCTTCCCCTCCAAGGCTCTCAGTAACTTTATTTTTGATCTCACTCCTCCCGCTCCTTTTCCTGTCTGTTTTTCAGTTATCCCTCCTTCCTACTTGTTTTGTCTTGCTCTTAGATAGTTCCATGTTGCTTTTATCTTCATGGTCCTCTGACACCTGGGTCTCCAACTCCATTTCTCACTAGCCAAACATTCTCTCCCTTGCTCTGTTCAATCTGACTTGAATCCCTATCTTTGTCTCCCCAGCTAGCAGTAACACCCTGTGCGCACTCATGCCTGAGCTGCCATCCCATGTGATGTTCCTAGGGTGCATGTTCTTCACCCCAGGGATTTAGAGTTCTCCAGTGGTGCATGCCCCGCAGACAAAAATGGGTCTCCTGAAGAGCAGCAGCTGCTGGTAAGTGACTGTGTGTTATTGATCTTGTTGCTTACGTGACACAACAACAACTCTAAACTTTCTCCAGCCAGGTAGCAAGAGGAATCTTTTCTACATTGATGTGAAGGCACACTTTGGCTAGGTAAAGACATTAAAACACACATTATTTATAGAGACTTAAAGTTCCTATAGGCACCAAAGCTGTTTGAGGAATATAAATAAGCAGCAGGCTATTAGAATAGGGCTTGGGCCTCACTTCCCTCTTCTGCCTTGCACTGTTGTGTCATCCCTGGTTGTGTTCAAATTGCCTTTTAGCATCTCTACATTCCTGCACATGATAAACAATAGGGAATAGCTCCCATACAGCAGAGGGAATATAGCAGCAAGTGTCTCACATCCATTTTTCAACTGTCATCAAATAGCTTTTATTCACGGCATAGCACAAGTGTCAGCCAACTGGCAAAGGCAGCCTATATTAAAAATGCTGGGGATTATTCATGTCAACAGGCACAAGGGAGCTTTTCTCAGACAGTGGATCTGCAGTAGCAGTGGTATGAAAATGCAGCAGGTCCTCCGGAGTAATCTCAAATCTGAATAACTTCATAAGGAGGGCAGCAGCTGATGATCACTTCCAAGCACAATTAAATATATGTATATATATCTAGCACAATTAGATCAGAGTTTGGATAGGTGAGGGGTTTAACTGTGTGGATAGACAGAAAGAAAAGCTTATACCGTAAGCATGTTATGTAGGAAGACTAAGGTGATATTTTTATAACAATGCTCAAATTGAAGATGGTCTGAAGGCTGTGAGCTGGTGCTGGCTTCTGAAGTTTGCTTCTGATTACATAATTACCAGGTACATAGGATCTTGGCTGGTGTGATTACAGGCCTTGACTGCACTATTGGGAATGTGATCTCCATTGGCCATGTGATATGTCTTTTATGGACAAGGTATAATTTAGAAATGGAAAATTATTTCTCCTCTTAAAAGATTAAAAAAAATGTTTCTCTGGAAATCTGTTATTAAATTTATGAGAATATTACTAGAAAAAAAAAAAAAAAAAAGATGGACACAAGAAATAAAACTACTCGCCTTAAAAACATCAGGTAAAGTTGGAAAATTATGGAGATTTTAGATGTCTCAGGCTAGCCCTTAAGGGCAATTCCAGCCCTTGACTGATTATTCCAGGCCCGCTGTATTTGCAAAAGTTCACTATATTCTGCCATCTCACGTTTTTGCATTTTTGCTTTCAAAGCATATGGCCTGCTTCTCCCCCCCCCCCCATTATTTTAGATTCATTTAATTCTCTGAACTCAGTGATGCTATGTGGGTATGAAATTGGGAGCAGTATAAGCGGAAAATAAAAAGTAAGGCCCATGCAAGTTACTGCGAATGAGGTGACCTGATCTGATCTGACACAGATCTATGTCCCACTTATGCTCTGGGAAATGTTGGATACTATATTTCAGTAAAAACGTCATTTCTGTACAAATGTGTGATGCAGAAGAAACCCAACCAGCAAAACCTGGCGATGTATCCCATGGCATCTCCATGACAACATATAGATGCACATGCCACATACATCCTTATCGGGAGGCAAACTGCTTTTGCTTTCCCTGCCTAAGAGGCAGGCTGAGGGGTAGCTGGCTGCAGTGAATGGTGCTGGGATTTAAACGTGGAAACCACAGCTCGCGTTTCATGCAGGGTAAAGCAGAGGCACAACAAGGAGCCTCGTCAGAGAGGCGAGCCTTTTGCTCCTGTGGAGGCCACTTGGTCAGACCAAGGCCTGGGCAGGTGTCCAGCGAGGCTGGGAAGCCACGTGGAGAGACCTTCGCTGGGCTCTCAAAGTCTTCCTGCAGGGCCATTGGTGCGACTTGCCGGCAGAGCTAGATAAGAATGGGTAGTAATTTGGGTTAATGAGTTATTCTGAAAGGTCGTTCCCTCCCTGTGCATAACAGAAGGGCAGGAGATCCCGTGGAGGGCCCAGTGGCAGCAGCTGCCATTGCTGCTCCTTCGGGGTGTGAGGGATGCCAGGGCCTGGTCCAGCAGGTGGTGCAAGGGCTGCAGGTGCTGCCTGCTCCATGAGGCTTCTCCTGAATGGATTCCGTGTCCCTCAGAGGCAAAGGGCCAGGCTGACACCACAAAGAGAAGCCCACACCTGGCTCTGCATGCTCATTTAATGGCTCCATGAGCTGCGTGTTCAACCAAACCAGAAGGGCACGGCGGCGTGTGCTTGCTTCCCAGAGCAGCTGGGAGCAGGGCAGTGGGCACGGAGCCGTCCTGCTGGGTCCATCTCCATTCAGTGCCCCCATCCACCCTGCAGGCCGGCTGTTGCCATGCTGCCTCCTGCCCACATTGCATGCCCACGGGCACAGGATGGGTTCACCAGCCAGTGTTGCCAAACAGCAAAGCACTCAGTAAACGCCCTCTCCCTTTTGCCTTCCCAACCTGGACCATCCTCAGCCTCCCTGCCCACCGGTGTGGCTCATATCCCCCTCCTGGAAGCAGCAGCGGTGCTGTAATTTCACACCCAGCTGGCGATGTGCCGGCTCCTCCACGCACCATGCTCCCAGTGCAGCTCCGGCCCTGGCTGCTGCGGGCACCTTTAGCGCAGCTGGTGGGGCTGAATTAGTGTTTGCAGTGCTCAGGAAATGTTCCTGCTATAAACAGGGCGCCCATAAAGCAAAGATGGCCTTTCAATCATTGTTTCTGATTTCTGGGCTGGAACATGGGCCGTATTCTGCACTGCTAAACAACGCACCTCAAGCAAGATAGGTTACCTCTGTTGCTCAGCTTTCCTTTCTGAGAAATGGAGGTAATGATATTTGTAGAGCACTTTCTCTCTCTCTCCTTTTTTTTTTTTTTTTTTTTTTTTTTTTGAGATGTGTCACATAAAAGCGGGTTGTTAGCTTTTGGGCTGTAAAAAGTTCTCAGCGTAACAATGGGGCACGGTGTGTTATCAGCAGTAATAAAAAGTTACGCTGATCTTTAGCATTTAGGGCTAGACCTTTGTTCTGCTTGGTTACTTATAATCTTTACAGTGGTGTGGCTTAGGTTTTTACTTTTACTTTTTTTTTTTTTTTTTTTCCCCATGCTCTGTATATGTATGTATAGTGTAGTTATGGTTGACTTTTGTTTGTATTACGGTCAAAGATCACTTGTTTTAGCCTACCATTTGAATGCCAGTTGGCATCCTTGGAGTGACCGGCCTGTAATCTGTGATTCAGCACATTTCCTCTGAAATAGAAGGAAAAATTGTTTGCCAGCAGACATGAAACTGAATAAGAAACCACTGAACCAAAGAGGACAAAAAGAAGGATTATGATCCCTAAGAAATGATCTGCCTGTGCTTCAGCATATACTCTATGAACGTTTTATGTTGGCTGCCAGTGCCCGTCCATATTTCACAGATAACTTTTCATTTTTTTTAATCACAAAAATGATTATTTCCCCCTACACAACCACTAAAGAAGAAAATAAATTCCATGTTAGTCCACAGGGCAATGGAAAGGTTTGTGCCTCCCAACCTGGACAGCACAGTGCAAGGGTGGCAGTGTTCAGGCATAGACAAGTCCGTGGCAGGTGGCATCTGGGCATAATGAGGCCCTGGGTTGAAGAGCCTTAGGTAGGCTCCTGTTTAACAGCATTTCCAATCTAATGTCTAGCTGTGCATGCCAGGAAGATGCAGATGGAGAAAAAACTATCACAAATGACATTAGTTCATAGCAGAGATAACAGCATAAGCAGCAAAGTAAAGCCCTAGATAGATCCTCAGGGTCTAACACCCCTCACTCTGAAAAGCAGCGTCTGGACACAACAGCAGGGTGTACAAGCTGTGGGGGAGCCCGTGGTGCTGGGCAGACCCATACCCCAGCCCCAGCTTTCAGGCAACCACCTTGGGAAGCAGCAGTAGTGGTGGAGCAGCAATTGAAATGATGATTGAGTTTGGGGGAGTGTCAGAAACCTGTGGGCTGGGGCTGGTGTTCCTGATGGATGCTGACCTTTGATGAGAAGAGAATAATTAACCTTTTTTTTTTGTTTACAGATAACTGAAACAATTAGCACTACACAGGCTCCCCCAAGCCTCTTCAGGAATCTGAATCAAGCAGCAGGATGGTTTGGCTAGTGGCTAGGGTACCAGTTAAGGTAGAGATCAACCTGAATGCAGCAATTTTCTTGTGGGATAGAAGAGGGACAGAAACAGAACAGATAGCCAGGAAGGCTCAGACCTAGTTGGAGGAGCCCCCAGCAGTGTGACCCCCCAAAAAAGCTGAAAGATGGATTTTTGGGCACAGCACTTTCAAGCAAAAGACTTCAAAAGGCAAGCAAAACTCCCAATTCTTTTTTGACCTGTGTTTTAAACGTTCAAGGAGAAAAGGCTCTGTGCATTTTTGTTAATCAAGAGCACTGATTTAAAGAATTACCTGGCTCCATCACCATTCTCACATGAATGGGACCAACCCTACATAACTCCTGCCCCAAACTGTTCTGGGCAGTGTAACTGATACGGGTGGAAAAGAATAATGTTCTACATATTTCTGAGGAAAAAGTTCTTATTGTAAAGACTTCTGTAATAAATACATGCAGGAGTTCAAGGCAGCAAAGAATTGGATAGGCTATTATTCTCCAATCAATTTAATTTTTAAGTCTTACTTAAAGAATGCTAATTTTAAATGAGATATTCTTCTGATAAATTCTACAATTGAGGGGATGCAAATGCACATTTGTAATGAATGCTATTTTTTCATATTTGATTGCGGTAATCCAAATGATCATATTTAATATCAAGGACAGAGCTGGTATCTATTTTTTAATAACTGCTTTGCATAGCATACTCCATACAGTTAAAACTTCTGGAGAACAGTTTTAGAGGACAGGATTCTGGTAGGACAGTCCTGGTGGCCTGAACAGGCACCTCCTGCAGACGGAGTGCTGGAAGGCCACAGGGCTGAAAGTCTCAACATCCAAGTTCTTTGCCAGCAAAGTATTTTGCTCTAATAATCCTTTCCTGCATTGTTCTAATATCAAGCATCACCTGTTCAATTTTCAAAGACGGAGATGTGCTTAATCTACCTCTCTCTTTCTTGCTTTCCTCCTGTTGTCAGAGATGGAAGGTCTTGCTCTAGTTGTCTGTGTTCCTGTCCAGTTGTCCCTTCATCCAGCCTGAAAATAATCTTCTTCAGCCTTTCAAGGTACGTTTGACAGGCTTTCCATCCTCAGGGTGATGCATTTAAAAAATGCAGTCTTTGGAAAGTGAAAAGCTTCATTTCTCAGGACTGTGCCTGTGAAATTCATGGGGAAAGAGTATTAGAAGGTTTGGGACCAATGCAATTCTGTGTGATAAAAATCCTTTTAACAAGTTAGCTTTTTATGGTAATTATATGCACTGTAAGTCAATGAGAACATACAAGAGACATTGTTTATATGCATAATATGAATAGTCATCAACATTGCAGAATAGGGAAGAAGACAAATAGCAGATATTGTAGACATGGTGATAATGGGCTGTTCATAAAAAGGAATATTTTTATTTATTCTTTGTGGTAATATGCTAGTGTTTAAGTTTAGCAGGGTTCCATGTCATATATGGTTTTCTTAAAGTTTATAAAAAGATCAAGAACCAGACTTGCAGAAAAGCAGCCAAGCTGGGTGTAGTGCAGGTGAGAAACAACACAGTCCTCTGTGACGTGCTCAGGCATCGTGAACTAAAATTCACAGCCAGACAGAAGTCACTTGGAATTACAGGGCACCTGTATACCTGCTATCGTCATCCACTGCAATGTTTTATTATTAAGCATTATTATTCAGGTACTATGCTGACTGCAGTTCATAGATACTGAAAGAATTTTAAGGCACACATAGTCAAATTTTCAGAGAATAAGAGACTGGGAGCCCAAAATTTCAACTCCTGCAGAGAGTTGCTTCATGGCTTTGGATAAAATATCCACTCTCCTTTCACTGTCTTTGCAAAAGAGGCCTAATATTTGTGTCTCATGGGATGTTGTAAGATTAATAGTTTTGGATGCATAAATTGTGTTGAAGATGGAAAGATCCGAGTCTATTTCACAATAGCCTTACAATTGCAGCACAAGCAGAGCAGACCCGGCCTCCCCTCAGCAAGGGACAAACAGCTTGGAACTCGGCAAGTACTCTATCCAGCTAGAACAAATACAATTTTGCAGTCCATTGATTTCCATTTACAACGCCAAGTTTTATTTGATTTATTTTTTTGAATATCTGTGTGCAACAACACCGACTTCCTTTTTTTTATATATATATTTTTCCCTCTTTAAATGAAGTGCCACTGGCATGTGATCCTCATTAGCCTAGCCATATTTTGGTTAAGATAAAGGATCAGTTGACAAACAAAATGGGATTATTTAAGACAGTTTTGATAACGCAGCCTAAAATTCACTTTAAGACATATGTGAAGGAATGTAGTATTTCAGAGCATATCGGGTGACTACGTACCTGCATGGACTATGTAGAGGTGCCTCGTGTATGCAGATAGGGCCAGATCAAACAACTGTACCCTAGGTGTTATTTAATGACTTAACAAATAATGATAGCAAATGCACAAAAGTCATTTGGGACAAACTTCACCCTGCCTGCAGGCAGTCACGCCTGCATTTCCCTAGCACTGCACGGTGACCAGACGAGCATTGTGCAGCATCAGGCTGGACTCCTGGTGTTGACATGCGTGGCATGGGTCCTGGCATGGGGGCCTCTCCTGGATGCCTGGTTTGGGGCCATCCCACCACTCGCACAAGCAGCCTCCAGCTGCCCCCTTCCAGCCTCCCTTCACACAACAAGTGGTTGTCTGTCCCTGATGGCAAACATCAGCACCTGCTGCTGAGCAGACATGCTCGATACTACTAAATGAAGATGGGTATGGGTGTTGTTATCTCACCTAGAGGAACTGGGTTATTGTTGCCACCACGGGGACTAGAAGAGGTGGGGAGAGAGCAGCTACTGTTGATACAAGCCATGCACTGATATCCTCCAAGCTCTTGGAAGCAAATTATTTGCTGATAATATAAAGTACGCACAATACCTAGGGGGTGCGAAGATAATTTGACCTATCAGTGGTGAACTATGGTGAAGTTTGCATTGTCATGGCTCACACCGGTCAGCGCATATGGGTGGATGGAAGATCGAGCTGTCAGTGTCTGTGAGTCCCCCGCTTCTCGGTGAAAGGGAGCTGGCCACTTTCCCACCAACGGCCCCAGCTATTTCAGTTACAGCCAGTCAAGTCCAATGACATCAAATATTAATCTGGCACACAACTTGGGCTGTCCGAGTGCATTTTGTAACCAACAGTGTATCTAATCCTTGGGACCTGATGACAATCACTCCTTTGTTGTCACATTGTTCAGTCACTCTAACCCAGATTCTCAGT
This sequence comes from Nettapus auritus, assembly GCA_011076525.1. Taxonomy (NCBI): domain Eukaryota; kingdom Metazoa; phylum Chordata; class Aves; order Anseriformes; family Anatidae; genus Nettapus; species Nettapus auritus. The sequence continues at coordinate 29,028,221 of CM021767.1, forward strand.
CAATTCAAAGGAAAGAATGGCGATTCAGAGGACTGATTATGGCAAAAGTGCTTCAAAAAATGAACAGAGTAAAGGCAGTGCTGCAACTCATCACAAAAGATCCTACCATAAAACCTAGAGAATGAACAAGAAGCCTTGGTTGATCTCACAGCAAGAGGTTCTGTTGTTATTTTGCACAGAGCTTCTCTGCAGGGGCAGCCTTCAGAGCATCCTGAACCTGGTGTTTGGGCTCGCAGTCCGCTCAGAGTTCTCTGTACAAGACTACAGCCAGCAAAAGAAAGTGATGAACTGACCTTTAATTATTCAAAGGAAGCAAAGAAATAAAATATAGGCTAAAAAAGAATTATTCCTAATAATTTGACCCAAAAGCCAAAGCACATTAGCATATAAGGACTGGAAGATTCAGAGAAATAGCTTGAAGGAAATTGCATGCCTATAGTCTGGGAGGAAAATGTGTGAAATCACTTAATTTAGTAATATACCTGGCATACCTAAAGAAAGGGGAAGTCTCTACACTGTATTGGCACCACCACTGACTTTATCGTGTGTGGAACAGGTGGCTCAAGGAACAGGTAAGAAATAAGAAGAATTTTTTAGATGTCAGAGGGGTTCTGTCATGGATGTTTTTTCACAAGGTGTTTCTGAGTGGGGTGGAGTGGGAAAAGGGTCAGCAGCCTAGTGTGATGGCTTGCCGAGTCCCTGTTAAATGATGCTGAGAGGCAGGAGATTCTTTCTGATTTCTTTAAGAGACCAGCATGCGTGCTTTTGGGCATCTCCCCATTCTTGGGTAGCTGGTAAGAGCCTTTTGATATTCCCAGTGTTGGGGTCAGGCCTTGGAGTCCGAGCTGTTTATTTTTAAGAACAAACATTTGGCAAATAAAGAAAAAATAGATCCGGACATGTGGTTAAGTATGTGTGACATCACACGGAAAGCTACTTCTGTGGCACTGGAGTGCAAAATCCAAATGCGTTGCTAAAGCTTAAAAGTAATTACTGCCTGGAAGGCTTGGTAATCTTGTGTCTGCTCCCACCAGCATTCGGACATGAGCATTCGGACATGCACACACACACACACACGGGCCATCTTAGCAGCTGATTCCCTTGGAGAGGACAAGGAGAAAAAACAGGCACAGGAACAGGCAGGCCATCTCTGAATCCTTGGCACTTTGATCCCAGAGGTTTGTGGTGTAGTAGTCTATGCAGCAGTTATTCTGCAAATGGTGAGCTCTGGTCTAGTGCTGTCAGTCTCATGCCCACGGCTTACGAACACCTACATTCCCTTTAAAAATAAAATCGTAACAGCTCTGAATACAAATGTGCGAAAGCTTTACTATTTAAAGGGATCTTCTGCAGAAACTATGTCAAACGTAGCTCTTTCTAGAATGGCACCCAAGATGACTCTTTCTGCAGATGCTGATTTCTGCGGATGGACTACTCTTTAGGCAAAAGCAGCTCTGAAAAAAACAGGAAAGGACTGGAAACTGTGCAAGTTTCCAGCTGGAAACCTCAGCAGTTGTCTTGGATGATTGCAGCTTAAGGCCTCTGTGGGCAGCTGAGGTGCGGGGATGGGGATGGTGTGGGCCTACAGCACAGGCAATACGCTGGGTCTCCTGTGCCCCCTCAGAGGCTCAGATGTGCCCTTGACATTTCCTCTCTCAGGTGTGTTGGCCAATTTTGGTTGGTGTGTGCACAGTTCTTGGCCTCCAGAAGATGTTTGATGCTAGGGCCTCAATGTTTTCCACTAGGGTTGGAAAAGCCTTCCAAGATTACCTGGTCCAACCATCCCCCTACCACCAATGTCACCCCATAAACCATGTCCCTGAGCACCACGTCCAACCCTCCCTTGAACAACCCCAGGGACTGTGACTCCACCCCTTCCCTGGGCAACCTGTTCCAATGCCTGACTACTCTTTATTGTATTTCACTGACACAGGCTGCTCAGAGAGGCTGTGGAGACTCCCCCCTTGGAGAAACCTCCTGGACGTGGTCCTGGGCAACCTGCTCTGGCTGGCCAGCTTGAGCAAGGGTTGGCCCAGGTGACCTCCAGAGGTCCTTCAGCCATCCTGTGACTCTGCATTTAAAGGGGAAAGCAGGACGTTGGAACAGGAGTGGAAGCCTCAACACCTGATATCCCCTTTGCCAGGTAAGCTGATAGCACAAATGCGACATTCACCCTGTCGTAAGGCATTAAATATTTCTGCTCTGACTTGCGCCTGTTCCCAGCTATTGTCAGCACAACCATTAGCTGCTTGCATCAAGACATTAAGCCAAGTCCTGGCTCCAGTGAGGTCAGTCATAAAACTCAAATTGATTTCAGTGGCACTAGAAATTAGTCTCCCAGATGGTGGTCAGGAGGGAGGCGCTGGAGGGCAGTTTGCTGTCACCTAATGGGATGAGTTTAAGTTAAAGTCACTCATTTTAGGGGATACACTGAAATTCTGTGTGTGAATGTGTGCACGGCAGCTGCATGGCAGTTATGCCACTAAGAGACCCAGTGTTGATAGCTACTAAAAGTGACTTCCAAACTGTCATAAATACAGACTGTTTCAGGACTGAGGGATATGGACATCCTGACTTCCGACTGTATACGGCTGGCGGCATCTCATCTATCTTGCACAGTTTAGTGCTGATACACTGTTTGTTTAATTACTCAACCAGAAAGAAGTATTAAATGGTGTTTCATAATTCCTTATTGCAATATATGCCTTCCAGTAATTACCTCACGCGTCCTCTGATAGCGTAAGAAAAGCCCTCCCCTCCTTATCTCCTGCATGTACGACTATACACCTCTTTAGAACTGGATTTTGTTCTTTATCCTTTTTTTTCCTTCCAGTTGTGTTTAGACTGATCTCAAGAAGAATGTGCAAATCTCTGTGAATGCCCTTTGATGCACATTTACATTCCCCAATTGCTTGTACAAAAATGCACACGGACTATATTGTTTTGATTTCCTATTTGCTTTTCATTTCTCTGTAATTTCCAGTTGTGACCACTTTTTTAATATATTATTTTCAGATTCCTTCCATCCTGCACATGTATGAGAAGAGATACACTTTCTTCCATCCTGGACCTAAATTTTAAATTAATCATTAACCTGAACTTTTTCCTTTGAGGTTGCACAGGAAAATCTACAGTTCAGTCATGTCTGCTCTCCTGTGGTAAGACAAGGCTTAGATTTGTTATAATCACTAGCAGTAAATACTGTATCCATTTTTAGAGAATTATCCAATCTGCTTGTATTTCCTCATCTTTCTTCTCATTCCTTTGTTATGATATGCATTCTGCCTCTTAATTGTTTCCATGTGAAATGGCCTCAGTCCGAGCAGTTGCAACAAAAAACGTCCACTTCAAAATGTCAGCTTTTTGGTTTCAGCGGATAACCACGGTCTGGTTCCTCTCTGCATGCAGTAGTGCTCTTTAAGGACATGTAACGTCTTCTGCAGTCTTGTTAAGTGAAAAAACAGTAAAGAACAAACATCACGGACAAAAGGCAGCTTAGTAAATGTCATTTCTACCCGTTGCCAGTAATCTTGATCCCGTTTTTGATTTCTGCACAGCTGTAACATTTTCCTTGCCTTTCAGTATAGCTAAATAACATTAGGAACTAACTTAGCATCCCTCACATGGATTGTGCTAAAATGTCCTTTGTTAAATAAGCGGGGTGTCCCTTTCATGTTTGCAGTGTTGAGGCTGCTTTGCTGAAAGCCCCTTCATCGCCGTGGAAAGCTCAGCTGGTTTTGCTGCATTTCCCCTGCTCGGTACAGGGCTGGATGCGCTGAGCTGCGAGGTGTGAAGGAGCATCCTGGAAGAGAAGGAAGCTAAATATATTCTGCTACAAGATTTCTTCCATTCCTCTCTCCACCCCCAGATCCCAGAGACTACAATGGCTTATGCAGGGCTTTACATATGCAGCAAATGGTGGGGGAGGAAAATTCCCACAGATGAAGAGCTGTAGCCCAGTACCACCACCTCCACCTACAGCACACAGCCTGCAGTGGTGCTGGGGTGGGGTTTGAGGGAAAGCACTCCAATCACTGCTTCCAAAGAGAGGTCCTATGCAACTGTATTTAGGAAACGATGCCTGGCTACAAGGAGACCCTTCCCTACAGCTTTGATATGGGCATCTGGACGAGGTGGGGAGGAGGGGATTTTCTCTTTGAACCCCTGTGCTTAGTGCTTGCTTTTCCTTAGCTCTAAGGCACTTGGCAGCCTGTGGGGGTTATTTTCCTTCCAACCATCCTTTGGACACCTACCTATAAGCAGTCTGTAAGCTATCCATATGCTTACAGGAGCAGAGTGCTGTGGATGTTCCCCGGGAGGCCAGGATCCTGACGACACGCTCTCCATCTCTTATGAGAGCATTGCTTTATTAGTGTTTCAGGAGCACAACTCCATGTCAACGCAAAAGAGCAAACAAGAGTTTCCTCTCATTTGCCCCTGACTTTATGCTTACATAATTCCACTAATTTCATTTGCATGAACAGAAACAGATCCATGGTCTCTTGGTGAAGATGGTTTTGCAGAGCTGTGATCCAAGCCAGAAGGCCAAGCAGGAGTCCACTTCCCATGCACAAACCTCCACGCCAGAAGTGTTGTGCCGAGTGGCTCTTTTCTGCCCACCTGAGGCTTTTGAGGACATCTGTGGGCCTTGTATGCAGCGGGGTGGAGGCAGAGGAGAGTGACTGAGCTGCCCTCCCTCCTCTCCAAGTGGAAGCGGCCTCGCAGGCTGTTTTTATCTCCAGGTACACAAAAGGAAATTAAACAATTAGAACGGATGGCTCAGAGCTGTATACTCCGAGGGGAAGAAATTACTATTGGTTTGACAGGTCCGTAAGTGAATTACTTATTTATGTAGCTCAATAGATTTAATATTAATCACAGATGAAAGACGCAAGTTAAACACGCTTTGCAAACACGCAGGTTGACTCCTTATGTACCCACAAGTGGCTCGGGCTGGCACTGCTGCCAGTACTGCCACGGACAGGCAAGGCCGGGATAGCACAAGTGAGAAAGAAATGACAGCAACAAAAATTACTCTTAAAAGTTTCAAATGTTGGAATTGCTCTAAAAGATAACACAAAACAAGGATATAAAAAACACGGTTGGACGTCAATGTTTGCAAGCAATCGTACTTCTGAGTTTCAGCAGCTTTGTGCTAGTCTGGGGCATCAGACGAGTGAAACACGTTGACCTCCCAGCCCTCTGAGTTTCCTGTTCCTGTCCAAAGCTGGCATGGGTAAAAGCAATCAGCGCCTTCTCATTACTTGCCTGACACTTTGCCTTGATACAAACTGAAAAAGTTTCCAAAATATATAGGAGAACTCAACTGCATTTTTTAAAGCATCATGCACGCAATGTACATCAGGTGGAAAAATGCTCTTGGAATCTGCTATCTCCATGTCTCTGTGGAATCTGCTATCTCTGTATCTCTTGGAATCTGCTATTTCATGGCTGAAACAGCTGAGGAGTATAAAGCTCCTGTTAAAGGAAATCAAAAGAAAAGAGCTGCGGAGCAAATTTTAGGCATAGTAAACTCCCTCTGAAATGTGTCTGTGCAGTCATCTTCTTGAAGAACCTTGAAAATTGTATGTTTCTCATGCTTTATATCTTTAAAACTATCCCACTCTTCCCACTCTTTTTTTTTTTTTTTTTTTTTTTTTTTTTTTTCCAGGCCTAGTCAATGTTACCATCTAGGCAGCCAAAGGGTCTCTTCTAAGCAATTTGAAAAAAATGTGCTTGTAAAACTGTGCAAATACCTATTAAAAAATAAAATAAAATAGATAAATAAAAACTGCTGTGGTTACGAATGCTGCATTTTGAGCTAGAACTAAATGGTTATTTACATGAGAGAGCATGGTAGTTCTGGTCTACTGATAAATAATGTGCATTAAAGCCTACACAGCTTACAGTCCACTGAATAAAAAGTAGATTCCATTTGAAAAAGAGATCAATGGCGTAGTGAACTACTACTGGTTTTAGGCAAAATAACTCATTTTGAGGCTTACTGAAAAAGTAGTTATTTTGGTAACAATTTCTTTTTATTTTAAAACTCATTTAGGACTTCTCCTAAAGGACGCAGTGAACTAATACTCAGAGAAGAGTGTGGGTGAGCACTCACGGCACCCTACAGCAAAGCGGCAGCCCAGATGCAGATGGCCAGACCCTTCCCTTGGTCTTTGTGCTGTTTAGCTGGCAGACGGAGGCTCAAGCAGGGTGTTTTGGTAGCCCTTTTTGGCTCCAGCAGGGCATTTTGGCGGTCCTTTGGCGCCAAGGATGCCCACGGAGGCCAGCAAAGGCATCAGGGTGAGCAGTCAGAGGAGCGGGGACACGGCCTTCGCAGGATGGGGTTGTGATACTTAACTGCTAGAGCAGCTAGCACTAATTTGAGCGGCCCAAAGGTCACGACTATTTATGCAGATAAAAGGTCAGTGGCAAGCTGGCATGTGGCTGCGGGCTATCTTGGTACGCGCTGCGCCCTGAGCGCTGATGTCTGCTGCTGGTTCACAGTTTGTCTATACGCGTGGACTTTCAGGCCAAGCTCTGGCTGGAATAAAACGTGTCGGGGAAAGAAGTCTCTGCTGCATGAGTTGATGCCGCTAGGAACCAGCTGCAGTTTTTGTGGCTCAGGCTCGTCTGTAGCTAAATCAAACCTTTGAATCATTATTTATAAAAGACAGCCAAATTCTGAACTGTTTGCTCAGTGTTTAGTCAGCTCTTGCATGGATAAACTCCTGTGAAAGCATGCCTGGTGGCAGATAAAGGAAAAACTGAATAAGATGCTGGGGATGCGACCCAGTGAAAGGCAGCCTGCAGCAGGCCTGGGGGCTCTGGCAGTGGTGGGCTTCTGCCACCACCAGTGTCTGGGCAGAAACCACCTTGAAACTGCAGGACCTTACAGCTCGAGGCTAGGAGACATGGCTTGAATTGCCAGAGCAGGTTCAGGTTAGGTGAAACACCACCTATGTGGGTGAAAAAGGGAAGTAGATATACCGTGTTTAGTCTAGTCAGGTTCTATACTACATCTGAAACTTTTACAGTCAGTAAGTATTGGTGCCACATCCTTTGCTGCCATTAGAAAACAAAATCATTTCCAACCTTTGGTTCCAGCAGTTGTCTGCCCGCCTGCACCAATTTTAAACAAAATCCCTTAATGTTCTCTTGTAAATCAGTCCTGTACAGCTTGGTCTCCAATACAACGTGTGCAAAATATTTTGTGACATTTAATTCCCTAAACAAAAGGTAATGGGGAAGCATCATCATATTGATTTGTTTTTCATCACAAACGTATTTGGCAGCATGCCCTAATTAAGGTTGTAGCAATAATTTCATTATAAGCACTGCTTTGACTCGCCCCGTAATTTTTTAATAGGAGTTAGCTATTATTCTGTTTTTGTTTGCTAGTAAAAAAAAAAAAAAAAAAAAAAAAAAAAAAAAGTATGTTGGAATGAATAGCAACCCAAACTGGCTGTCTTCAGACCTGAAAAAGTACGTCTTTTTCTCTGGCCATCTCTTCCCCTCAGAATGGACAATTTCCAAGTTCTTTCTTGACTGCTGTCTTCCCAAGCTCACACACCCAGGGAAGTTTAAGCAATGGCTTGAGCACCACTTGCTGGGATGCATTTTGTCAAACTTGTTATTTTCATTATATCCTTTCTTCACTCCATGTTGTGTGGGGTCAGCTGTAGGCACACTGAAACAGACCCATAACAGTGGTGTAATCTGATTGCTGAAAACACATTTTTTATATGTGTTTTCCCACTGAAAATGACAAAATTCCAGCCACTGCATATTTGCAAGTACTTTGTCAGTTATGTTCATCAAACCAGTCTCCCCAGGAGACAAAAGTTCAGCGTGGTGTCCATAGACACCGTGCATGCAACGTAAGTGGCTTACAACTGGCACAGTGTGCCGCAGTACCCTTGGTGGCTGTGCAGGGCTTCCCACGGGTGAAGGCCTCTGGCCCACCAGTGGGGGTGCAGATGACTCTTGAAGACTTTCTCTTTTGCTCAGAGCACTTCAAAGGAAAGAAAAATAAGCCTTTGCAGATACTGGAGAAATTGGAATGCATTCTGCCATTTCCTGGATTTTATGCTACGTCTTGTGTTATTATTTTCAGTCCCTGAAAAACAGAACTGTCCTGTAGGTAATGACTGGGATTTCTAATTAGCACATTTCTGTTACCTTGGAGCAAATACGTTTTCGACGCTTCCCCTTGTACTACGGTATTTTAGAAAATGAAACACAGAAAAAGCAAGATCTATCTCATAACGAGTGCTGAGGGCCATCAGTTCCTGTACTTCAAGAACATGGACTAGAACGGGGATTGTCTACTGCCTCTGCCCAGGCTACCTTCCCACATTCTGCATCTCCAAGGAGAGCCTGCGTTCCAGAAGTGTTCCTCATAGGAGTCCAGAAGATACTGTAGGCTTACGGGCAGTGTTCCACCAGAAATCCTCATAAAATGGAAGCAGTTGTTTATCTGTTTCAAAGAGAGAGGGAGAGAGAGAGAGATTGTGAGTCCCACCAGCTTTCTACCCTTACTCCTAGCCTAGAGCCTATGACTAGATCTCACGTCATCCTCCAGCATCCCTCAGTTTTGTGTGAATGCACCCGCGTACATTTTTGGACTCTCCTGTCTTGTTTACTTTCAGTGCTTGGTTACAGTCCAGTTAAAGACTCAGCTGTAGGTCACCTAAATCAGCTTTACGATGACATCCAGCCTCAGGTTGGGAGCCATGTAATTCTAACAGTAGAGCTCTGTATCCGCTAACTGCAAAACTGAATGGCTTCTCAAGGGGCTCTGAGGGTTCGTGTTAAGCACCACACTGCTAGAGCTGCCTTGCCACCTATATCCAAGTCACTTAAACGCGAATTCGGATATGTCTGCATTGCCTTCAGCACTGACACGGCTATACGACATAATATTCTGAATGCATTTGACACTTTGCCTTCTATTTGGGACTCGGAGCATCTGGAGATTAAATGTAGTGCTCTAATCTACACGCTTCCTACTGAAACCGAGGTGTTGGGAGGCATCTCCCGCCCTTATATCCCCCTATAATATGTTTGTATCAGAGGGCGGTGGCTTCCATTTAATGCTGTCAACAGACCTGTATTTTTTCTAAGAGCTACTACCATCCAGGTGAGGCGCGGTTAGCTGGATAAGCAGTCACCCCAGTTCCTGCAAATTCTCTGCAGTCTGGGTTGTGTGATCAATATTTGCTGTCAGGGTACCGTGAAGAAGAACTTCTCATTCAACACCTTGAAATTTTGAGCACAGCACGGAAGTTCTTCCTTGCTGAGGGCTGGACGGGCCTTCCAAGTACATCTGAGTGGCTAAATATTGATTTGCTCCTTAGTTTCATCCCTGCGGCACTGGCTGTGCGATTTAAAGTTGGGACTGGAGATGAGGCCCTTTCTCAGGGTGGCAGGTTCTCTGCTACCGACAAAACTGAAATAAAATTAGACCCGCTACACAAAATCAGCCATAAGCTATTTTCCTTCTGTATGTAGCAGGTAGATAAACGCTAAGCGTAAGTACCCGCTACTAGTGGAGAACGTTTTTCTTCTTACCTGAGAAATTGACTTTAAAAAATTGCAATTAATTTCTAATTAGGTTGTTCAACTTATTACTATGATCTACATAGAAATGACATAGCAAAATTTGAGGAGGCAGCTCTAGCGTTTTATACCATTGCACAGTGCTCTGTATCCATCAATCCACAGAGTCTTTTACAGCATTATTAAAACTAGAGAATAAATTGAGTTTACACATTAAATATGCTATATAAAGTACTCGTGAACGCTGCTGGCACATACAGCTCACCTAGTCTCCTACCTCAAATTGCTTTTGTAATTTGTTGCTCTGATCCTGGAACTGGACTTACATAAGGCTGCATTTCTGCATGGAAAAAAAGAAAAATAATGCAGAGCACACACGAACATTGACAAATCTATTAGGTTACATACCAGAGAGAGAAATTATCACACTAACAAGTCCCTCTACACCGGGCCATTGTGACAGGGGGGTGACAGCCGGCTCCGTGGCTGCTGTGCTGGAGGTGTCCATCCGGCAGCCTGCAGCTGTACCCAGCCTGCTGCTGCATTTTCGAGCCTCCCGTGGCACACGCGGACCCACGGGGTGCCAGCTGGGCTGCTGCACAGCAGCTCTGCCTCGCCTGGCTGCGAGGAAGGGCACCGGCTCCAGGAGCTGGGAAGCTGCAGCTTTACCTGCCCGTGGCTGCCACTCAGCACAGGGATGACCTCTCCTCTCTGCCACTCCTGGCAGCGGGGCGTTCGCTTTGAAGCACGGCGGCTGTTGGCGAAATTCCCTGCGAGTGTAATTGCAAGTTAACTTCATCGCTGATCTCTGCAACAGATGGAGTCGGGGTGGGGGTGGCGATGAAACCCACAGGAAATGGGTGCTGCTGAGGGAAAATGCAGATGGAAAACAGGAGACACAGAAGAACAGGGAAAGGGGAGAGAAATAGATCGGGGAACCAGAGGGCACGGGAAACATACGGCAGAAAGAGGATTATCTTCATGACTTCCTCAACCTTTAAAGGAAACTGAATATAACTGAATACTATGAATAATTTAATACATTACAGACACCCAATAGTTTAAAGGACACGTACAGAAAAAAAAAAAGCTATGGTGGCCAGGTTCTCTGGGATGTGAAACACTTGCATTCAAGTCCTGGCTCCACTGCAGACCCTCAGGCTGCAATGAAAGAGCCTACATTTTGTTTAAGCCCTGGGCCTAAGGTTTCCTATAGCCTCAGTGCTCTTGTGATGGCCAGCAAGAGTGGGACTGCAGGAGTGGGACTTGGACAAGACAATGTCTCAAACTGCCCTTCCACAGCTATTTGGGCAAATCTCTAGGGGTCCAATGTGCAGAAATACCTAATTTCAGTCAATTCCTTGAGTTACTGAAGTAATCTGGGTGTACAATGGTTCATCCCTCCAAAATATCGTGGAGATTAAGCCATAAAAAATGGTGATGTGGTTCACACAAAGCGTGCGAGCATCACTGTGGGTTGGACTGGTCTGGCACCTAAGCCACTGCCACGGGGCCAAGGGCAGATGCCAGGGCTTAATCCATCTGGCACAGCACGGTGCAGACATGGCCTTTTCCTTCCCAGGACCCATGCTAGTATCTCCACAGAAGACTGTTTTGCTCCACATCGGCATACCAGCCCATGTGGCATACCAGCGCTAGCGAACGCGCTGCTCCAGATTTGATGGTGCGACATGCATGCACCCGGAGTGCTGCTATGCCGCTTTTATCCCAAAGCTGGAGTGGGTGATGATTTTTTGGTCAAGAACTCGCCTGCAGTGATTCACGCCTCTGGGACTGCAAAGAAGTTGGAAACATTGGAGCAATCCTTTGAGCTGAACCAGAGGGGCATGAGGAGGAAGAGAACTCTGTAAGCCATCTTTATGCCTCATCTGGAGCCTGGGCTGGCTACAGGTGAGGACTGACTGCTGTTTTGTATTGCAGAGGCGCAAGGAGGCGTGCATAGCAATGATTTTGGCATTTATTGCTTTCTCTGGAAAGCATTTTCTTCACCTAGGTGTATATTACACATTTAAAAAACTGTTACCAGAGCAGAAAGGACAATAGTCTGGATGTGCTTGGTTTTTGGACTATGGACACATTTAAGTAGAGCGGAGGCCTGAAAAGCTGAAGGGTCACAAAACAGCAACTTCAGGTTTCAAGACCTGAGGCCAAATTGAAGTATAACGTTGTTTTCTGTGTTCTCAGTGACCATAAGGTAAGGAGGAGAGGATGAGAGGTACTGGGCTTGAACAAGGAGCCTCTGCACACTTCTAGAAGCAAGGACTTGTCCTGTTTTTCCCCTTTGTTCCCAAATTCAGTGGGCACACGGTTAGCTCCGCAGAGAGCAGGCCCGAGAACTTCGGTTCACATTCAGAGGGGAAAAAAATCACAGAATTTTCCCCAGGAATTCGTTCACGCCAGCTTCCCCGCACGTGCAGCCCGCTTGTACGGCCTGCCGGCCTGCAAGGCTACAAGGGGCAGCGGTGGGTGAGGTATGCTGGTCTGTGCCGTGAAGGTAACAGTGCTCGCGTGTAAGCACGGTGTAAATGCCAACTATTTGCAACAGGCATCGAATGGAAGCGGGCCGCTTTTATTGCACGGAGATGGGGAATTTTTGAACTTAGGTCAGGAAGCCTGGGACCCCAGGGTGTAATGGCGCGTTACGGTCCCCAAACAAGTGTTGTGATTTCCAGAGACGCAGGATGGCCTTGCTTTGACCGGGTGTAGCAGAGGCTCCATCTATTTGTTGAATTATCAGCTATTTTATGTGTTTGGGAACGCATTTGCGAGGCTGAGAACCGGGCCCAATTCGCCCCGCCGCACCTCCGCGGTGGCACCGGCCATTTTGCCTCGGGGGCGGCCGCCCCGCCGCCCTCCTCAGGCACACGGGCAGGGCCGGGGGGACCTCGTCCAGGCCTCCCCGGGCTCGTTCGGGCTGGACCAGGCTGCGTCGCTCTGCCCCGTCCCGTCCCGGCCGCCCCCTTCAGGCGCGGGCAGCGGCGGCGCCCCTCGGGCCGGGCCGGGCCGTGCCCCGCGCACTGCGGGCGGGGGGAGGGGAGGCGGCGGCTGGCCCAGGCTGCGCGTGTCCCAGTGACGCATTGCAGGTACGAACCCGCCAATCAGCGCCCGCCGAGCGGGGTCCCTGCGCGCCGCGGTGTTTTTTTCTAGAATCCTCCTCCGCCAGGAGAAGTAGTCCCGCAGCCCCCTCCCCACCGCCCGGCGTGTGGCGAGCGGGGCGCCCCCCGACCCCCGGCCCCTTCCCTCTCGCCTCCCCGAGTTGCACCCCGGGGGTGCGGGGGTGGGCTGCGGGGGGCGGTGGTGGGGCAGCGCGGTAAGCCGGGACTCGTTTCGCGGCGCCGTTTCCCCGGCGGAGAGGGAGCGGCGCGGAGCGATCCGGGCGGGCGGTGAGGCGGTTTATGAGGCACGGCCGGCGGGCGGGCAGGGCTCAGTGTGAGGCGAGCCGTCGAGCGGGCAGCTTGCTCGTGCGCCCCGTGCAGCCTTCCGCGTCCTCCGCACCCCGCCGCCGGGCCGAGCCGCCATGGTGAGTCCGCGGGGTCGAGGGGGGGGGCCGAGGGGCGCCGCTCCGGCCGCATG